>CAWUPB010000994.1:7095000-7410000 GCA_963924115.1 Dovyalis caffra
TTAGGGAATGAAGTAAACCTAGTGAGCGGGATTCATAATTTTTCATCAATAACTCGTTATTTTTATTCAGCCATAAGTGCATATGAAATCAATTCAGAATATTATTTAAAAATTTTTTTCTTGATATTGCTACTACGGGAGCATATTAGAAGCATGAAAAGTAAAGAATGATTTTTCTAACATATTTGAATCGGTAATATTTTCTCGACTTAATTTTAGTTAGGAAGTAATTCTAAATACTATAGAATTATACTCATTTACTATTTTGAATCTTGTAATCTTAAATGCATCCAATCATGATGAGCTTTTGAAAGAATTATCATCTTTTAGTGGTTGTACCTTTCCTCTAAATTTGTCCACAGTTCAAGCGAATCTTTTACTCGTTAAATATTCAGTTTTCAAATTCTCATAGAGATGATGATTAAGGAAGATCATTGCCTTATCACGATTTCGTAAGAATTCTTTATTATCATCCATGATTGTTTATCCAAGGCCATTAGCATTTAAATGTATCTCAACATCAAGCACCCATGATAAATAATTCTTACCCAAAATGTCAAGGACCACAAAATCAAGCTTTATGAGGTTTTACATAAGAAAACTTTTATAATATAAGGCATAATAATAAGTTTAGAAAATAAAAACAAACATAATAATAAAATTCAAACTTCTCAAACAACATGCATTAGATTATTAGAATATATATTAGATTATTCACGTTTTTCAAATGTATACTATATGTATAATTAGATTTAAAGTAAAAGTTAAATTAAATACTTACTTCTTAATAGCCTAGATGATTTTCATTGTTTGGTAGAGCAATCGAGTTGGGCATAGGAAATAAGCCTTGGAATTTTGACTAGGATTATTTTTGGTAAAAAATAAAATTTTTTAAGAGATAAACTTTAGCACTAAACTAGATATGGTATCTTTCCTAAGAAAGAATGTCTTTAGGTGATTGATATCTTTCTAAAAGCATAACTAACTCCTTAACCGATAATCCCTAAATCGGTTGCTCGGTTTAGGTTCATGATTCCTTAAATACTAGGTGGCAACTCTAAAATTAATTAATAACTCACATCTTCAAAAAATAAAATTTTCAAAAAAATAATAAATAAATATTAATTTTTGGGAGCCTTGTGAAAGTCGGTAGTGATAGAATGACGACTCCATTAAGGAATTAGAGTTAAGTCATAAGTTTAGTTTTTTTTTAAAAAAGTTTATCTCTTTTTTTATTTTGTCATTTATATCCAAATTCTTTATTTCTAAGTATTTATTTATTATTTATTAATTTCAAGTTATTTACTTTATGTAATTTATTTTTCTTGGATTTTAATTTATGTACATATTAATTTTATGAACCGAGTTGAATGTATCTGTTTTGTTGTTGCACACACTACGAAAAAATTTACGAAGCTTTGGACTTGAGCTAAAACTCTATTAGGATTTAGACAAAGAGATTCAAAGGCAAGTATAATAAAAGTCTACTAAGCTCATCTCGGACTCTCATTTGGACTGGAACTCACCCTATACATAGAAAATTATGAAATAACCTTCTCATACCTCCTAGTGCATAAGGTGAGAGGCTAAATTACATCACTAGTAAGTTAGGCGATCTAGAGACTTAAAATGATTTCAAGATTATACAAGCTTTGTCTAAGTCTTAAAAAATCTAGATCCTATTCATTAAGTTAGACTCGTTAAGACACAAACTATTTTTGCTAGGTTGCTCTTTCAAATATTTATTTTGGTAGTTTATCATCTAAATGAATCATGACGAAGAATGTTATTGAGGATTTTAGGATCGAATTAGAATGGATACAACTTGAAGAAAGTGGCTATTTAAATCCAAATTTTGGGTCAAAACCGCTAAAAAACAAAAAAAATAGAACCCGCAAGTAACAAGTACACAAGTAAAGAAAAGCTCATATAAGATTTAGAAATCACATGGTCGCTACTATCTCGGGTTCGGATATGGGATTGTAAAGAGCGAGAATAGGAATCTGTCTATACTCGTAAACATTATGAGTATTATAATATAATCTAAGTAGTTGTAACAAATGATCATTGTAATGTAAACATCTATATTTTTCATTTAATGAAAAATAGCTTTAAGTAACATATAAAATATGCTAGAAGTTTTAATTTCAAATTCTTATATCACAAAATGCGTTCATCACTTAGGGTTCCAAAAAAAATCATGTCAAAGACAAATCGATGCAGGGTGTGCATGCTTACCAAATCACCCAAAGTATCTATGGGGTTGTACCTTCAACGAGTATTAAAATCTGCTCTAACCTCGTCCTCAATACAAACTTTATCATAATTTGAAGTCTACAATAAAAAAGTAACGTATCCAATTCGATTCACATCATACATGTATATATTGTATATTCACTATACATATTTCTTGTTAGTTGTTTTATAAGACTTGAAATATAGGCCACCTAACCAAAACTCAACTCCTATTTGAATCTACCATACATGACTCAAGCATCGTCAAATGAAAAAACAAAGAAAAAGAATAGTGGGAACAAGTCCACCAACATGAGCTTGACAAGATAAAAGAAGAAATTATGCATCTAACTAATCTACTAAAAGAGGCCAAGTTGGAATTACCAATTGGGGAAAGCACTTCAAACCAAAGCCAAGCCTAGGGTGACATGCCATAAGCATTTTTAATGCCAAACTTGCGACGCAGAGTCATTTACTACCCCACCCAACAACCTAGCGATAACAATATTCCATGATGAGACTTCTCTTATACTAAGCCATGTGCTTATACGGTGGGTCCACAAGTATCACAAACGTAAGGTCTACCCATCATAGACTTTACTTGGTGAGGAAACTACTAAATATAAAGTGATGGAGAGGTTGAATATGGATAAACTATCTATCATTGAAGAATGCTTAAGGGCCATTGAAGGGGATAACGTCTAATGCCTTATAACAACACCTAAGATGTGTTTAGTAGCGGATGTGGTAATTGTCAAAAAATTTAGAGTACCATAATTCACTAAGTACAATAATACTCGGTTCTTTATGACTCTTTTGAGAGTTTACTATAGTAAGATGGCTGAAGTGGTACATACTAAGAAGCTACTAATATACTTCTTCTATGAGAGCATAAGAAGATTTGTTTTAAACGCGGTACATGAGGCTAGAAAGGGTCCGGATCAAGAAATACAAGGATTTGGCCAATGCTTTTATCAAGCGGTAAAAGTTTAACATAGAGGTAGCCCTAAGCCGATCCGATTTATAGGTTATGAAAAAAGGTCCAAAAGAAACCATCAAGCGATCTGTCTAAAGGTGGCGTAAGGTAGTGAGCAGATTTATCTGCCACTACTTGAACAAGAGTTGATTGTTATTTTTTCAAATACTTTCAAGACACCATATTTTGAGTATTTTATTAAAAAATATTTCTCCTATTTTATTGAAATTATTATCATAGCTAAGAGGGTAGAGCAAGCAATCAAAGTTGGAAAGATTTCGATGATTTTATAAAGAAAGGAAATGGTGTTAACAAGAGGATGGATAATGAGATACACTAGGTTAAGACTGAATCCTATCAATCCAAAACTTAAGGAAGAAATTGAGGAAAACATGGCAACCATGACGATTCCAATAACCCCTAAAGACCTTCATTTACCCAATATATCCCAATCCAATAACCATTATGAACTAAAAATACTCATCGAATCAATCAAATCCATTTTATTTTTCTTATCAAACCTACCAAGCAAATCAATTCCCTCAAGATGCTATGCATCCTCTAACTTTTAACAATCCATAAATACCACACAACCATTACGACTAAAAAATTGAGATTATAAAAAAAGAGATCGAATAATTACCACTCTTACTTTTCTCATTGGGCGAAATGTTTGAGCACTTGGTAGGTATTGGGCGGTTCACCCCAATCCCTACTAATTCGATATGCCCTCCTTATCCTTCATGGTATAAGCAAGATGAGAGATGAGAATATCATTTTTGTATTGTTGGGTAGATGCTAAAGAAAAATTTTCAATTTATGAAAGTTAAAGATACATCCTTCTTTTCTAATAATCTTCCTACGCAAAAAGTAAGGGGAAATCCCTCATTTGTTGAAACCAAAACCAAAAAGAAATCTTTTCTCCTTTTCCAAATGAACCTTTAAAGGAAAACTTTGCCTAGAAAAAAATTATAAAGCTCAAACTTGAAAGACTAAATGATTGATGTCTTAAATAATGATAAATAGTATATCTTTAGGTCATGATCCCAAATTACATTCATCATTTCTCTTATTTGGTTAACATAAGGGTTTTTCAAATTAATTATTATTTTTCAAAGAGGTTAGTGTTTATCGAGCATTGGTAAATTAGTCTTTGAGATGAAGAAATTTCATCTTTGATATATCTCATAATAGTTTTATCTCTTGTCATCCCATTTTGAGTCTTGATGATTATTTTTTCACGATAACTCGAACTAGGATCACCCTTCACACTAAAAGGGCGGAATGTGAAATCCATAAATGATCAATAAAACTCTTAAATTTTTTTATCAAAAGAATCTCATCAATGATCTTAAAAGCAAAAGGGAATGTGGAACCAAAAAACAAAAAAAAGATAAAAGAAAAAAAATCCATAATGTAAGATTTACAAGTTAAGATGAAAGTCAAAATCTAGAAAACATATAATAAGAGTTGAGGCTAAGAAGCAAAGTCAATAATCAAAATGACGAGTTAGTGCAGCAAGCCTAAAAGGAAAAATTTTCACATGAACATCAAAATGACACCAAAGCCCAACTAACGGCTAAAGTTACAAAGTTTAGACAACATTGTCTAATGAGACTTTTATGGACAACAAAGTGATCCAATGTCATGAAAACCTTAAAAATTTTTTTGAGTCTCTATATATTCACTTCTTCATAAATCTAAGCCATATCCTACATTGCTTGCTTTTATAAGTCATTTCTCATCAAAGACATTTCGCTTATGTTGTTGAATTCTAATCTTAAAAGAAAAAAAGAGAATGATTGAGAAGAATAAGAAAACATGACCAGTTGATATACTATTCATCATTTTTTATGACATCAAATCATGAGTTTTCATCAATTAAGTTAGGGGTAAGAAAAAATAGAATCAAGATATTCTCAAGAAAAATTATTCTTCGGACCCAATTTTTCAAAATACCTTTTACTTAACCTTTTTCATCCACCAAAATAGACTTATCATTTTACCATTTATCTTTAATAACATCAAAAAGCTATTTTTTTAATAGAAATCTTGCATGATCCAAACACATTTGTCGGTTTAACCCAAAAACCTTTTTAAGAAAATTGCATCATAACATTTGAATGTCATGTTTGGACTCTTGATCAATCAACTTGAATATCTTCATAAATGAAAGTACTTTTATTGGAACATCTCTCGTATGTATTTCAAATGATCTAAATTGTATTCAAGAGAATCAGTCAAGTTCAAGGCTCGTCATTGAAACAAATTGGTTTGAGATCCTAAACATACTCCATCTAGATCGGCATAGAATGACACCACATAAAATAAACACACAAAGTGCAAGATTTAATAAAATTAACATATAAAAATCATAAATCACATAAGACGACACTATGGAAAATAAAATAGTCAATAGGCATCCACAAGGTCCTTGGCCTATTAATTTAGATATGGCTTATTTTAATTTTTTTTTAAATAAACTACTAGCTTGTTGCTAGCTTCATCATCGATCAACAATTCCTTAAGGACTTTTTATATGAAAAATAAATATAATATGCAATATATCAATCCTCAAATCCTTTTTTTTTAAATAATAACAATAATAACTATATATTGAAAAAGATAACACAAACCGTAAAAAATATTAAATATTCTCTACCCTAATAAAATCAAGCATACGCATAAAAAAATTAAATTAAAATCATTTTAAATTTATCAAATAACATCAATAACTCTCAATTCCAATCTTTTCAATTAAACTTAAATTAAAAAAATTAATTCAATTAATCATCATAATCCTATGTTAATCATAGAATTGATATTATAGAATATAAATCAATAATATAATCATGCAATCCAAAAAAATTCAAATGAAAATTAAACAAAGAAAAATATCATAGCACATGGGTATGATTACCAATCGAAGTTTAGGGACCAAATCAAATTTACGAACAACGAATAGGGTTGAATCTTTGGGCGGTGCATAAAGGATGATCCTTCATCGAGAGTGAGTGGTTTTTATAGTGCTATAATTATCTCTCGTTGGACAATGTGGAAGAATTGACCCATGGTGGTTGGAAGTCTTTTCGTAGGGAGCGACGACGGCTTCTTTCGACTAATGTCTTTGGCTCTTTCTTTAGGTTGCTAGGTTTTTTTTTTCTAGGTTTTAATGTGTCTCTAAATGTAGGTAGGGTAAAATCTATTTATAATGTTACATAGGTCGATTTAGGATTTTTTTTTTAGTTTTGAGGGGATGGGGCTAGATAACCCACTAGGCTTGGCACGCTTGGGCCTAGGAGTAGCCTAATGTAGGCTAACCGTCTAACATCTTTTTTTTATTTTGTATTTTTTTTATTTTTTATTTTATAATTTATTTTTTATGGGTATTTTTATAGAGGTAAAAATAGGATGATAATAAGCTTGTTGTAAAGGTATTATTTAGAGAATCAAACGTTTGATGGTGTAGCTAATTATCCCTTTACAAGGTGCATATATCTATGGTCACATAGGTATAAATAACATAATATTAGTCTAGAAACTATCGAAGAAAAGATTAGGTTATCTTGTAATCAAAATTGACTTGGCTAAGGCTTACGATATGATGGATTAACGGTTTTTGAGACAAACCTTGATTGATTTTGGCTTCCCATCTAAATATGTTTACCTTATCATGTCTTGCACTTCAAACTCACCAATGTCTCTTTTATGGGACGACATCAAGTTGTCGAGCTTTAATCCAAAATGAGGGCTTTGCTAAGGTGAACCTTTTTCTTTATATTTGTTTTTTCTATGTATGGAGAAACTATCTCTCGCTCGTGAACACCGAAGTGGCAAACAACCTATGTAAATTATCTCCATTTTGCTTGGGGGCTTGGTAGTATCCCACCTTCTATTTATAGATTATGTGATATTATTCTTCCATGCCTCTCATAAACATTGCAGGGTGATTTTGGGTACTATAAAGTAGTTCCGTACAAGCTCATAGATGCTTCGGTTAATAAGCTTAAAAGCCATGTATATATCTCCCTCCACACATCCCGGAGATAAAGGAGAAATTAAGGACGTTTGAATTTTTCTTTACTTTAGATTTACATAATTACTTAGGGGTCTTTCTTTTTGTGACGAGTAAATAAATCTTTTTTCAAACACATTACCGAAAAGATTTATAGTCGTCTAGTAGGATGAACTCTAATTTGTTAAGTAAAGCTAGTCGATGCTATTTAGTATAGTCAATAATATCAACCATTCTCCTCTACATCATATAGTTGCTATGGCTTTCTTTAGTCCCTTAATAAGATGGATCAACTTGCCAAGGGATTTCTCCAAGGATCTTTTGAAGATGCTTCGAGAATTCATCTAATCAATTGAGAATCTATTATTGCTTTTAAAAATGAAAGGTGCATTGGGTCTTTAGATGGAAAAAGACAACAATATTGTTATATTGGAAAAACTAGGATGAGATTTGATTCATGAGATAGATAAGCTTTGGGTTTATATCATCTCTTAAAAATACTTATATTGCAAGTCATTTAAGTCTTACCACCCTTTTTAGACGGGATCTTCAAAATGGAAAGCTATTTGTAATTCTTTTTCTTATTTGAAAGATGGGTATATATATTGTATTAGAGATGGTTAAAAGATATATTTGTGGTTCGATAGATGGTTGGTACTTTTTATTATAGTATCTTGTGACCAATATTGAGTTAGAGGAAAGAGAGTTATTAGTAGCGAGATGTCATCTCTTAGAATTTGGAAATTAAGATATATCTCATCTATGCACTTTTCTCATTGTACATATCCATGCCTCTTTACTAACAACTCCTCTCACTAAAGTGTTATCTTCAACAAACAACTAACTTGGGAAAAACTGGTTCATGATGTTATTTTGTTAAATTTGAATATGAGTTTATCTTTCGGGTCTCTTACCTAATAGAGTTGAACTCCTATTAGAAGAGCATTTGGAGTCTAAAATAAACGCATAAACATTGAATCTTCATATGGCAATTGTAGTGGCAACGCCTTCCTACTAATGTATTCTGATTCTACAAAGGCAAGTGAACATCCCTTATGTGCCAAAGGCATGGCGAGGCACATGAAATAGGTTTACATATTCTTTGAGATTGTGTTTGGCTAAGTTTATTTGGCGGTAACTACATACCATTACTACCTATCCCGATTTTTTCTCGGCTTCATATGAGAACTAGTTTCATGGCAATGCCTTCTATATAACCACTCTTTAGAAGCATCACTCGCCTCGTTTTTCTTACTTGTTGGATTATTTGGTGTGCATGTAATAAAGAAGTTATTCAAGGTGATATTCTTCCCTTCGGATGTTAGGTTAAGCTAATTCGCTCTCTCATCCATGATCGTGTTTTAGCCTTTGACGGTCACCTTCGCCCATCAGCCCACTCTCCAATGTTTAATTTCTTGGTTGGCCTCCTCCCAAGACTCGTTAAATGCAAATGGCGGCTTCTTAAGTTCAACTACACATGTCGGGATGGATGGCCTTAAATGTGACTTTTATGGTTGAAAAATTAGTTTTTTAGAATATATTGAGCACCCGTCTATTATGATGGTTGAGTTAGAAGCAATATGTCAAGGGCTCATCCTACTTTGGGATTATGGCTTTGGAAAAGTGATTATGGAGATCGACTCGTAGAATCAATCAATGCTATTTGCAATGAAATTTCACATACTCATCTCTACTAATACCATCATTGATATCCGATGTCTTTGTCAATGACAATAATATATTTCTTTATAACATATTTTAAGGGAACGTAATCAAGAGATTGATCATCTCGTTTATATTGGTTCTTTGAATGACACTTTCTTTCTTGTTTGGAATCATTTTCCGCCTGGCATTGAAGATATTTTGTCTAGTGATATTGGTATTTGTTTATTATGGCCTTGACTTCTACCTCCTCGTTAGTAAATAAAAAAAAAGAGGAAAATCTTTGTAAGTACTTAAAAAGAATTATTTGATTGCTCCCCCTAAATAAAAACATGGAAATAAAATTATAATTGACTTTTTGACTGCAAAAGGCTAACTGTACATATAACTCTTATTTTATTAAATATAATATTTAGTGTGGAAACCGAACTTATGACTAACTAACTATATATATAATATTTTCTTTTTTCGTGATTAAAAAGTAACGCTTCCTCTTCCCCTTTTTTTTTTTTTTAAAAAAAAACAAACATTTTTCCTTTAATAAAGTTATAAAATGCATTCAGAAAGAAATTTAAACAGAACTCATGATGGATAGGACATATCCATCAATTTTAACCATCCTATAGTAGACCGAGGCTGTTGCCTTGGTTGATTATCCAACATTCCACTATTATTATTATTATTATTATTATTTTATAAGAAAACTATTTTGCAGTTTATTTAGAACTCTAGTTATAAGCTAGCATGTGAATCATGATTTCGTACGTGCTTTTTATTAAGCTTCTGGCTGAAAGTCCAACTTCTATTTTAAAAGTCAACTATCCAAACTTAAATTTTGTTCCAAAAAGAAAAAAATGCTTGGAACTTTTTTAGATTAAATTATAAATTAATCCTTCTCATTTTAATTAAAAAAATTAAACAGGCTCTTTTATTTTAAAAATTAACCATTTAATCTTTATCTTTTTAAATCTATCCGTAACTTTTTTTAATTTATTTTGATTTTAATTTTAAAAAATAAAAAAATATGAAAAGATTGAGGAGAAAAAATATTTTATAAAATGAAAAAAATATTTAATTAAATATAATTAACATTAGTAAAAAAAAATCAAATAATAGTTTTTAAAATTAAAAACACTAATTAATTTGTTTCTTTAAACTAAAAGGATTAATTTATACTTTGCTCAACTTTTTTGTATTCGTTACTTTCAGAAATGATTTCAACTGAATTAGTGAAGAACATAATTCCGTTGTTATTTTTTTTATTT
Organism: Dovyalis caffra; assembly: GCA_963924115.1. Lineage (NCBI taxonomy): Eukaryota > Viridiplantae > Streptophyta > Magnoliopsida > Malpighiales > Salicaceae > Dovyalis > Dovyalis caffra. The sequence goes on from CAWUPB010000994.1 coordinate 7,105,154, forward strand.
CTTATGTTAGATCTACACGTGTGCAAGTTTGGTCAAATGCATGTGTTAGTAAAGCAGGCTGCCACTTCTCTTTTCTTTCTTCTTAATAATATTGTGAAAGTAAAATGGCTCCAACGCATTATTGTAAGATGAAGTACCTTGAGAAGACACCTTGCTATCGTGGAAAGTGTATACATTATTAGCCAAAAAAGAAATCCAAATCGAATCCATGTGCTATATGTGCAATTTCTTCAGTCTATACGCGCTCAGTATTCCATACTCCTAAGGAGTAACTCAATAAATAAATAAATAAATAGTCCCTAATTAGGTAGTATATGCATGAAAAAAATATTTATTTCCCATCATCAAAGTTTTGTATGGATGGAAGTGGTCGTACAGAAAATGCTATCTATGTAACCCCACTTACCCGTTACGAGATTGGATCAATAAAAAAGCTATATATCGTGAGTAAAAAAAAAAAAAAAAAAGAAAGGAAAAATACAGATCGATTCAACATATGGATTGTAAGCAATAAGTGGAGCTGCTGATCCGGAATCTTAATCCACTTCTCTTATTTTATTTTTTTAGGTGGATTTACACATCAAATGCATGCAAGTGCTTCATTGGGGACAATATAAGAAGGATAGAACTCTAGTAAATGGCTGTTGAATATAGACATATTTCTATTGTTCCCTTTCTAGATCCATATCCACTTAGACACGGACAGACAGATTATTATTTTATTATTAAAACAGTATTAAAAGGATAGGATTAGACATTTATACAGTACTAGAGAAATCACCAACATGGGTGCATTCTCTATCATTTCTTGTCCTTTTTTGGATACGTTATCATAGCATGCGCCGTTTTTCTTTTGTATATAATAGCATGTTTACTCGCAGAATGGGTTTATAGACGCCTCGATGAATTAGTTTTAGCCATACTCGTTTTTAACCCATTCACGTGTTTCAAAATAAATGATTTGTTGAAATTAATATTAGTGTTATCTTGATTTTTTTAATTAATAATGTCTTTAATTAACTTGATCAGACATAACACATTCATGTTATTGTATAAGTTAGGATCGCTTTAGTCTATATATAGTCTATATACAATTAAAGCACATGCCAAAAATTTTTGCTTTTTAATTTGTTCCCAGGAGATTTATAAGATTAATATTCGTAAAATTATTCCTAAAATTTAATAGTATTTCAAGAGCGAATAATAATACTTACTTTATAAAAAAAGAAGAAGATAAATATAAAAAGAGAGAATTAAAAAAATTAATTCAGTATAAAAAGAATTTTATTATTTTTTTATAATTTCAGATGTAATTTTTATTTTCATGTATCTGTTTTTCAAAATCGGTTCAGGAAGCAATTATTAATAGTTAATGTTTGACTATTTTAAAATTTATCATACAATCATATACGTAAATATCAAAAGTGGACAAAGTTCATCATAAATTATAAAATAATACGTACTGATCGAAATATGTGCACAAATAAAGTTTAGCAGTGTTTCGTGTAAGCTTAATTTAAGCTTCACCATTTTAAAATGTTTGCTCAAGGTAATATATATATATAGTTAGTTAGTTAGTTAGTTAATCCACCTCCAGACTGATGCTAAGGCCTATGGAAGTTGTTATGAACCGTTCTTATATAGTTCTGGTTTTCTTATTCCTGAAAAAAAAAAACTCCATAGATAAGGTATTTAATCACTCGTCAAGAAAAAAGAGGTTGCGCTCAATGCTTGCTAATTAGAATATATACATCAGACAAAACATACACTGGTCTTTCACCGAATTGACATGCAAGCATCACTTATATGTGCCTAATCGGAAGAATTTAATTATAATTTAATCCCTATAGTTTAGTAAAATTAATTTGATAAGTCTTTCTAGTTTCAAAAACAATTATTTTATCCCTGTAGTCTTAAATCCAACTATAATGCATTCCTTTCATCTTTTTTCAATTTATCTTTTTCTTTTTTTGGAGCGCATATATATATATATATATATATATATAAGAGAAGTAGGAGAGATGAGAGAACAATTGATTAAGAAATAAGGTATTTTTGGAATAAAAGCCTACTAAAATAAGGATGATCAAATTTGGTTAAAGGATTTTAGTTAATTATTTTTGTGCTAAACGCACTAATTAATTAATTATGGTAAACTACAGGGACTAAGTTCTAATTACCTCTTATTCTTAGCTAGCATATATACGCCTTCAGTTTTGACTCACTTCTGACCAATTAATTTGTACCATCCCATCTTGATTGGAGGCTCTTCAAATTTTGTTAGAAAGATGGGAGGAAAGGAAAACAAAGAAATTAATAAAATTTGGTAGGAAGGTCAAAGATAAAGTAACGTAACAGTGATGCAATAATCGCGGCAGAAAAAGCAAAAAGAAATTAAACAACTTAGGATTGAAGAAGACTACTGATGACTCCATAGGAAGTCAGAATTTCATGTATTTCTGACTGGACTGCGTTCTAATGGGTGAGATATATTTGTTTTAAGAAATAAGCCTTGAATAAAAATCTTATGTTGTGCTTGATGAACAACAAACCCCCTTTTGTATTCGATCTTTATAATTATATATAGTATAGTTTGTAACAATTTATTATCCAATGGCAATGCCTTTGATTGATAAATAGCAGCAGCAGGTGAAAGGCAAGTTGTTGTGTTATGCATTGGCAGCAAGTGTTTTAATCATGTCTTCTATATTAGAGTCTTATGCTCATTAGGGTTAAGTTGCTGACATGTCATCCACCTGTAGTACATTTGTAAAAAGTATATTCCACACCAACAATCGATCTATTTTTAATTTCTAGAACCGCCAAAGCAGAACTATAGTTGACTTCCACAATTGTCTCCCACGCGCGGTATAATCCAATTAAATAAACAATAATCAATTGAACCGCGGCACGCCAAATTCTTTGGAACATAAATTAGTTAGGCCTGCACACATTCCTCTCCGTTTTCAAAACCAAGTTTCTTTCCTTACGTTAATGGCTAAAGTTTTTCCTCAGCGTCAGAGTCCTATGTTAGAGCCTTTCGTGTCTTTTCAAAGAGAAACATTCACCGTATGGATGAAATCACTTCTGTGCCAAACTAACGGTTGCACTGTCTTTGATTCCAATGGAGACATTATTTATCGCGTCGACAACTATGACAAGAAGTGCAGCAATAAGGTCTATCTCATGGATCTTCGAGGCAGAGTTCTTGTTACAATACGAAGAAAGGTATTGATTGCAAAGGGGAAAAAAAGAATCGATCTTGTATTTGTTTGTGAGTAATATTGGTTTGATGCAATTTCTTGATCATGTTCATAAATGGGTTTTTTTATTATATTTTTAATTTTTATCGATATCCATGCAGAGGTTACAAATTTTTGGATGTTGGTATGGTCATAGATGGAATTCTGATGCCAACAAGGAGAAGCCATGGTTTCAAGTGAAAAAATATTGCAGATTTATTTGTACGGGAAGTTTTGCCTGTCAAGTTACTGTAGGATTTGACAAGTATTGGGTAGTGAAAATGGCAAGCAAAACAGCATTCAGAATCGTAGACATCGATGGAGATGCTATTGCAGAGGTTAGTATTCCGTTTTTGCATATTTATTTTAACCTTTCGTCGTTTCGAAGGCAAATTTAAGGTTTAAATTCTTCAGATTGTTGATTTGATGCAGGTGAAGCAAAAACAATTATCTTCAGGAATCACACTGGGCAATGATGTGCTAACTTTAGCTGTGGAGCCTCACGTAGATCATTCCCTGATAATGGCAATTGTGACTGTCTATGGATTGATCAATTATACACTGTAGAATATTACTTATTATCTATTAATTTGATGCACACTGAGATGGCATGCAATCCCAGTTTTCATATGTAGGGTTCTAACTTTGAGCTTGTTCATAACTTTCCTTTTTATTGTTGTGTTTTGATCATGTTCATATTTTCCGGTAGTAAAATATCAGAAGCCAATGACTTGGCCGATGTGGAGGCAACAAGGGGAGAGAAGAGTATTAGGATCCGTAAAGTGTATTATGATCACGAAATGTTGTTAATGATATATATATACATGTTCTTTGTAATCATTTGTTGTCTTTTGCTAGCAAAATATCTTTGTAAAAACGGCCAATAGAGTTGTACATACTCAAATATTCATCTACTCCTTCTGGATTATCTGATGAAAGGGTCCAACGTGTGAGGTAAGTTCTTAATTCATGCGTTGATTCATTCATTATCAAATTTCTATCACATCAATTTGATTTGAACGTTGAATGATACTCATGAGCACTAATAGAATGTATTTGGAGGTCCATATAGCCTGCAATACGAAGCGTGCTTTCAAAACAGTCCAACATGCCGACCGGTCCCCAACTAACAATTTTTCTGCAGATCCTTCGACGTCCAAGTCTTGTCATAAGGTTTGATATTTACAAGCACAGCTGTGCTATCCAGCTACATATATGGTCACTGTCTACTATAGAAGTTAGAATAGTGCCAAACACGTTTGCATAAACAAATGGAGATCCTGAATGTGACACTTGTAGTTGCTAATCAAAATTGAAAACTAGATGGATTCTGTGCCACTGAAATCGCTAAATAGAATTCATTTAGATATAGCCACTCCGCGAGGACATCAGCAACATTATTATCATGGCATTTTCACCAATTAAGGGATTATTCCGAAGCTAGCTAACGTTGATAATGGATATTTCATTGTAAGAGAGCTGCGTACGCATCTCTCTCTCTCTCTCTCTTGGATACATTCATATGGACATTTCTCTCCAAGCAATGTTACAAATACCATATTTACTGTTGGATGAAATTATTAGTACCTCATCATGAGAGACTGTAACTTCTTAAATCCTAATTTTTTTCATTTCCTGCATTGAACATAAAAAAATATTGAGAACTCTTTACATATATAATTGCATAATTTCGTGTAATTATATATGAGGCATTCGTGGCTAATTAATCAGAGCTTGAACATTTTATCCAAAAAAAAAAAAAAAAAGAGCTAGTACATCATCATTTTCCCCTTTTTGTGATTTGATTTAGATTTTGAATATTTTAGACCAAAGGCGTATGCTAAAACTAGCCCTCCGTATGTAGTGGAGTTCCCAAATTAAATAGGTGCTATACAAAGAAATGTATTCAGTTCATGCTAGAAAAAGAGGGAAAACAGAAGAAAATTATCACTTTTTTCTCAATGAGAGGTTTAATAGCAAATTTTACTTCCATTCTATTGCAATTTGTCAATTTCGAATATATGATATCAAATTATGTAATTTAAATTCCAAAGTATTGAAGATTGGACAAATATAATTCAAATTATTTAATCTCTATTATATATAACGAGTCAACTAGGTTTATCGTTACATGAAATGTTAAAAAAAATGTCGTTTTAACATTTTACTGTTAATTAATGTTTTTTTAAAATATTTTTAACCTCTCTAATCTTGAACTTTCTTTAAAAAAATGTTTTTTATAAAATATTATAAACATTTTATAAATTATAAAAAAATATCTTATAAATGTTTTTAACCCCCTAATTTTGAACTTTTTTAAAAATATATTTTATATAAAATTTTATTGTAAAAAAATAATTAACAATACATAATTTTAGGCATTAAAAAAATATTTTATAAATTAAAATTAGCATAATTAAAGATTGACCCCCTGATTTTATAAATTATAAAAAAATTTATAAAATGTTATAATATTTTATAAAAAAAAGTTTAAAAAAGGCCCAAAATTAGGGGATTAAAAATATTTATAAAATATTTTTTATATAATTTATAAAATGTTTATAATATTTTATAAGAAAAAAAGTTCTTAAAAAAATCAAGATTAGGAGGGTTAAAAATATTTTTAAAATATTTATTAAAAAACATAATTACCATCGAAATAGAGAAACGATGTTGTTTTAGTATTTCAAGTAATGGTTACACATAACAAAAATTAAGCAATTTGGATTACATTTGCTCAATTTTGAATATTTTGAAATTCGAATTATTCAATTTGATACGATTGGTTCGAAATTATCAAATCATAATAGAATGGAAACAAAATTTATCACTAAACCATCAATGAGACGTAACTTTATTAAAATTAATAGCCCTTCTTTAAAGAGAGACCCTAAGTTAAAAAAAATGATGGGGTTTAAAAGTTTTGTAACATAAGGACTTCCGCTGCTGAAAGTGAAAATTGTATTGATGTATACTGTAGTAATATGAAAAATTGTTGTCTGTAATAAAAACTATTTTTCGACAATGTTGTGGCCAATAATCAAAATTGTCATACAGAACAGAAAAATAGAAAATTGGCTGCCAATAAAACGGTTAGTAAAACTCACTAGCCATGATTAAAAAAAGTAGATATTTCACAACAAAATGCAATTTGTAGCCCATAAAAAAAAAACAAAAAAAACAAAAAAAACAAAAAACCTCAGATTTGGCGTAAAATTATGGACCAATAATGCAATAACACGTTCAAAGATAGCCAACATTTTCCAAATATAATATTCAAAATTACAAAAAAAAAATGCCTCGCCTCGCTTTGGGAGTGATGGTGATGATAATGATGGTTAAAGAGTCATTATATTCAACTGATCTATAGATTATTTGAAGTTACAATTTCGTTTCATGAGATTGGCTAGGATTCTTATTGATTAGTTGAATATCAGGTTGATTATATATATAATGTTTGAACAATATATTTTGTTCGCTAGAACAAGAAAGAAATATTTGAAGATCACTTTCCACGACATCAACTCCCCTAAAACATATAATGTAAAGCAAGAAAAAAAAATCTTAAACCAATTAATAAAGGCTTTTTTTCATTTTCTTGTTGTATTTGTTTGACACTCTTTTAAATGCAAATGCAAGACCCAGAAGTCAGATGAGCATGAGTGAATAAACAATTATTATTATTATTATTATTAGAAAAGAAATAGAGAATGGATGCATCACCCATGACATAATAAAGCTGCTTGACAATATTCCGGAAGCTATAAATGATCAAATGTACCTTATTTTCCGCCACACGCACCGTCCATATCGTAAGCACCTTTAGCCTTGTCAGCACCACATATCTGTTACACAAAAACTAGTAAATAACAACAAAATATCCCTTCTTAGTCTTGTTATATATAATTTGAATGTCTACCAATAGCAATTTAATTAGAGCAGTGAGTTTTTTTGAGTTTATAAAAAATTTTGAGTTCATATTTTTTATTTAAAAAAAAAAATCATCACAAGAAAAGACTAGAGTAACTCCTTATTCTATAGTAGTGATCAATTTTTATTAACTATTAATTACTAACACTAGCCTCCTAATCATCTAAACATTGACTGTGAGCTGTAGGGTCTATTTAGAGTAAATTATAAATTAGTTCATAGGTTTCAAGAAATAAATTAATTAGCCCATTCTGTTTCAAAACTAATTATTTAATCTCTATATTTTTTTATGTTTTTTGTAACTTAATTATTTTCAAACTTTTCAATTTATTTCTGATTTTTTAATAAATAGAAAAAATTAAGATTCCATGGAAAGATAACGAGCTATTACTCTTGCAGAGACACACAAAGCCAAGAAGGTTTCTTTCCATTACCAGACCCAGAAAACCGAGTTTTTTTTGCTTGTTGAGCAAACTACAAGAGCATTAAACTATGTGGCCTAATCTTTTAAATACAGGGTAGTGAAGGTATCTTTGAATGAACAACTAGAATCAATAAATTAAAACTCAAAAGCTTAATAATAGGAATCACCTCCAAAAACATTTGAATGACTATGAGATCCAATCCATTTTTTGGACTTAATTAATACCTTCAAGAGAGAATTAGATGGCATATAATAAAGAAGTTAGTAGTCCTCAAATTATAGAAAAAACCGGTACCGTTGGCTCTCTCTTCCTCTAAACAATCCTTCCTTCAAAATATTCTTTTGGGCTGTCCTAATCGAAAATTACACCGACGGCAATTCCTTTTTCTTTTACACTGCTTTTTATTTATTATTATTTTCTTTTTAATAATTCCATATCTAAATTTGATGTCTTCAAGAGTTCAACTAATTTTGAATTTAAATACAAGTGATCTAACTTTTATGGTTTTTTTTTTTTTTTTTAGGCCCTTAACTATTGAGGTTTTTTGTCTTTTATGTGTGTGTGCATGTTTGTTAAAGGATTCATGGTGAATTGAATAATAAATTTACAATTATATTTGGATTTGAAGTGATGAATTTATTAGATCTTTTCTTGGAGAGAGGCTTTTTTGTCTGATAGCAGTACTGCTTTTTCTGTCAATAGAATTTAATTAGTAGTGCAACTTGTTCTCTCATTAACAGCAATAGATTTTTAAAATTAAGACACATAAAAAAAATCAATTATGTACAGTCTATAAAGAGAAAATTCAGATAACTCGTTAGAAAAATTTTAAAATTGAGAGGAGGAGATACTACATGAAGTTTTGATAGTTATAATATTTATCGAATTTATTTTCATTCGATTAGATTTAATTTTTATGTTTGTTATTCTTATTTGAGTCTTATAAAAATTATAATTACAATGCACTATCATTAGTATTAAATCTCTTTTCTGGTAAAAAAAATATTAAATATATTGGGATGAGAGGTTGAGATCATTTTCCAAAATTAAAGGGAAGGAACCATGATCTATATTTTCTACGTACAAGCAATAATAATAATCATAATAAAAAACTATCTGTATGACTATTAATTTGTCTTGTTTCTTCCTTTGTGTTAGTGCACGAATAGACAATAAATAAATTATATTGTGATAGAAGCGTAAGATGATAGAATTGTAAGATATATTTCATTGAATGAAATGGAAGGAATATATACCGGATAATTACAAACGAAAGCCTAGTTACTAGCCAAGATAAAAAGAATTACAAAATTTGAATATATAGTGTCTATCTGGTTGTTACAACAAATTGTGGATTGAGTCTTTGACGAGATAATCAATATCCGTTATGATACCCTCTCAAGATGGAGCTCGACAAGAGAGGGTCATCTTGTCTATTAAAAATAGAAAAAGAGTTCATGGAAGTGGCTTGGTAAGAACATCCGCTAGTTGATCAACAACCCGAATAGCCTTATTTTGAACTTGATCACGAATAAAATGAAATTCAATAGCCACATGTTTCATCCTAGAATGAAAAATTGAATTAGAACATAACCGATTTGTCCTAATGTTATCACAATAAATCACAGGACAAGTTTGAAGTCGAACGTCGAGATTAATGAGCAAAGAGCACAACCAATTTATTTCAACAATGGTATTAGCAATCGAATGGTATTCAGCTTCGGTTGATGAATGAGATATAGTTCGTTGTTTCTTTGAACTCCATAAGATTGGATTTCTTCCTAGATAAACAATATAAGCACCGAGTGGAGCACAAGGTATCTTTATCTCCCACCCAATTAGCATCGGAGAAAGCATGCAGAGAAGTGGGAGAGTTGCGGTAAAGCTAAAGACTCGTGATTAATAGTTCCAAGAAGGTAACAAAGTAGACGCTTCACAAGAGTCCAGGTGCTCGATTGTGGGTTTATGCATAAACCGAGAGAGTTTATTAATGACGAAGGCTATGTCAAGCCTTGTGAGAAGAAGGTATTGGAGACTACTCACCAATACTCAAAATTCTATTGGCTCAAATAAATTAGCCCTCGAGTGTAGCGAGAGTGTGGAGCTTGTTAGTAGAGGAGTCCGAACCGGCTTTGCTTCGGACATATGAGTACAAGCAAGAAGTCTAACAAATATCTTTATTGAGAAAGCGAGGTGCCATGCTTATTAGGAATAATTTCCACTCCAAGAAAATAAGAGAGGTTTCTAATATTTTTGAGTGAGAATCATTTTACAAGCAACCGAATAAATTGATTTACCATTTTTGCATCATCCCCGGTAATGAGGAGATCATCAACATATACTAGTAAATAAAGTAGATGGGCACCAAATTTATACACAAATAGAGACGTATCTAAGTGTGAGTTGTTAAAGCCAATTTAAAGAAGAAAAATGAGAAGTTCTTGATACTAGCCTTAAGGGGCTTGTTTCAGTCCATAAATTGCTTTCCTTAGTTTGCAAACATATAATGGGAAGTCTTGATCAATGACGCTCGGTGGTTGATTCATGTACACGAGCTTCACCGAGGTGACCTTACAAAAAGGCATTATTGACATCTAGTTGATGAATGGTCCATCCATGACTTACCGCAAGACTAAGAACCCGTCTAATTGTGGTAGGCTTGAAACTGGACTCGAAAGTATTAAAATATTCAAACCTTGGTTGTTGATGAAAACTCTTTGCAACCAAACAAGCCTTAAACTTGTCAATAGAGCCATCGAATTTCATTTAGTACGAAAAATCCATTTACAACCCATAACATTTTGATTGGGATCGAATCCTAAATGTCATTTCGAACAAGAGCATCATATTCTTCGGACATAGCCTCGATGCCATTTGGGTTCTTTGAGTGCTTGAGTTAGTATAGTAGGTTTAACATTCGGAGATTGGGATAGTTGGGTATAAAGGTTAAGCTTTTAAATGAGTCTCGTGAATGTTATTTTTGGACATTGTTTGCATGTAACGGTTTGGTCTTATGTCTTGTGTTTGAGTTTATTGATTAGCTAGTTACTAGTTTTTGTTTGTAATTGTGTTGGAGGTCCGCATTGGAGTTGCCTTTTAGTGTTAACCGTAAATGGTGGCATGAGTGATGGTGTATTTTTTTTCACTTTTATTATTGGTGGAATCCAAGTTGAAACAATGGTAGACTCGGGACGAAGAGATTGTGTATGTAAGGATTTAAAAGGAAAAATAGACTCAATGAACCTAACATGCCTAGACACATAGACTTTTGATGTTGAGGGATCAAGACAAAGATATGCAGTTTGAGTTAGAGAGTACCTAAGAAAAACACATGGTTTGGAGCGAGATTCTAATATGTGATCGGTATATGGACGAAGCCATGGATAGCAAAAATAGCCAAAGATTTTGAGTTTCGAGTAATTAGGTGAAAAACCAAAAAAAAAATTCATATGGAGAAATGAGATTTAATGTTGGAGTTGGCATTCAATTGATCAAATACACTACGGTCGCAAAGGATTTAGACCAATAAGTTATAGGAATAGAGGCGTGGGAGAGAAGAGTGAGACCTATTTCCACAATATGGAGATGACATGTTTTAGAGAAACGATTGTGTTCCGATGTGTGTGGTGGAGTAGTGAGATGACATATACCCCGAAGAGCAAGAAAATTAAAGAGATTAATATATTCTCCACCAATATCGAATAAACTCGTATGGATGTTTTGGTTAAAACATTTTTCTATAATGGCTTTGAATCGAATAAATATGTCTTTCACATCCGATTTGTTTTTTAGTGGATAAAACCGGATATATCTAGTATAATGATCAACAAAAATAACATAATATTTAAAGCCATCATACGGGAGTCGGCTCAAGGCATAGGCCATTAAGGCCTATGCCTAAGGCCCCTATAGAAAGGAGGGCCCCAATTAAAATTTTACCCTAACCCTATAGAAAGGAGGGCCCCAATTAAAATTTTACCCTAAACCTACACCCTAAAAGAATGAGATAAATTAAAAGCTACAGACCTCCACTTTTACTTATAGAAAAGTTTTAGAAAAATATTTATAAGTGAAACAATTTTTAGATATTCAAATTTTTTTATTATATTCCTTTCTTTCTCCAACCAATCGGGGATCTCTTATAAAACCTTTTCTAATATGAGATTGAAAATTTTAAATTTCTATTAGGCATGATTATTTGGTATGATATGTTGTTTGTTGTTAATACGGTTAGTAAATATTTACAATCTAAAGATATTGATATTGCTCTTGCAATAGACCACTTGAAAGGTCTTATTTCTTTTTTAAAAAGCTATAGAGAAAATGGGTTTACATCTTCTATGATCTTGGCTAAGGAAATTGCAGAGCAAATGAATATAGAACCAAAATTTTGTGAAAAGCGTACAATAAGAAGAAATAAAAAATTTGATGAGATTGAAAATGAAGATATGAAATTATCTATTGAAGAATCTTTTAGAATTAATTATTTTACATATTTAGTTGATCATGTGATTTCCTCTCTTCAAAATAGGTTTAAACAATTTAAAACATATGAAGATAATTTTGGTTTTTTTTATAGTGTAGAAAAATTAAAATCACTCGATGATGATATTTTGAAAAAAAAATTTAATCTTGAAAACTTTCTAAAGCACGATATGCTTTCCGATATTGATGGTTTAGATTTATTTTCCGAATTAAAATTTTAAAAGAAATTATAACTATGGAAATGAAAACACCACTTGCCGTACTAAATTTTATAAAAAAGGTAAATTCTTTTTCAAATGCATGGATAGCATATAGAATACTATTAACTATCCTTGTTATCGTAGCTTCAACTGAAAGAAGTTTTTCAAAATTAAAATTAATAAAATCTTATTTACATTCAACTATGTCACATGAAAGATTAAGTAATTTGGCTATATTATCAATTGAAAAAGATTTGCTTTGTAAACTTGAATACAAAAATTTAATTAGAGATTTTGCATCTTAGAAAGCAAGAAAAATAATATTTAAATAATATTTAATATTTATTTATTTTAAGAAAAAGTCTCTAAAATATTATTTTGCCTATGGCCACATATATTAGAGAGCGGCCACGGCATCATAGGAAATAACTAGTGAAGTCCATACATTAGAGAAAATTATTTGAAGTGGTCGATGAGAAGCAATAATAAAGTTAGAAAAAGAGAGTTTATGACTCTTATTGCAATAACATGAGTTGCGGGACAAATGCAATGGAATGGAAGATGACAAGTCTAAATTATTGCTAGAAACAACATGCTTTAAAATAGGAAGAGCAGGGTGTCCCAATCTATTGTGCCCCTCGAACGAAGTGGTTTTGACACTAGAAAAGAAAAGGCAAATATAGGTGAGGATTCGGCCACTCATAGACCATCCTAAGTTTGGCCCTTCAAAAGCATTGCTCCCGTGCAAAGATCCTTCACAAGAAAAGAGTATGGTAAGAATTCAATAGAGACTTTGTTAGAAATGCAAAATTGAGAAATTGAAATCGAGTTTCTTTTCAAGCTAGGTACACAAAGAATATTATTTAAAGAGAATTGAGCATTTGAAGTTTTGAGAGTGGTGGAACCGAGTATGGGTTATAGGAAGCCCCGTGCCATCTCCAATCATAATGTCATCGATGCCTTTGTAAGGTGCATAAAGTGATAGATTGCTCAAATCGAAGGTGGCATGATGAGAAGCACCACTATCGAGGAGCCATGTGGGAGAATTGGAGTTGTTTCCAGCAAAGTTTGCTTTGGGTTACCATGAGGAGTTTGGGATTGTTGCACTTGTAGTGTTGGAAGATTGAATCGGTAACGGTCTAAATGAGGGGCGGCGCTTGGCGGTGTGTCCTTGTATTCTATAGATTTGATAGTAACCAAGGTAGGGTTTTAGAGGGCCACCGTCGGATCTAGAATTATTGCTACCAAGGGTTGAGGATGAACACCAATTGTTGTTTTTAGTTAAGGTTGGATTAGAATTTGATGAGTTGCGCCACCTATTGTTGGTGCAAGTTGTTGCATTAGCGGTAGCGAGAGAAATAAGAGAACTCTATTTTGTTGATACCTTGGAGGGATGCTTCAAAATTTAGAAGCTTTTCATGTAGTTCATCAAATGAGATTAGGGTGTCTCTAACTTGAATAGCACGAATCGGCTTTCCGTAATCATCTCTAAGTCCCTCAAGAATTCTATTCGACAAGTCTTCTTCATCAACCGGTGCACTAAGGATTGCAAATTCATTATCTTTAGCTTTGACAGGTATGGAGGAATTCAGTTATACTCATCGAGTCCTTAGTGACTTGCTTTAATTGATTTTTCACCGCTTAATTTGCCCATAGGATGGTTTGGCATATATGTTGGCCAAAATTGTCCAAACTTCTCTTGATGTTTTTGCTTCAAAAATGAAAGAAACAATTGTGGGGGACAGAGAACCAAGGATGGCATTAAGAAGAAGTTGATCTTGTCTAACCCAGCATTATATAATCTAGATTTGGTGTGGTGGTGCCGTTGATAGTTTTGTTTGGGCAAGGTTTGGATCCGTCGATGTAGCCTAAGAGATCATACCCAATGAGTAGGGAACTAAATTGGAGTTTCCAGGATACACAATTGCTTGTGGGAAGCTTTAATGGGGTTCGAGCTGCAACATTATTACTGATTAATGTCCTATGAGAATCGTTTGTGTTGTGGATTGGGTTTGTGTTGTTGGTAGTAATTGGAAAATGAGAGAAGGAAAGAAGGAAAAGGAAAAAAAAAAAAAAAAAAGGATTGGAAATCAGGCTAGATGCTCTGATACCATTTCAAAAGTGTAAGATGATAGAAGTGTAGGACATATTTCATTAAATGGAATGGAAGGAATAAATACTGGAGAATTACAAACGGAAGCCTAGTTACTAGCCGAGATAAAAAGAATTATAAAATTTGAATATACAGTATCTGATTGTTACAACAGCTGTGGATTGAGTCTTTGACAGATAATCAATATCTGTTATTATATTGTACAAGCACAAACAGAACAGCGATTGGATTTCATTTAATTAATTAAACCGTGGAAACACACATGGTTTAAGCAAAAACAAAGGATGGCGCTGATCAGTTCAAGCAGCAAGTTGCTGTTTCTCATGTCAGCAGAGCCATTTAGATAATGAAAAGAAATTCTGCCAAGTGAAGAAAACAAGAAAGGAACTGTAGTGCTAGATGAGAACCTTCGTACGTAGCACCTTACTCAAGTACACCAACGAGTAAAGACCTATGCATACCATAAACGTGTGACATTATTTACATAAATATTTATAAGCAGAAATATCTTTATTTTATTTCATTTATTCTCCTCTTCCGTTGGCTTCACTATATATACATATTACAAACCGCATAAACATCATCAAGTTCTCACTCTGAACGCATCAAGTATCTTCATAAATCCAAGGAACCACCAGAGCTAACTCTTCATCCGCTACTAGCTAACCAAGCTTGATTCAAATGGCTAAGGTTCACGCTTTCCCACAAGTTGAATCTCCTTCTTTCTCTCCCTCTAGTACTTCTTATATGTCTTCAAAGTCAGAAACATTCACTATATGGATGAAATCACTTGTGATGCAAACAAATGGATGCACAGTTTTTAATGAAAATGGCGAGATTGTTTACCGAGTTGATAATTATGACAAGAAAGGAAGCAATGAAGTTTATCTCATGGATCTCAAAGGCAATGTCCTTTTCACTATACTTAGAAGGGTAGGTTCATGATTTCGAATTATTATCAGTCTGATCCTCTTCAAGAGTGCTAGCTGCCCTTTCGTCACGAAGATTAACTTGTTTTTTCTTTAATTTGTGCAGAAACTATTCCTTTTCAGACGATGGAGGGGTTATAAAAGTGATGGCTTAAAATTAAAAACTCAAAAGCCTTATTTCCAAATTAAAAGAAGTTCAGAAATATTTGAAGGTGATTTATCTTGTCAAATTACTGTTCGATCCAGGGATGCTCAAGAGACTTTCCACTACAAGTTAGAAACCTTAGCTGGAAAATTAGCATTCAAGGTTACAAACAGCAACGGGGAAATTGTTGCAGAGGTATGCTTTTGATTTTCCCTGAAATATAAATTAATGATTTGGGACTCGGCTTTATATTATATAGTCTAGTCTCTATAAATCTTACCTCATTAGGCAATGTTATTAACGTTTAGTTTTTGTGGTTGATGTTTGTGCAGGCCAAGCGAAAGCAATCATCTGAAGGAGTATTATTAGGAGATGATGTACTAACCTTGGCAGTGGAGCCTCATGTTGATCATTCCTTTATCACGGCACTTGTGACTGTGTACGGATTGATGCATCGTAAACTGTGAACAGGCTTCAGAAATATACCGGTCAGGAAAAAGAAAAAGACCAATATCAACCCATTAGGACTTTAGCTAATATCATGGGTCCCCCAGCTGCTAAACTGTATAGAATTTTTTATATTAAATCATGATCATTTCCCAAAATTTTCTTTCATAATTTATGCTGCCAATTTTTCATTCACAATTTACATTAATGCTAAGTTCTGATGTGAAGTAATATATGTTAGACCCATAAATTATCTAACTATTTGTCACTTAAAGCGTATCGATGTAGTCTAATTATTGTATAGTTTATAATTTTTCTAAGTTAAACAAATTCGAATTTTAATGATTATTTTATAATTGGTAGAAGAGAGTAGTATTCGGTTAAATGAAAAGTCAAATTAAAATATCAATTTTTATTTAATTTTTAACTAAAAAACTGATTATTTTTTTTTCAATTTCAATTCGGTTTTAGAAATTTTTAGTTTGGTTTTCACTGAAAATCGATTATATATATATTAAACTTTTGAGAAGTTTCATTTATAATATATTTTAATAATCAATGGTTTTTGAAAACCGATTATATATATATATATTAAACTTTTGATTGTTATTTGAAGTTTATTAGTTTGGTTTATAATAACAATCAATGGTTTTGGATTTCTATAGTCTGGAAAATTTTGCACTTGATACTAAACTTAATTTGATGTTATTATCCTTTCTTCTTGCATTTATTTTGTGGGGTTTAAAAAAAATATTGAAACTTCGAACTTCAGTATGTGCTGTAAGTTTTGTTTGAATGCATTGTAGTTGTTTACTTGTTTGAATTCGTTGTTTCTATACAGTATGTGCTCATGAAAAATATACTGGATATGCACAAAAAAGTTACCAATTTATTTTTTTTAAACTAAATTAACCAAAAATTAAAATCGAAATTTTGATTTTCTAACAAAAAAAAAAAGCATTATAGTTTGGTTTGGGTTTTTATTTTTAAAAATTTAATTAATCGAAAATCGAACTAAAAACCGAATGAACACCGTATATGTATTTGTTTGAAAAATGCTTAGACGTCATAAATGATTGTGATTTTTTTCTTGTTGAAACTGGATACACTATTTAGTTATTTTAAATTTGTTTCATCTTCAACAACTTATAGTCTACATTCAAAAATAGGTGGACATTTATTGGAAGTTTTGTGCATGAGCAGAGTAAATATTCAGGGCAGTACACTCATTTTCTTCTTAGTTGTCATAGAATCTTGATAAGAATGACATTTTTACGAATTCTTCCTTCACTTGAAAAGTTTATGAGACTCGGTATAAATAATCACCTTGAGATTTTAATACTTGATTTCTTTTATTATATATCTTCTAGTTTTCGAAATAGGTATCGCTCCCCGACGTCGGACGGGACTCCTTGAAATTAAATTCTAGTTTTAATTATTTTCAAATTTATTTATAGTGTTTGGAGTCGCCACCTAGTATTAAGGAACTAGGAGCCTAAAAATAGCATTGGTTCGGAGATTCTATCGTAAGGAGTTGGTTACACTTTTGGGAGGAGATTTATTCACCCAAAAGTGTCATTTCCGAAGAAAGGTATCATGTATAGTTTAACCCTAAATTTATCTCCCGAAATGTTTTATTCATGTCAAATTATTTTCTGATTTTTTACACTCTAATTTTTAAAGCCGAATTAAATTTTTTAGTTGTTGAGTGTGGCATCTATTGAAACGATCATCGGTACCCTTCATCAAGCGATACGTCGGTTCAAACATTGGATCCACTATAAGCCTTGACACAACCGAAGTGTTAGAGGACATCCCGATTAAAAGGTGATTTTTGGTGACGTCGGTCCCTATTAGATAGGAGACTTCGTCGAAAAATTTTGGATATTGTTTTTGGTGACGTCATTCCCTATCGGATAGGAGACTTCGTCGAAAATTTTAAATATTTTTTTATTTTCTTAAACAAAATCTAAAATTTTAATTAACTAAAATCAACTAAAATAAATTTTGAGAAATTAAATATATTGAAATCATCATCCGTCCGATCCAATATTTTAATCATATCAAAAATCACGTATTAAAATAAATTTCACACCTAAGTATCTCTAAATTTTCTAACATACATAAGACTAAAAAAATATTACAAGATACATAAAATAAAAAGAACAAACCAAACAACCCAAAATTCACCTTACACTATAAAATTACAAAAATACCCCTAGAATGCCAAGAGTCACCGCCAAGTGATTGTTAGTCTTTCGGTAACCCTTTAGGCACATGGACCCCCCTCCCACTTTGTAGATTAGATCGTTACGAGTCCAACTCGTAGTTGCATCGACAAGAGATGACACCAGAGGAGGGAGATCGGAGCCTCTAAAGATTTGACTCGGAACTTCTTTTTCACCAACGATGAATCCGACCTCCTTTCGGGATTCCAAGCACACCGATCGACTTACGAGGTTGAGAGAAGGATTTTTGTGGTGTTAGGACCTCCAATTCCTTCTAGGTCGATCAATTTTTTTGAGTTTATCAAAACGGATCGAAAACGAATCTCATTCAATTAAATCATTTTTTGGTGTCTTTAGGTCATGATTTTTAAATAGAAACAATCGGGAGGGATGGGAGGTTAGATCCGTGGTGATAGATCTCATGTTGGTGATCGAAGTTTAGAGAAATGATCGGGTCTTTTATGGGTCGGGTCTAATGGTCTAATCTTCGATTTTTCTCTCCTCCGTAATCGGTTCTCTCTTTAATCGGTATGGATAGACCAATCTAGTGATGCGCTACACACGAGTGGTGTTTATTGAGGTTAAAACTAATCAAAAATCGATTAATTAAGGTCCAAAACCTTCGATCGGGTAAACGGGTTAATGGGTTTAGATTTTGGGTTAGGGCATGTTTGGCAATTTTCAATCCGGTTTTTAATATATTTTTTGTGTATTTTTTTCTTTTTTTTGGCTCTCTAGTTGTTGTTTTTTTTTTTTTGTATCCCCCGTAAACCAAAATCCGAAAGCTTTTTATAGGCCAAAACCTCCTAAAATCTCTCCCAAAGTTCACCCATTTAAATTCAAATTCTAACTATCAAATCTTAGTTTTGAGATTTGATTAGCTAAAAATAAGGAGATTCCAATTCAAAAAAACATTAATGGAAGATTTTGATAGATCTTCAAATGATTTTACTGGAGATTCAGTATTTTTTATATTTTTTTCTTTTTTGTATTTTTTTTATTTTTCAAGGAACCCAAAATTGGGTTATAACAGTTGGCCCCTCTTTACAATGCTTACGATGCAAATCTTAGTTGAAGTGTGAACTTCGAATAGATTTTTTTAGTGAGCTTGTAAAGAAATTCCTTTTTTTGTGTTTTTTTACGAGAAAATGAAAAATTAAGTACACAATATATGAAAAATAAAAGATGCAAGTACATGGTCTTGTTGTCATGGGCGACCTACCCTAAAAAACTAAACATGCAATGTGTGGCCTTATTGTTAAGGGCAACCTATCATAAACAATTAACTAAGTAATGGTCTATTGTGAGGCGAGCACCGCCTAAGTGAATGGTCTATTATGTAACGATCTTGCCTAAATGAATGATCTACTATTAGGCGATCTTGTCCAAAAGAATGGTCTATTATAAGGCGACCCCGCTTAAGTAAATGATCTATTAGCAAGTGATCCCGCCTGAAAGAATAATCTATTGTGAGGTGACCCTACCTAAGTGAATGGTCTACCGTAAGGCAACCCTACTCGAATGAATGATCTATTATTAAGCGATCTTTTCTAAAGAATGGTTAATTGAGAAACGACCCTACTTAAGTAAATAGTCTACTATGAGACGATCCTCGTCAAAATAAATTATCTATTATTAGGCGATCCCGCTCGAGAGAATGATCTACCGTAAAGCAACCCCGCCTAAATAAATGATCTATTATTAGGCGATCCTACTTG
This sequence comes from Dovyalis caffra, assembly GCA_963924115.1. Classification (NCBI taxonomy): domain Eukaryota; kingdom Viridiplantae; phylum Streptophyta; class Magnoliopsida; order Malpighiales; family Salicaceae; genus Dovyalis; species Dovyalis caffra. The sequence continues at coordinate 7,125,016 of CAWUPB010000994.1, forward strand.
AGAAAATGGTCTATTATAAGGCAACCCTACCCGAAAGAATGGTCTATTGAGAGGCGACCCTACCCGAAAGAATGGTCTATTAAAGAGGCAACCCTACCTAAACAAATGATCTATTATTAAGCAATCCTACTTCGAGGAAACGGTCTATTATAAGGCGATCTTGCCCGAGTAAATGATCTATTATTAGGTGATCCTGCTTGAGGAAATGGTATATTATAAAGCAACCCCGCTTAAAAGAATGGTCTATTGAGAGGCGACCCTACTTGAAAGAATGGTCTATTGAGAGGCAACCCTACATGAGTAAATGGTCTACCGTGAGGCGACCCTACCTAAACAAATGATCTATTATTAGGTGATCATGTTTGAGGAAACGATCTATTATAAGACGACCTTGCCTAAGTAAATGATCTATTATTAGGTGATCCCGTCTTAGGAAATGGTCTAATATAAGGCAACTCTACATGAAAGAATGGTCTATTGAGAGGCGACTCTACATGAAAGAATGGGTAGGAAATATGAGTCTCTTGAATGATGGTTTCGTCTTTTGATGTTACTAAAATATATCAATAAGATTGATAACAATGGTTAGTTTCTTACCTAAGAGAAATGTAGGTTGCCCTACCTTGTCGGTACTCAATCCCCCATTTATCGCCTCATTCTAGACATACAACTAGATCGTATCTCGTAGTGCTATCAAAATTTTCTTACCCTTGGCCTTGATTACTTAAATTTTTTGTCTCTTCTAACTAACTCGAAATATATTGGATTTTTATAAACTTTTGAAAGTGATAACCATCCATATATTGTGACTTACCTTTATGAGCCTACGCCCAACCGCTTTAATTACTTATTGAACTCTAACCGAGTCATTAGCCTCCATTAGGATTTCTTTTTGCCTCCTAGCTTTGATGGCTTTGGATTTTTGATTTGTGCTTAAAAGCTTAATGTTAGGCCTCGTTCCTCCAACTAGTGTAGTGATTCCATCGTTTGATCGGTTATTAAACTCGATTGGAGTTACTAGATCTTTAATCTTGCCCCTAAGTATTCTTAATTTAATGAATTACCATTCAATTAAGCCACGAGATGCCCTCAAGTGTTGGTCGAGATCAAACACTTATCGTTTTTTTGACATAATCACCACCGATGTTTAGATATTTGTCTTTTGATGCTTGCATCACAATTTATAAATTGGTTTTGAAATTTTATTATCTTTTGAGAAAGATTATTGAACGTACATTTGATTTTCATGGATCAAACCGTATACTTGAATTATTTTTTTAAAACAATTTAGAATATTTGAACGAAATATGGAGATGTTCCGATGAAAGTACTTTCATTTATAAAGATGTTCGAGTTTAATGATCAAAAGTCAAAATATGACATTCAAATGCTAGCATATAATTGTTTTCAAGAAAGTTAGGCTAAGAAAGCAAAAAGATGTTTAACTTATGCAAAGTTTGCGAGAGAAGATGACTTGTGATGTGCTTGAAGGTACTTGGTCAAACGATAAGTCCATTTTGGGTAAAGGAAAGAAAAGTTTAAGCGTAAACTATTTTAAAATTTGATTTTGAAGGATAATTTTACCTCGAATATCTTGATTCCGTTTGTTTTTCCCCCAAGTTTGTTGATGAAGACTCATGAATCAATGTCATAAAGAATGACAAACAAGCATACCAAGTAATCATATTTTCTTTTCTTCAATCACCATTTTTTTTTTTTTGAGATTAGAATCCAACAACCTAAGCAAACTATCTCGTGATCGAAATGACTTGTAAAAGCACATAATATAGGCTATGACACTAGGTTCATGAATAAAAGGATATAGAGGCTCAAAAAGTATTTTAAGGGTTTCATGACATAGGATCACTTTGTTGTCCATGAAAATCTCTTTAGGTAATGCCGTTTGGACTTTATCACTTTAACCATTAGTTAGGTCGTTAAATCATCTTGGTGTCCAATAATGAAAATGTTTCTTTCTTTCTTTTTTTAAGGCTTGTCATATGGACTTTGTCATTTTGACTCGTTGACTTTGTTTTTTAGCCTCAACTCTTTTTGTCTTTTTTTTTGAATTTTGACTCCCATCTTGACTTATAATTTTTTGCTATTCGGGAAGTTTTTCTTCTTTTTTTCTCTCCCTTCTTTTTTTTACTCTTAAGATAATTAATGGGATTCTTTTGAGAGTTTTATTGACATTCATGGATCGTACATTTTTCCTCCGGTGTGAAGGGCGATCCTAGTCCGGGTTATCATGAAAAAAATCATCGGACTCAAAGTGGGACAACAAAAGATAAAATTTATGTGAGACATATGAAAGATGGCATTTCCTCATCTCAAAGACTCGATTCACCTATGTCGTTAGATACTAATCTCTTTTGAACAACGATGATTAATTTAGAGAAAAAATGATGAATGTTATCATGAGTAGAAGATATATTGTTCATCATTATTTAAGGCATCAATCATTGAGTCTTTTCTTTGGGCTTTATTATGTTTTCTTAGGAAAAACTTTTCCTTCAAAGGTTCAGTTTAAGAAAGAATAAAGAATTTTTTTTTCTTAACAAAATGGAGGATTGCCCCAATTACTTTTTGCTCAAAAAGGCTATTAGAAGGATGTATCATTGGCTTTCATGAATTGAAGAATTGTTTCTAGCATATATCTATCGTTTTTTGAAATTTAATCAATTTTTTGCAAAAAACATTTTTTGAATGAATTTGCCATTATATTTTCTTAATGGAGGAAGATGCTAATGTCAAAAATACTTTTAAATGAACATCTCTTGATTTCAAATAAGATAATATGAAATTGAAAAAAAAATATAAGCATTATTTCATTCAAATATACATCTTAATTCATACATAACCAAAACATTCAAAAAAAAATTTTAAATCGATAAAATTAAAAGATGACATTTGCGGATCAATGAGTATGCATCATCACCATATCTTTCACACTCACACTATCTTTTCATTCCATGCGTTGATAACTATATAGCTTGGTAATTGATCCATGCTCACATTAAGAGTATTTGAAAAACTATCAAGGCCGATCCGTCCTTTCTTAATCAAAGCTAAGAGCCTCTTTTTAAAAGCAGGACAATTTCAATATTGTGCCTCGTAGCACCAGAATGATATTTGTAACTTTTATTTTGTTGGTACCATATAGGATAAGAAGGGAGTTTTGGTTTGGTAGGAATTAGGATAATCAATCCGATACTCACTAGGTGTTTAAACATTTTACCCAATAAGATAGGTAAGGGTGGTAGTTGTTCAAGTTCTTTTTTGTAGTCTTGGTTATGAGTTGGTGGACTTTGGAAATACAGAAGCAGCTTGAGGGAATTGATTTACTTGATATGTTTGGTGAGGTATATAGGATGGATTTGATTGATTTGACGGGTATGTTTTGTTCATGGTGTTTGTTAGGTCGGGGTATGGTTGGTGAATGAAGATCTTTGGGGATTACTCGGAGTCGCCATGGTTTCTATGTTTCCTTTGATTACTCCCTCAATTTTTTGAATGTATAAGATCCGAGTCTCAACTCCGATGTATCTTCTCATCCGTTCTCTTGTTACCACTACCTCCTTTATTTTCGGAACTATAAGAAATCTTTCTAACTTTAATTGTTTCCTCCACCCTTTCAGCTATGATAACAATGTCGATGAAGTTGATTGAAACATTACTAATCAAATACTCAAAGTAGGATGCTTTGAAAGTATTCTAAAATATCAAGATTAACTCATATTCGGTAATAGCAGATGGATTCGAGTCGTTACCTCACGCCACCTTATCGCGTACTCCTTAACGATCTCTTTAGCCCTTTTTCCATACCTTGGAGATCCGAATGGTTCGGAGCCACTTCCATGTTAAACTTGTATTATTTGAGAAAAGTGTTAGCTAGATCTTTTCATCCTCCGACCTTGGACCCCTCCAACCTCATATACCAACTCAATTTCGATCCGCCCAAGCTCTCATGAAAGAAATGTATGAGTTTTTCATCGTGAAAAACTTATGCCATCTTGCTACAATATACCCTCGAGTGGGTTATAGGATATTAGGTTCCAGTATATTTAGCAAAATTTGATACTTTAAACTTTCTTGGGATTACGACATCAAGCACCAAATACATTTCGGAGGCCCTAATTAGATCATAGACGTCCTCTCCCTCTACTCGCTCTTAGGTGTTCTTCTAATGCCATAAATCTATCTATACTTGGACCTTCAACTACCTTATAATCGTGATTTTCTTCTTCCGTAGGATCTACAGGAGGCCTAGGTGGCATTTGCGGGACTTACGGATCCATAAGATAGGCGGATGCCCTAGCAAGATGTGAGCCTTCAGCATGGAAAGTCGCTTAATTAGAAAGCCTCGATTGATTGGGTAATGAAACAACTCGTGGAATTTTAGGTTGTTCCCGTCCTTAATTCAAGCTACCTTCTCCTCTTAAGGCTTGTTCTAATATGGATGTCATCCGAGCCACACTCTCTTTCGGCGAGTCAAACTCTTGTTGACTAATTGGCTCATGTCGTGGTCCTTCTTCATTTTTTATTTGGCGAGTCCGAAGTCGAGTGTTGTAAACGCGTGGAGGGAATTGAGCAAAGTGGCCTATGTTTAATTCAAACCGAAAGAAAAAAATGCAAAAATATATGTAAATAAATACTTGATGCCAATGCATGATTTTGAACTAGGTTTGATACCTTTCTTTATTTTGTTGCACATTAAATCATGATAGAATCTTACCGAAGACTAGTTAGACCAAGCTAGTACTCATTGAGGAAAAAATTATCCCATAGATACTTGGGCGATTATGGAGATATTTATGCCCCTAATTTCAGTCATGACTTGATTTTGGAATGATGAAACCACTCTTATTATAAGCGAATGAAGGGTGAGACTTTTTTGTAGTCTTGACACGAAATTCGAAGGCGTACAATCTCCTTCATCATTTCTAGCCCGCTTAGATCCGACCCTAAAATCCTTGACCTTATTTCGATTTCTTCGTTATGATTTAATATGAATGATAACCTATAAAATAAAAGGTCAATATCGAGATCATTTTATAATGATTCATCTCTTAATTGGGTCAACCCTAATAGGCGGGATCTAGCTTTTCTATAGTTGGGCCAAGCTTGACTAATCTTAAATATTTTTCAAGTTTACGGACTATCTAAATTATCGAGTGGGCTAATCTAGCCTTTAGCCTTATACACTAGGAGGTAAGGGAAGGTTATTCTATCATTTCTAATGTATAGGATGAGTTTCGAGTCCAAACGAGAGTCTAAAAGAGCATTAGTAGACTTTCTTCATACTCACCTCTAGATCCCTCTATCTAAGTCCTATCAAGATTTAGCTCGAGTCCGGAGCTTTTATAAGTTTTCTTCATGGTGTGTGCAATAGTTCAAAGAAAAATATACAACCTAGTTCAAAAATAAATATGCAATGAGAAAATAAATGTAAATATATACAAAAAAAAATGAATCAGAAAATAAAATAAAAAATAAATATAGGAGATAAATTAAAAACTAAACCTATGGCTTAACTCTAGTCCCTAGTGGAGTCTTCATTTTATCACTACCCGACGTCGGACGGGACTACTTGAAATTAAATTCTAGTGTTAATTATTTACGAGTTTGGAGTCGCCACCTAGTATTAAGGAACTAGGAACCTAAAAGTAGCACTCGGCTTAGAAATTATATGGTAAGGAGTTGGTTACACTTTTGGGAAGAGATTTATTCCCCTATAAGTGCCATTTTCGAAGAAAGGTACCATGTATAGTTTAACCCTAAATTTATCTCCTGAAATGTTTTATTTATGCCAAATTATTTTTTCATTTTTTACACTCTAATTTTTAAAGCTGAATTAAATCTTTTAGTTATTGAGTGTGGCATTGTATTGAAACGATCGTCGATCCCCTTCGTCGGGTTACACGTCGGTTCAAACATCGGATCCACTATAAGTCTTGACACAACCAAGGTGTGTCGGAGGGCATCCTAATTAAAAGGTGATTTTTTGTGACATCGGTCCCTATTAGATATGAGACTTTGTCAAAAAATTTTGGATATTCTTTTTTGTGACGTTGGTCCTTATCGGGTAGGAAACTTCGTCGAAAATTTTATTTATTTTTTTTCTTATAGAAAACTCTAAAATTTTAATTAACTACAATCAACTAAAATCAATTTTGAGAAATTAAATATATTGAAATCATTGCTCGTCCCTAATAAATAGGAGACTCGTTGATCCAATATTTTAATCATAACAAAAATCACGTATTAAAATAAATTTCACACCTAAGTATCTTTAGATTTTCTAACATACATAAGACTAAAAAAATATTACAAAACGCATAAAATAAAAAAACAAACCAAACAACCCAAAATACACATTACACTATAAAATTACAAAAATGCCCCTAGAATGCTAATAGTCACCGCCATGTGACCGTTTGTCTTCGGATGATCGTTCGAGCATGTGGACCCCCCAACTTTATCGATCAAATTGTTGCGAGTCCAACGGTGGTGGTATCGACCAAAGACGACGCCGAAGGAGGGAGATCGGAGCCTCCAAAGATTCGATCGAAACTCCTTTCTTTACCGACGATGAATCCGGCCTTCTCTTGGGATTCCAAGCACATCGGTTGACTCGTGAGGTTGAGAGAAGTATTTCGTAGTGGTTAGGACCTCCAATTCCTTCTAGATCGATCAATTTTTCCGGGTTTACCAAAACATGTCGAAACGGATCCCATTCAATTAAATAATTTTTCGATGTTTTTGGGTCGCGATTTTTAAATGGAAACACTCGTGGGAGATGGGCGATCGGATCCGTGGTGGTGGATCTCTTGTTGGTGACTAGAGTTGAGAGAAATGATCGGGTCTTTTTGTGAGTCGGTCGTAATGGTCTAATCTTCGATTTCTCTCTCCTTCGTGATCGATTCTCTCTCTAATTGGTATGGTTAGGCCGATCTAGTGATGGACTACATGTGAGTGATGTTTATCGGGATTAAAACTAACCGAAAAATGATCAATTGAGGCACAAAACCTCCGACTGGGTAAACGGGTTAATGGGTTTGGATTTTGGGTTAAGGCATGTTTGGTAATTTCCAATTCGGTTTTCAATATATTTTTTTTGTATTTTCTTTTTCTTTTTCTTTGGCTCTTTGTCGTTGTTTTTTTTTTTATATCCCTCGACAAACCAAAATCCGAAAGCTTTTTATAGGTCGAAACCTCCTAAAATCTCTTCCAAAATCCACCTATTCAAATTCAAATTTCAACTATCAAATCTTAATTTTGAGATTTGATTAGCTAAAAATAAGGAGATTCCAATTCAAAAAAAGATTATGGAAGATTTCGACGGATCTTCGAATGATTTTAGGGAGATTCAGTATTTTTTATATTTTTTTCTTTTTTGTTTTTTTTTTTCAAGGAACCCAAAATTGGGCTATGACAATAGGTGGCATGCTATTAAGCAAATTAAACTTGTGTTTTAGTACAAATGCGACGTTAATAAGTTTTGGTATTTTCATAGTGGTTTGCCTTAGATAATATGAATACTTCTATTTGGGATGATTATTGAATTATGGCTTTTGATTTTTTTTTTTAATTATGACTTTTAACTTTTGATTTTGAGTCATAATTCACAAGTTTTAATTTTGATAAACAACTTATCACAAAAATGAGTTAAAATGACTTTAATTTAAAAGTATGTTTGATAAAAATGACTCAAAATAATTTTCTTTTGAAAAATAAATGTAGTATAAATTAGAATCCATAATTTAAAAGTTAAAAAATTCAACTGTCATTAAATATTTTGACTCAATTTATAATAAACTTTTCACTTAAGTCAAAAATTATTTCTAACCAAACATTTATTTTTTTCAGTTAAAAGTAAAAAAAGAAAAAATTAAATTAATTTACAAAAATCATACCAAATATAACTTTAATAAGGACAATAAGACGGAAACGTTTTGAATCATTGATGGCATTTATAATCGGATATATCTTAACTTTTCACGTCTGAATAATCAAACAAAAATATTTACATGTGTTGAATGGGCTATGACAACACAGATTTAGGCAAAGAAATTGGTCAATCCAAGCATTTAGGCCTTTTTCATCACTTGATTGTCATGTGTTAAAGGATCAGATATATTGATTTTATCTAGCACTGCACAAATTGCCTTTACCCACGTAATCTACCACGCTTTGGTTCAGAAATAAAATTTTTAAACAAGTAAAGACTTGATCCATATTTTAGTGAAATCAAATTTCCTTAAGAAAACTATAAACACTTAGAGTAACAACAATATAACAAACATTATGAGTTTCTTTTTCCCCTAGGGTATTTTCTAATCTATTTCCTGAAAGTGAAGCATTTTAAATTTCATTTATTAAAAGAGCATAGTTTTTTGCCATATAGATATCCATGTTATCTTTTTCTGCTCTGATTAAATTGAAGGTTTGAATAATATTACTGGAACAAATCAAAATTCCACCATCATCTTCAACCTTTAGTAACAAGTGGCAGCTTAACCTACTGAAAATGGGTGATGCGTGGGTCAAAACAGATCTAAACAAAAGCTATGGATTTTCATACTTTTTTCATCCTAATTAAGATTGTAGATTATGGTGCCATAAACTAAATAAATGTAAATTAATCCAAAATAATCCATTAAACATCATGTTCAACAATCAAAACATCTTGCAAATTTAATGAAATTAAAAATCAAACATCCATTTCAAGTCAATCTTAATCTTTAGTAATTTTTATAACAAACCTCAATCAATTCTCCAAAAATACATTATAATCATGTCGTTTCTTTACTACTTGATACCTTAAATTAATTCAAGTGGTGAAGAATCTAAGATACGAGGTCACTCTTGCTTTTGTGTTGAGTAATATGACATTCTTTAGAACACTTCTTGTAATTGTTGAAATGGTGAAGAATCTAAGATACGGGGTCACTCTTGCTTTTCTACTCGCTTTTTAATTAAACCATGTATCATAACTTGAAAATCAAGAAGGATTTAGGTTTTGGTTATTAGTAGTCAACTTACATCGATAATGTTTTTTGGAATGTAGCCTCTTCCACATTGTAATTCCTCTATAAGATATTGACCAAAAGAATTTGCTTATTCCTTAGTTGTCTAACATCTTGGTCCAAGTACTTGTATGGGTCTTTTTTTGTAACTCAAATATGATTTGAGTTCGATAACTTAAATTTCGGAACATGGTTCGAGTCTTCAACATATTTTCGTAACATGGACACATGAAAGACATTATATACTATTGCAAGAGATGGAGGTAAAACTAATTGGTAAGCTCTATTTCCAACTCTCTTTAGTATCTTAAATGGTCCAATATATCTCGAACTTAATTTCTCCTTTTTTCGAATCTCATCACCCCTTTCGGCGATGCAACTTTTAAGAATTATATAACTTAAATTTCAGAACATGGTTCGGGTCTTCAACATATTTTCGTAACATGGACACATGAAAGACATTATTTACTATTGCAAGAGATGGAGGTAAAACTAATTGGTAAGCTCTATCTCCAACTCTCTTTAGCATCTTAAATGGTCCAATATATCTCGGACTTAATTTCTCTTTTTTTCGAATCTCATCACCCCTTTCGGTGATGCAACTTTTAAGAATATGTTATCTTCAACCTCAAACTCTAAAAGTTTCCTTCTTGTATCAACATAACTATAAACACCCGAGCAACGACAATATAACAAACATTACGAGTTTTTTTTTTCGTGGGTATTTTCCAAAAGTGATTCATTTTAAATTTTATTTATTAAAAGATGATAGTTTTTGCGATATAGATATCCGGATATCCATGTTATCTTTTTCTGTCGTCGATTAAATTGTAGTGTCCGAATATTACCGGAACAAATCAAAATTCTACCGTCATCTTCAACCTTTAGTAACAAGTGGCGACTTAACCTACCGAAAATGGGTTTTGGGTGGGTCAAAACAAATCTAAACAAAAACTATGGATTTTCATGCTTTTTTCATCCTAATTAAGATTGTAGATTATGGTGCCATAAATGTAAATTAATCTAAAATAATCCATTAAACATCATGTTCAACAATCAACACATCTTGCAAATTTAATGAAATTAAAAATCAAAGATCCATTTCAAGTTAATCTTAATCTATAATAATTTTTATAAGAACCTTAGTCATTTCTCAAAAAATATTTTATAATCATGACTTTTCTTTTCTACTTGATACTTTAAATTAATTTAAGCGGTGAAGAATCTAAGATACGGGGTCACTCTTGCTTTTGTGTTGAGTAATACGAAATTCTTTCGAACACTTCTTGTAATTGTTGAAATGGTGAAGAATCTAAGATACGGGGTCACTCTTGCTTTTCTACTCGCTTTTTAATTAAACCATGTATCATAACTTGAAAATCAAGAAGGATTTAGGTTTTGGTTGTTAGTAGTCAACTTACATCAATAATGTTTTTTGGAATATAGCCTCCTCCATGTTGTGATTCCTCTTTAAGATATTGACCAAAGGAATTTGCTTATTCCTTAGTTGTCTAACATCTTGGTCCAGTACTTGTATGGTTCTTTTTTTGTAACTCAAATATGATTTGAGTTCTAGTAACTTAAATTTCAGAACATGGGTCGGGTCTTCAACATATTTTCGTAACATGGATATATAAAAGACATTATATAATATTGCAAGAAGTGGAGGCAAAACTAATTGGTAAGCTCTATCTTCACCTTTCTCTAGTATCTTAAATGGTCCAATTTATCTTAGACTTAATTTTCCTTTCTTTCCAAATCTCATCATCCCTTTCGGTGATGCAACTTTCAAAAACACGTTCTCTCCAACCTCAAACTCTAAACTTTTCCTTCTTGTATCAGCGTAACTATAAACACTTGAGTGACGACAATATAGCAAACATTACGAATTCTTTTTTCTTGGGTATTTCCTAATCTATTTTCCAAAAGTAAAGCATTTTAAATTTTATTTATTAAAAGATGATAGTTTTTACCATATAGATATCCATGTTATCTTTTTCTCGCTATTGATTATATTGAAGTGTTTGAATATGACTGGAACAAATCAAAATTCTACCGGCATCTTTAACCTTTAGTAACAAGGGCACCTTAACCTACTAAAAATGGGTGATGGGTAGGTCAAAACAGATCTAAACAAAGACTATGGATTTTCATGCTTTTTTCATCCTAATTAAGATTGTAGATTATGGTGCCATAAACTAAATAAATGTAAATAAATCCAAAATAATCCATTAAACATCTTGTTCAACAATCAAAACATCTTGCAAATTCTATATTTTTCCTTAGCTGATTTACTTTTAATTTGCTTCTTTAGCTTTTTTTTCGTCATTTCCTTTGTCAAATCATTTGCTTTAGGCATAGTATTTAATGTTCATGTCATTCATTGTTTTTTACCCTCTTTATTTTTTGTACAGAATCAATGGCAGTTCAAGAATAAATTGTAAATTAGTCCCTATTGTTTCCACAAACAAATTAATTAGTTTCTACGATTTTAAAAATTGAACATTTAGTTTTATTTGCTACTTTTTTAATTTATTTCAATTTTTTGCTTTAACATATTGAAAATGAATAAAAAACAATAAGTGAAAATATGAAATGATTGATGAGAAAACAAGATATTTTATAATTAGGAAAAATTGTCATGGTCAACGTCTGGTTAAAATAATTAAATAATTGGTTTTTAATTAAAAACTAATTAATTAATTTCTCACAATAAGAGAGACTAATTTATAATCTACTTTGCAATTCAAGGAACTCCTTCATCATTGTTTTCAGCTAATTTCTTTCATATAAATATCATAACCTATGTAAAAAGAATGCATTAAAAAGAATTGTATTAGGTATAACAAACTAAATGATTTTATAAATATGATATAATGATTTTATTTTTGTGCTCAAAGTTATAGTCTCGGAGACACTTTTATGCTTTCTTTTAAAAAATTGCTTATTTTTTTAATTGCAAGTTGATTGTTCATATGCACAAAAACCACTTAATATTTACTTCTTTTTTTAAATGAATAATTTGAAATCAATTCCTTTCAAATAAATTTAAAAACAATCCCCTATGGTACCATAGTTTTTATTCTAATATTATTTATTATTTTGAGTATATACATAAATATGATATGGTGGTTTTATTTTTGTGTCTAAAGTTGTAGTCCGGAGACACTATTATGCTTTCTTAAAACAAAAATGCTTATTTTTCAAAATCTAATATACATACTTTTAAAAATTAATATTCTTGTCAATATTATAAAAATTTATTTTAAATCTTAAAATTTTTATGCAATTTTTTAAAAAATAATTGTTACTTTATTTTGTCGATACAATCTTATAAAATAAATAATTAAATTTATATAGATTTTTTTTATAATTTTTGATAATTTTATACATTTATGCTTTCCTAGAAAAATATTCTATTTGATGAATGGTTTTGTTTTTGAAGAATTGTTTTTCTACATTGAATAGCAGACTCAAATCTATATGCGTCAGTATTGAGTTTGTATTTTTTTTTTTTTTTAATTTGTGCTAAGTGAAATTCATTTGACCAAATGTTTGAGCACTAAAAATATAATAAAATTGCTACTATATTATTTATAATAAAATTAAATATCAAAATCAAATTCATAAGTTTTTTTAGTTACAAATTGATTGTTCATATACATAAAAAAAGGCTTACTATTTAATTTTTTTAAATGAATGTTTTGAAATCAATTATTCTCAAATAAAATAATAAAAAATATATTTTAAAAACAATGCCCAATGGTACCATACTTTTTAAATAGAGTTTTTTATGCAATTTTTTTTAAATTAATAAGTATTATTATTATTATAAAAATATATGTGTATAAACCTAATATACATACTTTTAAAAATTCATCTTCTCATCAATATTATAAAAAATATTTTAAATCTTAAATTTTTTAAGCAATTTTTTTTAAATTAATTGTTGCTTTATTTTCTCAATACAATCGTATAAAATAAATAATTAATTCTATACATATATATTTTTAGGATTTTTGATAAATTGAAACTTACATTTTAGATTATTATAATTTTATTTTTAAGAATCCATGCATAAAAAAAAAATCATGTTTTTAAGAAGGAAATCTTTTAAAAACACAAGAAATAATTAATTAAATAAAAATTTTGATTAAAAAAATCATAAAATTATGTGAATATATTTTTTTTCTTAGATTTTAATAAATTTATTGAATCTATAATGTAGCAAAAACTATTAAATTATAATGATTTTTTCAAATGATTTTATCTAATTTGTTCGATCTGCGACGTTGCACGAACAACTATCTAATATACACTAAACTAAGAAAGCATTTCTTGTTCATTTCAGGAAAACACATTGTCTCTGGACTCAAAACAAAAACTTGCATGAAAAAGAAAGCCTCTAGATATCGGTTGATTGAGCAATATGAATACAGACAAAAGAGCTTTAGTTTTCACCCAACCACTAGCACTTTATAATCTCCACAATTCCGTTAATTTTTCCCCTTTTCATCTTCTTGTATCTCAATTATTTGTGAATGTCTCCCGACCCTATAGCTCCTGTAAATTTATCCTACATTTTTGTTAAATATATAATTTATCCTTTTAATAAATAAACATTTTTAGCTTCATCACTGCCAGTATTTTACATTGTTTATGCAGTTGTTATTGAGACTGTTTTGCTGATGGTGCTTGCCATTATATTAATTTTTTTGGCACTTTTTTGAGACAAAGAAACAAAGCAGTTGAGGTAGCTTGACCTGAACATTTAGTGGTAGCAGTTGAGGTCGAGATGCTGGTTGTGGTGCTAGCGGGCTGAAGTGAGCTTGTTTAGTGTTTTATATATTTATTTGACTGCTGTTTTTACTCCATATATTAGTTACCAGAGATGAAAAAGCTGACAGACACTGACGGACAATACTTAGTCATTGTGTACCACGCATCCTCTATGTAACGTTTGTCTTTAATTATAATCGGGCCTGCACCAGAGCCCAGATGCACTTGAACGAACCTGGGCTCAGCTTCAAGCCCAAGAACCTGTTTTGTTATGTTTGTTATTTTTTTTTATTATAATTCCATCTATTCAATTTCTTTTTTTCTTTTATTTTATATTATACATGCAACAAAATATGATGCGTTTTTGTGATGATTGAAGACAAAAGGGACTCCCAATATTAGAATTATTTTTTAAAAAGATGGGATCTTTTTCTATTCCTACAATGTGTTTTCTATTATCATTATATTAGGACTCTTTAATTTATTAGCATCAATATATTTAATAACACAGAATCCAATTAATTGCTCAATTCTCTTATATTTTTGTTCCATTGGAATTTATTGAGTCATGAAGGAAGGATTTTATTTGTGTAAAAAGGTGAGGAATTGGAGAAGTAACTTGAGATTTTGAACAAACTTGCGAGTAAAAATACCCAGGTAATTACGAGTTTATTATTTTCAATATTAGTAGAATTATTTTATAATATTACTTTCACTCTTTGGTTGTATAATTTTCATGCTTGTTTTTAAGTTCATATTTTTATCGTATTTAACGATTAGTATTGTCATCAATAGATAATTTATGAGATACGTAATTATGTAGATTTTTATCCTCAACCTACTTTCGATTATCCTTTGTTAAGGAATCATACATTTCATTGCAAGGTATATTGATCTTAAGATTTTTTAATATTTTTCTCTCATTGTATTTTTTTTCCAAATATTTCTCATACATTGCTTCAATGCATTGTGGATTTCTAATTCAAAATTTGAATACCTATTGATTTTTCTTTGAGGCTAGAAAGTTCTAACTATTTTTGAATTTTAAATCATTTGAGATTGAGTCTCGAAATACTTTTTTTAGTTCTAAAGATCTTTAAACTTTATAATTTTTGAAATTAAATTCCTTTTTTTTTTTTTTTTTGGCATTAGAGATAGTGGGGGATGTGCACGTAAGAATGTAAAACACACATGTCAAACTAAAAATAATAAAAAATGACTAGTAGTTTAAATTTTTTTATGAAACCCTAATCCACCTTAACTAGTTATGAACTAATATCTAATTTCACAATTAACTGTATTAATTCAACCACCCACTCACAAAACTAACTATTTTCTCAACCTCTCCCTTGAAAATGTAATTTTTAGTCTCAATAAATTCAATTTTTCAGGGAGGAAGAGGCGGTAGTGGTTGTTGATAGAGGGGTTTTGGTGTGGGTTGGCTGGCGGTGGGGGTTTGAGGGAGATTGGCAAAAGTGGCTGGCTTTTGGGGAGATTGGCGTGGTGGCCAACGATGGCAAAGAGATCATTGAAGTGGCTGGTTTTTTGGGAGATTGAAAACGTGGCTGGTGTTTGTTAATAGTGGGAGAGTGAGAAGAGCGACGATTGACGTGATAGTGGTAATGGCATGATGGTCGTTTTTAATTTCTTTTATTGGTCTAGCAACGATGGACGGAGAATCCGACAAGAAAGAAGAGCCATTCTTGCTTAACAAAGGTCTCCAGTAGTCCAGTGTGGTAAGTCTCCAACAACATTGGAATCCATGAGAAATTCTAGCAATTACTAGCTTTTTAGTGATCAGTACTTTCAGCATTAATTAAATTTAGCACTTACCAAAATTCAGCTAATGTAAGATTTAGTTGGTAAGGTCGCCTAACATTTCCTTTGGTAGTATTTGATAACATTTGTTAATGTATTTGATAACGTGCTTGAAATGATGTTTCTTACACCCATGAGTGAAGAATATTGTACCGAGGAAGGAGAAGACTTCATGGATGAGGTCATTTAAACAAAGGAATGAATAAATCGGTATGTAGAAAAGATGACAGTTGAGTTTTGTTGGTGGGATTTGGATGGATTGTAGGTTCCTAATACAGCCTTCACGATGGAGGCTAGCAATGAGTTTTGGTTGGGTTTGATAAGAGAGATGGCTTGCATGATGTAGGCTAGTGGTGAGTTTAGGCTTCTATTCGTGTTCCAAGGGTTGTGGACTGCAACAGTTTTAAGGATAGGTTCCATACACCCAAATGAACTATAACATACACCGATATTTTCATAATGCAGTTAATTGTGAAACTTAGATATTAATTTATGATTAGTTAAGGTGAGTGAGGATTTTATAAAAAAAATTAAAACTACCAGTCATTCTCTATTATTTTTAGTTTGACATGTACGTTCTATATTTTCATGTACACTTCTTCCATTATCTCTAATGAAAACAAAAGGTAGGTTTAATTTCAAAAATGATAAAGTTCAAGATCTTCATAACCAATAAAAGAGTTTCAAAACTCAACTTCAAATGACTTAAAGTTCGGGAGTAGTTAGACCCATTTAGCTTTTCTTTTAATCAAATTTCTAAATAGATAGACCAATATATTATTACTTGAAAAAAAATTTTAAAAGCTTTAAAAGAGCGAATATATTATTAATTAAAGTGACATAATTTAAAAGCTTCAAAAGGGTAAATATGTTATTATCCGAAAGGATAAATTTTATTATAAATGATGCATTATTCTCTCTAAAGTCTCATTAAAATTTGTTGAATTTCAAAGATATTTGTCTAAATGAATATCATATTAAGATAACAAATGTAGAAAATATTGAATACTTAAATATTATAATTACATCGAATAGAAAATATGTATTAGAGAAATTATCTATTTTCTCTTCTAGTCTTTATTACAAACATTGGAATGATTGAAACAAATGTGATAGTAAACTATAAGTTTACAAATTCAAATACTTTTATTATATGGCATGACTAGTTGTTTTATCCTAAGTTTTCAATGATGTGAAAAATTATTAAAAATTCATATGGACATCTATTGAAGAGCAAGAAGATTCTTCAATTTAATGAATTTTCATATTAAGTATGTTCTCAAGACAAATTGGTTATTAAGCCATCACTAAGTAAAATTGAGATTGAATCTCTAGTATTTTTAGAACGTATTCAAGGTGATACATGTGAATCAATTCATCCATCATATGAACCACTTAGATATTTTATGATTTCAATAGATATATCCATAAAATGATCACATGTATGTATATTATCTACTCAAAACTTGACGTTTTCGAGTTTCTTAACTCAAATAATTCAATTACAAGCATAATTTCTAAATTATGTTGTTAAAATAATTTTCCTTGATAAAGCTAGTGAATTTATCTCTCAAGCATTAAATTATTATTGACTAGCTATTGGAATAAAGGTTGAACAGCTTTGTTGCTCATGTTCATACTTAGAAAGATTTAGCAGAATCATTTATCAAAAGGTTTCAATTGATAAATAAACCATTATATATATATATATATATATATATATATATATATATAACTCTTTGTTTATGTTTGAGGACATGTAATCTTACGTACAACAATACTTATTCGCATCGGACCCATAAGTTATCGAAATTCTCTCCCTTTCAATTTGTTTGTGGTCATGAGCCAAATACTTCTTATCTAAGAAGAATTTTTGGCTATGTAATATATATATGTAATGCTCTTCCATAACAAAATAAAATGAGCGTTTAAAGGAGATTGAAACTATATTTTGGATATGAATCCTCTTCGATGATTCAATATCTCAAACCATGAACAAGAGATATTTTACAATTTGATTTATCGACTCGTCATTTTGATGAAATAGTTTTTCCAATGTTAGGGGAGAGAATAAGTAAAATAAGCGAGTTAAAAATATTAAAAAAAAAAAGATTACATAGAGTACTCTATCTTATATCATCTTGATTTTCATACAAAATAATATGAATTAAAAGTTTAAAAGATAATTCATTTATAAGTTATTGTAAATCAACTATCAAATGCATTCCTAGATCCTAAAAGAGTAACTAAAATGCATGTCTCCGTTGAGAATGCTCCTATTAGAATTAATGTTCTAGAAGGGCAATCTATTAATGTTTTAATAAATGAATCTAAAGCATGTCTAAAGTATGAAAGATTGATCGGTTCTAAAGACAAAAATCCTCAAAAGAAAAGGACAAATAATCAAGATCAAAATATAAAGGATGCAACTATTCATAAAACGATCCCGGATATTTTTGATAATTGGTTTCTAGAAGAAGTCCAAATGCTTGAGAAAAATTAAGAGACTTTGATAAATTATGTCAATACAAGGAGAAAATAGAACCAAAAAGAAATATTTATTGATAAGATTTTTGCATATAATGTTACAATTGATATTTTGAATGAAAATAAGGATCCCGAGCCTAAATTTATTGAAGAATGTCGATATAGAGATGATCAAGCTAAATGAAAAGAGCAACCCGAAGGAATTATATTCTTTACAAATGAGTAGTTTTTAAACTCATAGTCAAAACACCCGAAGATGTTAAGCTAGTGGGATACAAATGAGTATTTTTATGAAAACAAAATAAGAAAGATGAGATTAAGAGATACAAAACAAGACTTGTAACACAAGAGTTTTCGCAAGGACTCGATATTGACTATGAGGAGATATATTCTGCTGTAATTGATGTAATTACATTTTGTTATCTCATTAGCTTGATAAAATATATGAAAAACTTCATATGGATACATTTAATGGATGTGATCATAACTTATTTGTTCGGTTGAAAATGATATTTATATGAAAATTCTAGAAGGACTTAAGATGCTTGAAGTATGTAATACATATTCTCGAGAAATGAATTCAATTAAATTATAGAGATCTCTATCAAAATTATTTTAGTACTTGTTTTATTATTTTAGTTTTTAGAAATTCAATTTATGCTATACTTTTTATTTTTATTTTTTATTTTTCAATACCTACTCTTTATTACTAACTTGTGTGCATGTGATATAATTACTTCAATAAATATTTATTAAAAGAAAGATGTAAAAATAACCATATTTGTTCATGAATTTTTATAAAAAATTCAAAAAAAGATTTGTGATAATTATTATATATGTTGATAATTTAAATATTATTGATACCCTTGAAGAGATTCAAAGAGTCATAAGTTATCTAAAAGGAGAATTTTTATATGACTACATTGGACAATAAAATTTTATCTCGACCTATAGTTCGAGCACATAGAGAATGATATTTTTATTTATTGTTCAATTTATATAGAAATGGTTCTACAATTATTCTATATAAAGATTATCCATTGACTAGCCCAATGGTAGTTTATTCACTTGATATCCAAAAAGACCTTTTTCAACCTCGAGAAGATAATGAAGAATTACTTGGTCCTGTAAATCATATCTTAGTGCTACTAGTGTATTGATATATCTTGCTAATAATACTTGATCCGATATAGTCTTTTCTATAAATTTATTAGCAAGTCATAGTTTTACTCTAACACGGAGACATTGAAATGGAATTAAATATTTTCTATGTTATCTTTGAGAAAAAATTGATATGGTATTTATTTTACTCAAATAAATCAAAATCAAATTTAATTGATTATACGGATGCATGTTATTTATCTGATCCATACAAAACTCGATCACAAACGAGTTAAATATTTATACTTGGTAATACGACTATATCATTACGTTCTATGAAGAAAACTATAGCTACTAGATATTCAAATCATGTAAAAATATCAATTCGTGAAGCAAGTCAAGAATGTGTTTGGCTAAGATCAATGATCCATCATATCCGAGAGACATACGATTTATCTACCAAGTAAAAAGTTTCAACAATATCATATGAAGATAATTTTGCTTGCATAATTCAATTAAAGGAAGAATACATCAAAGTGACAATCCAATGGACTTATTCACGAAAACATTACTTTTGAGAAAATAGTTCGGAAGACCGAGATGCGTCATCGTAAAGATCTTAAATGATGTTTTCAATAAGGGGAGCCTAACATAAAGATTAATGTGTATAAGGAATATTGTACTCTTTTTTATTAGAATTTTTTTTCCAATGATTTTTTTCCTAGTAAGGTTTTAACAAGACATGTTCCTTATACAATAGACATTCAAGGAGGAGTGTTATGAAATAATAAATGAAATAATGAATGTCCATGATCATTTCATATTCTCACTACCGATGTGATTCAATTCACCATTCAATATGAAAAATTAAAAAGATGATACAATTTATTCAATTATTTATGTATCTTTTAATGGTTCATATTCCCTTCCAATTCTCTTCCTAATCTTAAAGCCTACAAATAGGCATTATTGTTCATTAGTTTGTGTACAAGTATTTTGTAGAGATTGAAAAATTATTTAAAGTTATTGTCTCTTGTATTCACTTTGTCTCATAATGAATCCATTTCCTTTTCATCTTTCTCTTCAATTTTATTATTGTTGCTATTTCTTTTATAAAATTTATCAATTTTTTCTATATGATAATATAAATTTTTAATATTTTTATTTGAGTGTAAATTTATTATTATTTTTTATTTGAATGATTCCATTAACTTTATGTTGATGTAAAAGTATAGTTTTGAGGGAAAATTTTCGACGTAATGACAAATGCATCAAGATAAATGGCAATGATAATTGATAGATATTTTATGAAAATAGAGCAATTTCAAACCTCCATCCACATACTCATCAATGGCTAGCACGAGTAAAGAAGATATTTTCATGTGACTTGTGATTTGTAACGCTATAAAACCTTGAGAACATAAGCCATTAAGTTAACTCCTACTCAAATGGGTTTCTACTAATTTAGTTCCGTTGTTCGCTCCATAAGTCTAATTTGGTCTTTATAAATTTTAATTGTATGTAGTTGTACCCTTTTGTTATGTAATTTCAATTCAATTTTATCAATCGGGAACTCGTAGAGTGTAATTTAGGTTTTGAAATATTTAATTGATTCAATTATAACCCTAATTACTTCAATTACACTTTTCTTAAATGCGATTGTGTCCATGGATGTAATGCATGAAATTTTTGTATTTTATATATATTTCTTCTTTCTTTCTTTCTTTTTTTTTTTTTTTTAGCTTTGTTTTTACTTCTTTCTTCTTGTTGTTGTTCTTCTTCTTTTGTTGTAAATTTCTAAGATAAAATAAAAAAAAATAAAAAGGAAATAAATTAAAATAGAATAAAACAAAACAATATAGTTTTGAGGGAAAATTTTCGACGTAATGAAAAATGCATCAAGATAAATGGCAATGATAATTGATAGATATTTTATGAAAACGAGACCAATTTCAAACCTCCATCCACTTACTTGTCAATGGCTAGCACAGGTAAAGATGATACTTTCATGTGACTTGTGATTTGTAATGCCATAAAACCTTGAGAACATAAGCCATTAAGTTAACTCCTACTCAAATGGGTTTCTACTAATTTAGTTCCGTCGTTCGCTCCAAAATTCTAATTTGACCTTTATGAATTTTAATTGTCCGTAGTTGTACCATTTTATTATGTAATTTCAGTTCAATTTTATCAATTGGGTATTTATAGAGTGTAATTTAGGTTTTGAAATTTTTAGTTGATTCAATTATACTCGTAATTACTTCAATTATATTTTTCTTGAATGTGATCGTGTCCCTGGATGTAATGCATGAAATTTTTGTATTTTATATATGTTTCTTTTCTTTTCTTTTTTTTGTATTTTTGTTTTTACTTCTTTCTTCTTCTTCTTCTTATTCTTCTTTTTGTTGTATTTTCTAAGATAAAATAAATAAAATAAAATAAAAAGGAAGTAAATTAAAATAGAATAAAACAAAACAAATAACTAAAAATTAAAATTGTAAAATAGATGATATTTTTGGTTATGACAATGCATACACGGTCAATGATAAGGTTTTGTAAGGTAAGAGTACAAAAGAAATTTGGGACTACTAATTTAGAGTCCCAAATAAAAGAAACCCCCAATAAAAGGCTTTTTTTAAAAGGCTCGTTCCTTGACAATGTCCAAGCTCATTTCACTTGGATCTGTTGCTTGTAACTCAACCTGAACCCCATCGAGCCCTCTCCTGAATCTATCCTTTGAACTAGCATACAACATTTTGCTCCTTATCTTCGATGTGTCTGGAGACCTAAAACAAAATATATTCTATATTAATTTTAGATTGCAACACATAATCATAAGTATTTATCAATTCAAAAAATTTATATAGTATTGTAATATTTTTCTTGATGTTACCATGCAACGAAGAAAATTTTGCTCTTCTGAACATTCTCATCAGTGGTGAAATCGAAATCATAGACAGCATATCGGCACTCGTTGGCTGGCAAACTGGCAGTGAAATCATCATAGCTTTGTTGAGGTTCTCCTAATGTCTCAACCACCACTTGCTGGATCTTTTCTTCAATCTTGAAAACAATAAATCGGTAGCTCCTCTTTGCTTTAAGTTCCAAAAACCTCAGCTTACACTCATCTTTAACAGCCATTCCTGATGCTGAATTCGCCTATACATTTCATATATTATTAGAAAAGAAAAAATAAAATGAAGCCTTAGATCGATATCATTAAGTGTCATCGACGAATTGATTAAGCATAGAGAAATTATTTGTAATTGTTAATTTCAACATTTGATGTTGTCTTTAATATTTCAGACTACACGAAATTTGGATTTGACTAAATACAGTACAACTTTTTGCGAATTATAAGAGATAACCTCTGTTTTTTCCGGCATTTGAGATCACTTTTCTCCCTGTATTTTATTTTTAATCAATTTCTCCTGAAAAAAATTGAAAAATTAAATTTTAAACCAACTGATAACTATCTCCCATTTCTGTCAATTTTATGCATCACATGGGAGGAATTGGAGTTGAGAACAAAAGGATTTGGAGTTTTCCTACAAATAAGAGAGGAAACTTGACCGCAAATAATCCATGAAATAGGCATAGATTAAAGACGGTCATCAATTGACCTAATCTGGTCCGCATTATCTTAATTATGGGAGGATTGACAAAAAATGAAACACAAGAGAGGTTTGAGGTTTTGCTATAAATTCAAAGAGCAAATTAGGGATTATCAACTTCCATTTGGATAGGAGGAATGACTTCATAGAATGCGGGAAAAAACAGAGGAACTTTTTCTCTAGCCCAAAATCAATAATCCGATAAAGAATATATATAGATTGGATAGCTTTGAAAGATACTTGAACGTAACGTGAGACAATGGGAGCTGATTTTACAATAATAGCAATTTAACAGTGCCGTTTTAGGGCAAGTCCATAAAAACTTTTTCTGTCGTTGTGAAATTGACAAATAATTTGAATGTAGGTGAAATAATAATCTTGTATTCAGAATGCCAAAAGACGGCGGTGGCTGACACGTTAAAGGAACTCGAACTAGACCACATGGACCTCAATGGTGTTGCAACAACTGGACAGGAGACAGATTAATTTGGGACCAAACCTAACGTGACAGCTCAATTTGTCAAGCTTTAAATAAATAAAAAAAGATTCAGTAAGACATTAGTAGAATGAACTAATCACATGAAATTATCAAACTTGGCAGTAGCAGCCTCATATGCATGATAGCTTTCAAAGGCAATATTGATACATTGTCGTGCAATGGAGAGGTAGAAAGGAAGCAAGAACGTACCATTTTGCCACCAAAGTTTCGGGCCTTGTGAATTGTGAAAAAAAAAGATGGAAGGAAGAGGGGGCAAAGAGGATCAATGAGAGTTGTAAGAATAAAAAAGAGAATGGAGATCCTTGTTTTTTGGAGTCATGAGAGGTGGAATGAAATTGTGGGAAATGAGAGAGTTTGTTGGAGAAAATGGAGGGTGTTATTGTTCGAATTTTCTGGCGCCTGACTGATCACTGGTAAGCTAAAACTATCTATTTTTGGATAAATATATTCTTTTGGATAATGCAACGTTGCAGAGTCCAAAAATACAGGTTAACGTTGAACATGATATGAGAGAATGCTGGTTTTAGTTTCCCAATTTAATTTTCATCATCAAATAGATGAGATACATGAAAGGATTTGATGCCGTACCAGTTGATTATTTGCCCAAGTTTGATACTGATACCATTTAATTGGATTCTGATGCAGGATGATTCCCTAAAATCTGTTTGTTTTGTAGTTTCATTTCAAACAATTGAGGGAAACTTGGATAGTAATTGAGTAAAAAGGCAACATACATCATTATTAGAATGTTCAATCTTGGATAGTAATTGGATACAAATCTGGCTTGCCTCTAGTTGAAGCCTGCCAAGTGCCAATAAGAAAAGTGTCAAAAGAAAATATCACTAGCAAAAGTAACAAATAGCATTGGCCCATTCTCTGTTGCAGGAGAATCCACCCATGATGTTTTATGAAATGTGATGGGATGCATCAAAGGTTTACATTCCAGAAACCAATTGATAATTTTTTTTTTTTTTTGGAGAATGGTATCATGAAATTGGATTTCCAAAATACAGATAATAGTAGAATACATATATGTGTTTTAGATATTCATATTTTATCTATTATTTATGGGATGTGAAATTTAAATATTTATATTTTATTTATTATTTAACGGATGAGAAATTTAGATATTTATATTTAATCCATCGGGTTTTCAATATTTATTTAAATATTCATTATTCGCATACTATTTATTATTCAATTTCAAATTCATATCCTATTTATTATGTAGAAGATAAAAATTTTAAATATCCATATTCAATCCAAAACTAGTAAGTATTAATAAAAAAAAAAAAATCATATTCATTATGTAATGGCCAAGACCCTTAAGCATGACACACACACACTTGATGTTCAATGCCCATATTTGCGTTGTTGAAAATAGCTACATTATGACATGTCGAGTTTACGTCGACGAAAGCTACTAAGCCGTGACATGCAATTTTCGTTAACAATTTTCATGCCTTATTGTATGCTTCATTGCCAAATGCCATGCCTTATTTGCTCTTAATATTATGTGTATTATTTGTATGTGATCTTGTGGAAACTCTATAGTGATTCATGTCAAATCAAGAGGCTTTATTGCATTAATTGAACACGTGGAAGGGGGTTAATTTACCTTGAGATTAGCGGAAGGTTGAGTGTTATTAATTTAGGTTTGCATTGGTGAGTTGCCTAAGGAAGCATCATCACCTAGGATTTTTAGCCATTTCTTTATGCATGGCTTAGCATTATAAATAGATGGAAGTTTACTTTGGCTAAGGTTTTGGCCATTTGTTCTTGCAAAGGAAAAACGTATAAAGAGAGAGCTAGAAAAGAAGGACGAAGCTTTGGGCAATAGCCAAGACAATGGGTAATGTGAAGTTCTTGAGGGATCTTGAAGTGTTTTTTTTTTTTTCCATCTCTAGCTTGTCCAAGTAAGTGTAACTCTCACCTATATCACAAGACCTAGTATGCATGAGTTCCATTGATAAGGGATTATGAACATCCCTTTTGAATTGTTGTGTTTTGGGTGACTTCTTGCTGATTGATGGACAATTACTTGATGCTTTGTTTTGAATGTTTTGCCCTTAATTTCGTAAGCATGATGCGGCATGTTGGTTGGCTAGCTTATGTGAATTCTTGTCAAATTGATGGACAATTGCTTGATGCCTAAATTTACATAGCATTGTAGTATGAATTCTAGATGAATTGACATTAAACTAATTGAACTCATGACATGGGATTGACATTAGATTTCATGAACTCATACTTTAAGCAAGTAAAGAGGTTGGTGCATTTTTATAGAGAGGTCACTCGAGGGAATGATCCGGTGTATACTTAAGATTGACTCTCGGCTAGATTATGTCTAGTTTATAATGTTTTTGTCAAGATTTTAAAAGAAAGCCAAATCAAATATTCGATAGGGCATTTTTGAAAGATAGAGAAGTATTTTCGCCATGAAAACAAGTTTAACAAACTTATGCATGAGTACACTTATTGAGCCTTGGCTCATGGTTTATGTCTTGTGGTGTAGGTGATCGTAATAAGGCCTAAAGCATGTTGTTGCGTTGGAGGTGCTACTTGATGCATTTTGAGTTTGCCAAAAAATGTAATATAGACATAGGTTTAAAGCTTGTAGTTTAGACATTATCCATGTAATATACATTACTTAGTTTTGGTTTGTAAGAGCGATGTGTAAATAGCCTTACACATCGCTTTTCGGCCATGACTATGTATGAAGTAGGCGATGTTTTATGAAATGAAGCTTGTTTTGCAAAACTTGCATTGGCCTAATTTATGTTAAATGTTTTATGTTATAATATGTCATTTTCATTGACGAAATATTTTTACTTAATAAGTTGAATAAAGATTGCCACATGTTTAATTATGTGCCTTTGAGCTTTTAAAAGAAAAGATTTTTTCGTGGTACATTTCATGTCCTATACAAGTCTCACTACAACAAAAAGATGAGTTTACGATGGAAATTTAGCGATAGTTCAAAAATCGTTGCTAGTTTTCAAAATTTGTAACGATTTTAAGTGATTTAGCGAGGGTTCAAAAAATCATAACTAAAATTCCTCAAAATGACATTTTTTGCAATGGTCCGACCAAACCATCGCTAAATTCTTGGGTTTCAATTTTTTTTTTATATATGGATCGTATTTGCGATGATTTTTCTAAAAAAAAGCTGTTGTAAATATTAGACTTAGCGACGGTCCACAAAACGGTCACTAATACCGTTGCAACAATAATTATATTTTAAAAGAACGTAAAACCAAAATTTACAACGATTTTTTTACAAAAAACCATTACAAAATTTTTGGATTAGCGACCATCCGAAGACCGTCGCTACATCGTTGCTAAAATCACAAAACAAAAAAAATTTAAAGATCCAAGATTTGCAACGATTTTTTTTGAAAAAAATGTTGCAAAATACCATAATTAGCGGTGGTCCGTAGATCGTCGCTAACCCGTTGCTAAAATTAAAAATTGAAAAAGAAAATATTTTGGAAAAAACCATTGAAAAATATCAAATTAGCGATGGTCTAGTAGATCGTCGCTAAATCGTCACTAAAATCAAATCGTTGGTAGGAAACGGCTAATTTTCAAAATTTAAAAACTAAAATTGACAATTAGCGACGGGTTTAGCGATGACCTATAGATCGTCGCTAAACCTTAATTTTTAAAAGCTATCCCACCGAAAATTTTCGAACCAATTTTCTCTCTCCAATCGCCTTCTTCTCCCCGATAGCGACTTCGATCCGCCTAAATTAGCCATAAAATCTTTTCCCTCTCCCTTATTTTCCTTCTAATCTTCTCCTCTCTTTCCTCCTTCCCTTTCTCCCCTCCATCTCTCCCCCTTTCTTCCCTCTTTTCCTTATTCTTTCTTTCTTTCTTTCTCTTCTCCTCCTTCATCGGTCATTTTTTGACCGGACAACTCCGATGAAGTCCTTCCATTGGCGTAGCCCCCTCTCCTCCTTCGTTGGAGAAAGGTCCTCTTGTAACCCTCGCGAAAACCTTTAATGAGACATATATATATATACACCAAAATATTCTTGTAAATATACATTAAGTACGAGTATAATTGTAGGTGTCATTCTAACTATTTGGTAATGATGATTATTTAACTCTTATGTGAAAATTTTGAGGCACTTATGTGAGAATTTTGGGATGAAGTTTCAAAAAATTAATTAATTACCACTCATTATATATTAAGTACTTGGGACATATTATACAAGTGAAATAGGGGTGTGTATAAAACTTTGGGAGTGTAGGAATATTTTCCTTGAAAATATCGAATGGAAGGGAAAGGAATTTCCGAGTTTAAAGGGGGAATTTCTGAAAATCTATGAAGGAAAATTCGTTAGTTACTTGAAACTAAGTTAGTTAGGGTATTTAGTTAGTCTAATTCCTTAGTTAGGACACCTAAGCAATTTCATTAAATGCAAGAAAGCCAACTCACCCAATTTGCACACAAACTCGCCACCTTCATCATGACTCACCAAGTTGCTTTACACTTTGCCTAATTAATTCAAGACACATATAGAGCTATTTAATGCAAAGAAATGGAAGACACATACATATAGAGAAAGAGAGGGAATGGAAAAAAATTTGGAAAAACTAGTAGCTGCCAAAGGAGAGAAGAAAAACCAAGTGTGAGGAAGAGAAAAACGACAAGAAAGAGAGAAGGAAAAAGAAAGGGAAAAAGGAAAGAAAAGCTAAGGAAACCTAACTTCATCCAAACTAGGTAAGTGGGTTTTCTTTAGTGCTTTATGCTATGCAATTGATGTTATTATAATTGGTTAAGTTTGTGCTTATGTTGTGATATGTTTGTTGGCTTGATTTTGTTGGTTAAGTTATTTTATGATTGTTAATTGTTAGGATCTAAATGTAATGGTTAGTTGCGTGATTAATTGTTAAGTTTTGAAAGTTTTGTAACTAGTTAGATTCATGTATGGATAGGTGTGGCTAATGGATTTGGTGGATCAAAACATGGTGAGTGAATTTGGGATTGATATGGATTTAGACAAGGGAAAATAGGGAGGAAGAAAAATGGAATTTTAGGGTTTTTCTTGAGCAAACTTTCGGCCATGGTGTTACACGGGCGTGTCTTTTCTCGTGTAATGAAGAAATGTATTTTTCTTGAAGTTAGAGAGTTACACTCGTCTCCCACACGTGTTTGTCTTTTCCCATGTCATGAAGAAATGTATTTTTCTTGAAGTCAAAGATTTACACGGGCGTGTCTTTTCCCGTGTAATAAAGAAATATATTCTTCTGAAGTTAGAGAGTGACAAGACCTCTCACATGGGCGTGTCTTTGCCCATGCAATAAAGAAATGTACTTTTCTTGAAGTCAAAGTGTGACGCCCCGGCTTCTTTACCTATTACCTAACAAGCACGACCGGCGCAACACACTCGTTGGGACTAAGTCCCTTACTTCCTCCATCATACACAACGAAACTAAACCATGTGAAATGTATGATATAATATACAACATTATTACGGATAGTTTTATAATTTATAACATATTCAAAATGCCTAAAAATTTACGTCCTAGACTCGTACCTCTTTTTAATGACACAAAAGATATTTCTATTTTTATGAGTAACACATGAGCCTCTTTTAGCGAGAACCGATAACCTCCTCGATCGAGCTTAACTTTGCCCTTGCTCGAACAACACACAAATATAATAACGGAATGAGCCAAAGCTCGGTAAGTAGGGTGGTGCACGTGATATGCAATGCTATTGTGTTTCCCATATTTTCATCCATTTTAATGCAGGTACCTTAGGTATATGCAAGTCCGTGTGCCCAATCTCTCGGTGATCATGTTATCACCTACTACTCTATTACTTTCTCTCGGTGATCTCAATATCACCTACGCATGCAACGGAATTATCCCTCGTTGTAGCACACGGTTAGCGGAATTATCCCTCGCTTATCGGTGTTAGTAAATAGAGCTCGCACTATGGATTCCTTGCTATTACCCAATCCACTCAATTCGGTTATCAAACCGTGTCAATTCAAGACTCAATGATTTTTCTCAATTTATTTCCACCCCCAATGCACATGATGCACGTGATGACATATTTAATCACATTCAACCAAACTTGGGTACCAGCCCTTCTTTCTCAAGCCATACTCACGGTCCAACCATCACTCGGGATTCACTCGACGCTTACATACCAATCATGGTACTCATAGCGAAAACACAACCTCCGCTCATTAATATTGTTTATTAGTTTCATTAATAATTAAAGAAGGTCCAATTCTTTTTTTTTTAATTTTCTCTATGAAAGAATAAATTTTCTTTAAAATTTTAAAATCCTTTTTAGTTCTATCTAAGTCCACTTATTTTAGCCTAAGCCCATTTCCATTAGTCTAAGCCCATCTACTTTAAAACCAAGCCTTTTGATTTTAGTCTAAGTCCATTAACAAGTTTATTTTATTTAAGTTTAAGCCTATTAACATTAATCCAAGACCAAGTCCATTTGTTTTAATCTAAGTCCACTTTATTTTTAAATCCAAGCCCATCTCATTTTAACTCAAGTCCAAGCCCATTAACGTTAATCCAAGCCCATTTATTTTAATCCAAGCCCAAGTCCATTTGTTTTAATCTAAGTCCACTTTATTTGTAATTCCAAGCCCATCTCATTTTAACTCAAGTCCAAGCCCATTACCATTAATCCAAGCCCAAATCTATTTGTTTTAATCTAAGTCCACTTTATTTGTAATTCCAACCCTATCTCATTTTAACTCAAGTCCAAGCCCATTACAATTAATCTAAGCCCATTTATTTTAGGTTAAAAATTTTTCAACGAGTGGTACACCTAAATAACCTATACCAAATCAGCCATAACTCCTTAAATATATATCTAAAACTCACGAACTTTTAAGGGGAGATATTAGACATATAGATCAACTTTCATTCTTTAAGTTTCCTCCAAAAATCATTCTAAAATCCTTAAATAAATCACACAAGTTTCGAAACGAAAGAATCTTTTCCAAGTAGTTGGTCCATTCAACGATCCGTACCAAATCAGTCATAAATCCTTACATACAGATCTAAAAATTACGAAATTTTATATACATCTAGTAGAAACATAGATGAACAACTTTCCTTCTTTGAGTTCTGCCCAAAAACCACACTATGATCCCGAAATAAATCACACAACTTTTGGAATGAAATATTTTTTCAGTAGGTGGTCCATTCGAATGATCCATACCAAGTCAGTCATAACTCCATATATATATTTCTACAAATCACGAAATTTTAAAGAGCCATAGTAGACCCATATATCAACAACTTTTATTCTTTGTAGTTTTCCTAAAAATCACTCTAAGATCCCGAAATAAATCACACCAAGTTCGGGTTTTTCCACCCCTAAAATCCAAAAATCTTCTCTTAAAGCACATTTCTCATCTCACATGCATAACCATCCATCATCAAACATCAAATGTTTAAAATCATCACAAAATACCATAATCACATTTTACATGAATTAAAAACTCATAAAATAAACATGGAATGCATAAACAAAGCAAGAAAAAAAATGAAACCTACTTACATTGGATTAACTTTCCTAAAATCTCTTTTGCTTCATTTTAGTTTCCCTTTCTTTTTCCTTTCTTTTCCCCTTCTCTTCCTTCCCTTTTTTTTTCTCTTTCTCCCCTCTCTTTCACTCTTTTTTTCTTGGCTTTAAGGAAGCTACGGGATGCACCAAAAATACATCCTTATCCCATTTTTTTTTACTTAAATATCTCATCTAATCTCATCCATTTAATGCTCATTACAAGTGTCAAGAGCTTGTGGTAAAATACAACATAAATGTGACTGAAATTAATGAAATGATGGGTTTAAATTTCAAGGAGGAAGAGGTGATGGTCAATGAAAATTTGTAGAAAGTATGGGCCAAAATGTGATTAAATGAGGGTAATTAAATTAACTATATTTTCAGAATTCCTCCCAAAATTTTGGCAATTAGCACCTTTTTTTTTTTTCTAATTTATACTTATTCCATATAAAAGAAATTTTCTAACTAATTTACCCAACGTTTTTTTTAAATATTGACGTACACTAGTTACTCTCAACAAATACATACATACCACATATTCCAGTACATATGTTGACTCGGTTACAGATTTTCACGTACGTAACCGATATATATATACACACGTACGAATATAAATATCTCGGATACATACACTTATACGATTACGAATTTTACGAGGGTTACACAGAGAGGTACACGGCCTCTTACATGGGCGTGTCTTTGCCCGTGTAATGAAAAAAGGTGTTTTTCTTTAGTCGGACGAGTTACACAATCTACCACACGGACGTGTCTTTGCCCCGTGTAATTCATCGATCACTTGAAATTCACCACTTTTACTTCATACTTGCTTGGTTTTCGTTCATTTTCACCACGATAACGTAATTAATAGTCAATTAGGCTCAAATAGATATAAAATAAAAATAAAAAAACATATACCTTAAAATGAGTGAAAATGGGTTCAAATGCTAATAATTATTCAAGTCATAATTGAACAAATTAATGATTAGACTTATGATAAAAAACAAAAAGAAAAGTACCCGTATACACAATTAGACCCACGACTAAATCAATACCATTCGTTGGTCTTTAATTCTAACAAAGGGAAACATGATGATAAGGGGTATGAGTATGCCCGAAATCTTATATGGGTTGGATATGTTTAATACGGTATCAATAACACCATGTGCATCATATGCATTGTGGGTTAAATGGAGAAAAGTCAATTGATCGAGAATTGGTTTACATGATTAGGTTTGGTAACCTAACGTAAAAAATGGGTATTAGCAGTCTAGGCTGTGTGCGTACTTTAAGTTATGTGCACTGCGTTCGTTAGACAATGGATTCCGCTAACAAGTGGCTACAACAAGGAATAATTCCATTGTAGTCGATGGTGATTTAATAATCACCCGGATTAAAAATAGAGTAGACTAGCTAATACCTGTGGTACCCGAAAATAAAAATTGATAAATATGATGGGAAGTCGAAAAGCATTACATATCACGTGCATCACCCCACTTACCGAGCTTCGACTAACTCGTCGTTATTTCTATCATATGACAAGAAAATGATAAAATAGTAAGGATGCTTGTCGGCTCCTCTTAAGAGGCTCATGTGTAACACGGAATGCTGAAATTGGTTTTGTCCGTAATTTAGGGGTATGAAATTTGTACGAAATCAACCGCTCTTTGTAATATTTTGTTACCGTACTTAGTTATGTCATATAAAATTTACTATATGCGGTTTTTTTATGTAATGTGTCGTTAATTTCTTAAGTACGTTGTACGAGAGATGATTATGGTTTAAGTAGTGTCAACGTAACACGCCTCACCAAGTCACTCCTATTTGGGTAATAGACGATGGATCGAGATGGGGGTGTTACACCTCCCCCATTTAACCCTTCATTTTATTTTTATATTTTTTCAATTATTTAGTTAATTAATATAATTTAAATATTGTTAATTTAATTAATTATTATTGTTAGTTATGTGTGTTGTTTTTATTATTAATTGATGATTTAATTAATATTATTATAATTTTTTAATTTAGATAGTTTATTTGTTAAAAAAATTTAATTGGTATTAATTTGTGTTAATTGTGTTAGTTTAAATCTTTAATTGTTAATTGTGTTGCTAATGTTATTGTTAATTATTGATTTAATTACTATTATTGTTAATTGTTAATTTAGTTTTTTTAATTGTTAAAGAAATTTAATTGCTATAACTTATTGTTAATTGCAAGTTTATATATATGTTAATTTTATTATTATTATTATTATTAATTTTTGATTTAACTAATTTTTTTGTTAATTGTTAATTTACTTAGTTTAATTATTAATTTTATTATTTAGAAAATTAAATCATTATTTTTTTTGTTGTTAATATAATTTTTATTGTTATTATTGTAATTGATAATTGCTAATTTAGTTAGCTTATTGTTAAATGTTATTTATTAATTTTGTTAGTTTAATTGTTGGTGTTTTTGAAAGTTAATTATTTTAGGAAATTGTTAATAAGTTATTAGAAATATATTATATTATAAGTAATGAAAAAAATAATTAGTAATTAAAAAATTAATTGACAATTTAAATATTAATTAAATTGTAATATATATATATATATATATATATATATATATATATATATATATATATATATATATATATTTGTTTAGTTATTTTAAAATTTATTAGTAATTAAGCTTATTTAGTTGTTCATTAATTTAAATAGTTAAGTAATTAGAATATTTATTAAGAATAAAGAAATTTAAGTTTTTTCGAAATTATATTCAATAGATAATAAATTAAATTATTAGAAATATTTTAAATGTTTAGTAATTAAAAAATTAAGTAGTATTTAAAAAATTAATATATGCTTGTTGAATTTAGATTTAGTAATTAAAAAATTGATAAGTGATTAATTTTATTTATTGGTTCATTAAGTTAAAATGTTAAGTAACTACAAAATTAATTAATAAATTAAATATTAATTAAATTTTAATATATTTTTATTTAGTAATTTTAAAATTTATTATTAATTAAGCTTATTTAGTTGTTCATTAAGTTAAATAGTTAAGTAATTTTTCACATGATTTCAATAAATCTTTAAGATTGTTGGGCTAAGTCTGGTTTTGTCTCCCATGAAATTTTTCACATTATTTCAATATATCTCCAAGGTAACATCCCCGTTCGTCAAAAAAAAAAAAAAAAGGTATATGGTTTTGTTGGCCTACATAGTTTACATTTACTTTTTTAAGGTAACATTTAAATATATGTTTGTGTGTTCATGTTGTTTAAATATATTTCAAATTGTTCATATTAATTTGAATGTTATATGTTGGTATGCATTATATAATGAATATTTAATTCCAATACTAATGAATGTAATAATGTGTAGGTCATAATGACTAGAGGCAGGGGACGTTCGAGATACGTTGGCCTATGTCATATGGTGAGGGTCGCGGTTCGGATATTAAGTCGGGTAGTGATCGTGGACGTGGACACCATTCTCATTTCGTTCCCGGTTGGATGGGTCCCCCCATAGACATGCCTCCATACCATTCTTTTGGTCACCCCCCGACATATCGTTCAAGGCTTGACATGTCTCGGCCTCAACTATATCCTCATTATGGACCTCTACGTCCTCCCTCATCTTTTCCTTCATCGTCGTCGGTGCCCTCGTCATCATAACAAGACAATCGTTCGTTCCTAAACACGTCTCGTTGCGGAACATCCTGTGTTCATCGGCTTTGGAACCTATCACATTGACGGTCGACCCGCAAGTTATGGCCATTGTCATTAGTCGCAATGAGTACGTTTTATGCTTAATTTTATGACACATTTTTTTTATTACCGTTATTATGTATTCATTTATTTTTTAATTTAATTATTGTCTATTTTCGTAGGTTGTATCCCTCCGATGTTTGCTCTCACACGATCTTTAAGACATTCCAGGAGTATGTTTATATTTTTGGATGGACATGTAAGAAAATGAGTCCGGAGACAAAAGATTTATACTCGGGAAGAGTTTAAAGTACTAATTTTTTTAATTAATTTATTACATTATTTCATATTTAAATAACACATAATAATATCCAAATAAATTTAGTAATGAATATTATTAGTTTTCTTACGTAAATCATTTACGCGAGATGATGATATGAACGAGAGCACGAGTTAAGAAAGCATGAAAAAGTCTCGCACGGAAGCGATATTCCGACTTTCTTTGTCATCTCGGGAAAAAATTGATGCTAGCATTTATCTCACAGGAAATATAGGATGCATGGACTACAAAATGGGCAAAACCCGAGGCCGTTGCCCGATTTGAGATGGCGACGCGGAACCGTAGGAGCGAGACCGGTGGCGTCGGAGTTGATCCTTCAAGACATACAAGGAGATCGATCGACCATAGAGAGCATGCAATACACATGATGTATATATATATATATATAATTTTTTTATAATGATATCCAAAATAATTAATTAAATATTTGAGTATATTTAATACATTTAATTATATTAATGGTTTCAGCGTGATGTGTTTGGTCGTGAACCCGATCCTCACGAGGTTTTCTTGAGGACTCATCAAGGAAAGTTTGATGATCGGCTTGTCTTCGTCGATCAACAATCAAGACTTATCGACATAAGTTATTAGTTTATAATATTATTTCACATACCTATTTAATATTATGTGTTTCACAATTATGTAAGAGACCATACAAAGATTAATATATGAGGAAGAGGTTGCTACCCGACAGTCGAGAGGAACCGCATCCACCGGAGCCAACATTAATGAGATTTTTAGGAAGGCCATTGGTGGAGGAGATAGTAAAAGGAAGAGAATGTACAAACTCGGATCACACGCATCTCACCATTACTCTAACGTCAATACAACGTCAAACTTGACAACTTCACGATTCCATGCTCGTTGAGAAGGTATAGCTTAAGGAAGTTCATGATCAAACATCCGCAAATACGATAGATATCCATAACTTACGAGGCACTTTCACAACTATAGAGGGTACTATCACATCATTATTGGCTACAACAAATGAGTCGAAGGAGTATAGTCGACGGATTTTTAGGAAGGCCATTGGTGGAGGAGATAGTAAGAGGAAGAGGATGTACAAACTCGGATCACACGCATCTCACCATTACTCTAACGTCAATACAACGTCAAACTCGACAACTTCGCGATTCCATGCCGCCGAGAAGGCACAGCTTAAGGAAGTTCATGATCAAACACCCGCAAATACGATAGATATCCATAACTTATGAGGCACTTTCACAACGATAGAGGGTACTATCACATCATTGTTGGCTACAACAAATGAGTTGAAGGAGTATAGTCGACAATAACATATGATGATGTCATAGATGCAACATTTTCAGCAAGGTGGTAGTTCATCCGTCGTGCCCGAGACCGACGACGACTCCACCCAACCTCCAATGATCCCGGCAATTTCTCTTAGCTATCATGTTTTCTTGTAATAATAGCAAACGTTGTACTCGTTTTCATGAATTTAATAATTGAATAATATTTATTATGTTTTAATACAATTTATATTAATAATTATGAAATTTTAAAATATTATGTTTTAGATATTTAGTAGACTTTTTTAATAGAAATTGGTTAATTTTAGATATTTAAATTGGGAGTGAAAAAAATTAAAATCAAACAATTAGCGATGGTTTAGACCGTCGCTAATCCCGTCGCTAATCCCCAATAATTTGCGTCGGTCTCGGACCGTTGCAAAGTCTTAGCGAGCGTTTTTTTCACCATCGTAAATATTTTCTCGTTTTACTACCATATTTAGCAATGGTTTTTTATTTTTTACGACAGTTTAGTTCATCGCAAAATTGACAACGATCCAAAAACCATCGCAAAAATTTAACGATTGGCATTTTAGCAAGATTCTTTGGATTGTTGCTAAACCATCTCCAAAACATTTTACCGATAGTTTTTTTCTGAATTAGCGATGGTATCGATCGTCGCTAATTCAATTGATTTTTGTAGTGTCTCATGTTATAGGGCATCGTTGTGTATTTGGTGAGCGTAGGACATGGTCGCGGTGCACCTAACCTCTGTTGACCGAGCATGTTGCAGCCACGTCCAGCGCTCTATAAATATTTGACGCAGTCGTAACACTTGTGGTCTCCATGTTTGGGCCTCGGACGCCACACATTTAAATGGATTTAGATAGTATCTATCGAATTCGGATTAAAGTGCTCTAATTCCAAGTTTAATTTGAGAAGAGTTGGCCGATCATATTGAGAAAAAAACTAAAAAGCAACATCCCATAAGATGACCCAAGAACTTTAAATCATGAGCATAAATACAGCTTAGCTTGCCTTCTAGTTGAAGCCTACCAATTGGAATATTGTGAGAAGACAAAAATGGAGAAACCTTAGAACAAAGTGAAAACGAGCATACTACCCATACTAATCACTTGTAGGCCATCATTGTACCATTAATTATCTCCAACTTATGGTCCACCCCACTTAATCCATGACAAGGCCGGATTTTCATTACCTGACCTCTGAACTTTGATCACAATACAATAACAATAAAAGAGAGATAATAATCCAACTAATGGTCCACTAATCTGAATTAAGCAAAAGGGTGGGGAGTTAGCTTTTCGTTTCCAAGGCTCTTTCTCTAGCTGTGATGGATGGATAAGTGTCTGTTCTCGCATGATGAACCAACCCTTTTCTTTGCTTAGATTACACCTTTCCAGTTTCCAATTCTGCTACTACCCACTGCTAGACGCTTCTGGTCCACTTTTTTGTCAGCCCCAGATCCTCGCTGTTGAAGTAATTCCCAAGTTTCCTCGCCCACAGAGTCACGGTGGCAGGAGACCCAACCAATCCTAGCTGTTTGATACAATCAATCACCAATTTATTCATCAATCCAAATTTGGCAATTAATCTTCGATTACTCACGATATCTAGCAATCCAAAAATTAACAACACCATTAATACTGTGATTATAAAAAAGCAATCAAAATAGTACTCCAATCCAATGAACCAAGCCCATTTACTACCCAGATTTCACTTTCCACCAAATCAATCAGCTCCCCCTAAAAAAATTACTTCTTTCCACGTGTCGAACTACAAACCCCCCTTACTCCTAGCCGCTTTATTCGCTAGGGTGATTAGCCAAACAAACAACCCATATAACCAATCACTTCTCTCCACGTGTACAAATACACAAACCCCAAAAATCCAAATCCTCCCTCCACCACCGAAACAAAACCCAATTTCAAAAATTTCAAGTTCCCACCCAAAGCAAACGTCAATCCCTTCTCTCGCCGTCAACAAACAGAAACCGTCAAATCGCCCTCTTATAAGCAAACAAGAAACAAATTAACCCACAAAACCCAAACTTCACTTTCTAGAAGAAAAATAAAAAAAAATTCCCCTGAACTTTCCACCACTTTCCCGAGAAAATGAGAGAAATCCTTCACATCCAAGGAGGTCAATGTGGAAACCAAATAGGAGCAAAGTTTTGGGAAGTAGTTTGTGCAGAACACGGGATTGACTCAACGGGTCGGTATCATGGAGACTCAGCTCTTCAACTCGAGCGAGTTAATGTTTACTATAATGAAGCAAGTTGTGGGAGGTTTGTGCCTCGTGCTGTTTTAATGGATCTTGAACCGGGCACTATGGATAGTGTTAGATCCGGTCCCTATGGCCAGATTTTTAGACCGGATAATTTTGTTTTTGGCCAATCTGGTGCTGGTAATAACTGGGCTAAAGGGCATTATACCGAGGGAGCCGAGTTGATTGATTCTGTTCTTGATGTTGTTAGAAAGGAGGCTGAGAACTGTGACTGCTTACAAGGTAAGGAGTTTTGGTCTTCTTCTTCTTCTTTTTTTTGTGTGGGTTTTTGGTTTCTGTTTGTTTCCCGAGAAAGTGGAACGAACAGTTTTCTATTTCTGTATTTTGCTTAGGTTTTTCTGTTTGTTTATTGGGAAAGTGAACTGGGAGTTTTTGTCTCCTGGGAAAAGTTAAGTGATACGATTTGTTAGGTTCAGGAAAATGAGGGAAAAGGAGGACAATGGATCAAAGATTTTCTTATTAGAGTTTTTTGTTTTGTTTACTTGGATTTTTCGTTTGGTTTTTCTGTTTTTGTCTCCTGGGGAAAGTTAAGTGATACGATTTGTTAGGTTCAGGAAAATGAAGGAAATGGAGGATAATGGATCAAAGACTTTCTTATTAGAGGTTTTTTTTTTTTTTTTTTACTTGTTTTTTCTTTGGTTTTTCTGTTTGGTTCTTGAGAAAATGGTATACTGAGGTCGTTTGGTTATGGAAAATGTAACTGAGTTTTAACTGTAGGGTTTTTTTTTTTTTTTTTCCTTTGGTTTGGGCCTTTTCCTTTTCTGTTTGTTTCTCCGGAAACTGGACTCGCAAGGAAAAATCAGATTTGTTTGGCTGTCGGGAAAACGAATGGAGAGATAGGAAGTGGAGTCTGTTGTTTCATGGGGCAATCCTTATTTGCGTGCTTAATTGCTTCCCTTTTGCTTTGATTTTTGATTTCGTTTTCATGTGTGTTCTTTCTTCTGTTTGTTTCTCGGGAAAGTAAGAAAGTGGGTTGAAGCCTCTTTGGTTCCCGGGGGAAATGAAACATAGCGTCATTCACTGGTGTGAACTTTTTAAATGAAATTAATGGAAGATGTGAGTTGCTTAAAATTTGCTTAGTCTATATGTTACTCAAATCTCTCATTTAGGACTCTTTGTTTCTCAAGAAAGTGAGAGAAAAGCAAGGGAAATAAAATGATGAGCGGATCATCATGATTTAGCTTTTGAATAAGAGCTACTTGTTTGTCTTCCTCTAAGTAGTCAAATCAATCAGTTGTTTAAATTGCAGGGTTTCAGGTATGCCACTCATTGGGAGGTGGCACCGGGTCCGGAATGGGAACGCTATTGATCTCAAAAATAAGGGAGGAATATCCAGATCGAATGATGCTCACATTCTCTGTGTTCCCATCTCCAAAAGTCTCCGACACTGTGGTCGAGCCATACAATGCAACTCTCTCTGTTCACCAGCTTGTTGAAAATGCAGACGAGTGTATGGTTCTTGATAATGAGGCTCTTTATGATATCTGCTTCCGTACTCTCAAGCTCACGACTCCCAGCTGTAAGCACGCCTGTCTATAACTTCTCTTTGCTCGGCTCAATTTCCATTGGCTTGGTTTGTTTTTTGTGTGCACTTTGTTTGCATTTTTTTTGTGAGAGCTTTGAATTATTATGGTTTTGCTGCTTTGAAATTCAGCTTTAGTTTGTTTTCCTTTCATTTTCTTGGAAACCGAACTAGGAATGAGGTAATCATAATCATGATTCATTTTAGTTGGTAATTTGTGAATTTGGTTTGGGCTTTATTTAAATGGGAATTTGCTGTCTCAAGAATTGAAACCTATGTTGGAAACAATATTCTAGCGTACCTAGAAGAATAAGAATCTAATTAAACAACTGTGCGCTCATGGTATGCCCAATTCTTCGGTGGGTTTCTTTGGACGGTTTAAGCCACATGGTTTCTGATTCTTCCGTCTTAGACTCACAAATACAGTTGTGTGCACGTGGGCCTCACTTGCTAGAGATGTTTTGGCTGATAAAGATATAAGATTTAAGTTTCATAAGTTTTGCCATTTTTAGTAACGCCTTTGCAATAGCTTTAACCACGTCAACACTTGTTTTGATATGCTCATTTTTTATCACATGGTTGCCTATGGATTGCTACAAGTAATAGGCATCTTTTGTTACCGTGTAACTCATTTATAACCTTACATTTTGAGAAGATATTTTTTTTAATCGCAGAATAAATAAATTTGGGACTTCGGAGACTCTTCTTTCCCTGTTATATTATTTAGTTTTTCACTCTGATGTGATGATCAATGTGATAGATGCCTTTATGGTAACTAACTGGAAAATTTTGTTTATCAGTTGGGGATCTGAACCATCTGATTTCTGCCACCATGAGTGGTGTCACATGCTGCCTTCGTTTCCCTGGTCAGCTCAACTCAGATCTTCGCAAGCTTGCTGTGAACCTCATTCCATTCCCCAGGCTTCACTTTTTCATGGTTGGCTTTGCACCTCTCACTTCCCGTGGCTCTCAGCAATACCGCGCCCTGACTGTACCTGAACTCACCCAACAAATGTGGGATGCCAAGAACATGATGTGTGCTGCTGATCCTCGCCATGGCAGATATCTCACAGCATCTGCAATGTTTCGTGGCAAAATGAGCACAAAGGAAGTTGATGAGCAGATGATCAATGTCCAAAACAAGAACTCATCCTACTTTGTTGAATGGATCCCGAACAATGTCAAGTCCACTGTCTGTGACATCGCTCCTACAGGCTTGACAATGGCTTCCACATTCATTGGCAACTCCACATCAATCCAAGAGATGTTCAGAAGAGTTAGTGAGCAGTTCACTGCCATGTTCCGCAGGAAGGCCTTCTTGCATTGGTACACTGGAGAGGGAATGGATGAGATGGAATTTACAGAGGCCGAGAGCAACATGAATGATTTGGTCTCAGAGTACCAGCAATACCAGGACGCAACTGCTGACGAGGAAGGCGAGTACGAAGATGAGGACGAAGCATATGAGAATGAGACCTAAAGACATGAAATTTGAGTCTTTCATACACGGATGGCTGGTTTACTTTTATTGTATCCTCCCTTTTTTTTACCCCTGTTATATGCTTTGGAGTCTTCTCCTATACGTGGAGTCATTTTCAAGCAATTTTCCATTGCTTGTTTGTGGGTGTTTGCATCTTTCAAATTGGTTTTGTTGTGAAAATGGTCTTTGTTTCTCATATTTTTGCTTGAAGTCTACATTCTAGTTTGTCAAAGACTGCCGGGTATGGGAAGCAAGGGTTTTGAAACCCAAACCCGTAGCTAGCAATGCCTGTTGTCCAGTGATTGACTATAGTTTTAGTTAGGTATAGGGCATATTCGTTGTAGTGGTTGGTTATGTTCATTGGTTCAAAGCCTCAATTTCATGTAGTCATGTTTCTGGGAGCTAACAAAGGAGCTATGCCACTTGATCCCTCTAGCAGTCAAGATAAAACGATAAAAAAATGCATCATGACGATGGCCATGAATCCATTTATTATATCACTTTTTTTCACCACTTCCTTCAAATCCACTAGATGAAAGGAACCCAAAAGGCTGAAACTGTTCATACATCTCAGCTCCAAGAACAGGGGCAACAGGGGCTGGCAGGATGCCAAGTAGAATGCATAAATGTTATTCTATAAAAAGAACAAAAAACAAAAAAAAAAAATACTGATTTTTGGTTCGTGCCAGAATACGTAGATAAGCCCAAAGCATAAATGCTATTTAATCACCGAGAGAGAGATTTTCATTCTCAAGGGAAAGAAAGAGTTACGAGCCAAAAATTGAATCCCAAAGAACGCCAAGATCCAGATTACCTCCCGAAAGTACTATTCCTATGTGGTTGCTATCCTTCCAGGCAGGGTTGTTCTGAAAACTATCAGATAAAACAGCTGCAAGGCCTATGGCTCCACTAGGTTCTACTACCACTTTCAGAACCTCATAACAGAGTTTCATGGCTTCTACTATCTCCTGATCTTCCACAGTTATAACAGCATCAACCAAATCTCGTATCACTGGCCTGCTCCAGCATAAGGTGTAGAGTGAGATACTAGGGTAAGTGAATTAGATGAACTTGAGAGACGAACTAGCGATGGCAAATGGGAGCATGCCCACCACAATATTCTGCTAAAATATATGCAAGAAAAGAAAAGATAGAGAAGCATCCTTCATAATGTCTGGATAGCGAAGAAAGGATTATTGAAAAATAAAAATGCATCCTCAATGCAGGCACAAGCACGAAGTTTGCTTTACCAGGTAAGACTTCCAAGAGAAGCTTGAAGACCATCTGCAATGGTGTTGGTTTCAGGCAGTGTTACAATCTCTCCAGCTGC
The DNA here is from genome assembly GCA_963924115.1 of Dovyalis caffra. Lineage (NCBI taxonomy): Eukaryota > Viridiplantae > Streptophyta > Magnoliopsida > Malpighiales > Salicaceae > Dovyalis > Dovyalis caffra. Next base: position 7,167,824 of record CAWUPB010000994.1, read on the forward strand.
TTTGGATAAAGCTGCATCATTAGCTCCACAAGGCTCAGCAGCAACAATTCGAATGGAAGGGTTGATGGACTTAGCAGCCAATGCCACCCCGGATATCAAACCACCTCCTACAGTTCGTTAATGATGAATCAGGTTTGGAGAAGAAATCAATAATGATAAAATGATGCAGGGCCAAAACGATGAATTGACACTGAAAGGGCTATTAAACTAACCGCTAATGGGAACTATTATAGTGTCAATTTTTGGGGCTTGCTCCAGAAGCTCCAATGCTATGGTACCCTGCCCACTGCAAAAACAAACACTTACACTCAATTCGAGTTGGCCCAGTTTCATTTTCTTTATATCCACAGAAAATCTCTTCAATATACTCTATGTAGGATTTTTGAACAAGGAGAAGAAGCAGAGGTGCTTGATGTCATTTTTATGGCAGTAAAAATTAGAGATAGAGCTAGAATGAATTTCTCATAGTGAACGGAAGCCTTTTCTCTTTCTAATACTGGACTTGGAAGTGAAGCAACAGAATCAGCAACCAATATACCATGCAAAGAATTCTAAATTGTTCAGCTGCATTCCTGTATTATTATTCTTGGCAGTGACAACATTTTAGCTCAAGAGGGCACTCGTTACATCATCTCACATTTCTTCAACCATAAACTCTCAATGACATCCTAAGCTCTATAGAATTTTCTTTTGGAACATGTAAAAGAATTTTTTTCTTCATTCAACACAGATCAGACCTATTAGAACTGCATTCTAGAACAGAACAAAAGAAAGAAGTCAACTGAGAGTTAGGTACGAGAGAACAGCCTAGAAGATCTAATGGCAATAAATCAAGGAAAATTAGATAACAGCCAACCAAAAGAATCATTCGTTTAAAGTGAAGATATAAGATGGTGTGTAGAATATTTGCAGGCTCAAATTCAACAGAGATGCAAAAGCAACAAAATATATGAGTTGGTCTACTACCTTATAATGCGCACATCATTATAAGGATGGATGAGAACTGCACCAGTTTCTTGCACGATCTTTGTTGCAGTAGACTCCCTTGACTGTAATGCAGGCTGAGAATATATTATATGACCGCTGTAACGTATCACATTCTGAATTTTGCAATTTGGAGCATTGTTGGGTATAACTACATATGCTGGGATATGCCGTAAGTCTGCAGCCAAAGCCACTGCTGCAGCATGGTTGCCACTATTTATGGGGGATACAATCAGTGAATTTCAGACAAACAAGAAAAGAGTAAGAACCGTAAAGCACAGATAACTTGGAGCAAACCTGCTGTGTGTTACAACCCCTTTATCTGCCTGATCTTTATTAAGCGAAAATATGGCATTGCACGCACCTCTGAACTTGAATGCCCCACTGTGAAGGGATAGAAAACACAAAATAGGGTCTGGTACGTACCACATGATTAAACACAGCAAAAATGTAAAGACCCAATATCAAATCAAAATACTAATATCTAAAACTTTCGCTATTCACCACTTGTTAATCTCTCACCCTTTCTGAAAACTTTCACATTTGAAAAACAGCTTCCTTCTAGACATGTCATTCAGAGTTCCTGAGGTAAAGACTGGAGTTTTCTTTATGTATGGGTCGATGCGCACTTGTGCCTCCCTTATGGAGGAGATATCAACACCATACTTCTCTTTGGTTATTTCACTATTTGGTTCCATCTCTACATTGTCAATCCAAACTCTAATTATATGGCAATACATAAAAAAAAAACACCCTTACAACTACCGAACCAAATAGTAAAAGTTTCAGGATTTTCCAAAGCCATATTAAACGATAATAAAGCTTTCTCTAAATCATATTAAAATAATTCAAATGAGAGCAAAAACAAGATCAAGATTCAAACTTCACTAAGAAATGAATTAAACCCATTATTGTAATCATGGAGAAAATGAAATTCAACAAGTAGAACTATCATAACAAATTGCGGGTCATATGGGTTCCGTAGATTATGCACAAAAGACTTCAGTTCTATGAAAGCCAATACGAATTTCAGTTTGCAATATTAACTGCTAAAAATAATTTCACACATCCAAAACTGTCATAAAGATAGGACTAGCCCCTGCTAAGTTGTTTTCCGGATAAATAATAATAATAATAATAATAAAACATAAAGAGAGGAGGTGACTTACAGCTTCTTGTTTTGATTCTGGGAGTTTGAAACTTCTTAATTTTGTGTGTGCTTTGTGTTTAGTTCTCTCTGAGGAGAGAGTATCTTCCACCAAGAGAATGAAGCAGTAGCTACCAAGGTCCAAGGAGGTATGAAACGCCCGTATTGAACTTATTCTTGGAATGGTTAAAAAAAAACTTAATTCTTTGGAAAAAGTGTTTTCGTATAACCGGGTAGTTTTAAACTTAATTAAGAAAATATGATGTTTTATAGCTGCTAGTCCAATGCCCCATCCACGTGGGCGTAGTACGATAAACTTGTTGGTAGTTGTTAATACCTCATGTCATCAACAACATATTGTAATTTAATAAAAACCATTAATAGTTACTAAACCTGCATTCTTCTTAGATTTTATTTGTTTTGCATCTTCATCTATACCATAAACCTGCGGTCTTAACGTCAGAGAAGATTCAAACAGGATTGGAACACACAGTAACAATGCTGCAATGGTATGATTGGGCACAATAACCACAAATATTAAATAGATTTATCTCATATTTAGTCTTTGTATAGTTTTAATTTTTTTTATTAAAACCCTTTATGATTTTTTTAGCTTGATTGAAACTCTCTACTATTATAAATTTATTAATTAAGACTCTCTATTATAACTCTATCAACTATTCATCCAACGAGACACGTTATCGTTAACGTTAACATTCACCAATTATTGATTGACACGTGATGTTGTGGGTTCCAAATATCAATGTTTTCGTCCAAAATTAAAAAAATAATAATAATTTTTAATATAAATTAATATTTATAATTAAAACATTAATTGAAAATACAAACTTACCATCCATCCCATTATCCCAAAACCAATCGTTCGTCCTCATTGTCTCTTTCTAAATATAGTCCTTTACTTCGTTTCTTCTTTTTCCTCTTTAATGAAACCCTAGGCTTCCTAAATCTTCTAATCCCTCACTTTGCTTCTTTTCCCTTTTCTTCTTCTCCGATCGAAACCTTAAGCTTTATCGCTTCTTCTTCTTCTTCATAATTATTTTTTGCATTCTCAATCTCATTCTCTCACCTTTTAAAGAAACTCTAAATCCCTACGAGTCCCTAAATCCCTAAAATTTCATAACCTTAATTTGAAATTAGGGATCTTAATGCGATTTATTAATGAAAACTCGACCTAAGTCTAATTAAAATCCATAATTATCGAGGAGAACTTGACAACATTGATTGATTTTCTTAGATTCCTTGATTTAATGGCAAAACACAAGAAAGCTAAGCCATTTGATTGACAATTACGAGATGCATTTGAAGTGCTCCATAAGAATAACATAGAGTTTGTATCCGTTATGGATCCGGGTTATATTTTGACCAATATTAGAGGGAAGTTGCGTTAGCGATTTGATGAGTGGATTCAAGAGGTTGATGTCAATTCGATGGGAGGATCCAGATTTTATTGTCAAAATTATTGCTAAGTGAAAGTGAATGGTTTGGTTTCTTAAGAATTTTAAGTGGGTTTGTTTGAAAGTAATTTGTGGTTTGGTTTCTATACATTTCATTTGATTTAAGAAAGAAAATTCTGCCTCAAAGCATTTAATCAATTATAAAAGTGTACTAATAGGTTATTGTAACAAGCATTTGGCATTTGAAAGTTACGTTTGGGAGAAGCATATATGACTAGATGGATGCTGCATTTATGTTTACTTCTTTTCTTGAATTTATGTGGAAGTTAACACTGCAAATGATGATTTAAAAGAAGTTATCTAAAAAAGAATTCGGGTTTGTAACAACTAAGGTCACTCGTTGGATCTTTCTTTCTAGCTTCTTTCTCCCGGTGGAATTAGGTTTTATATTCCAATCAATAGAGCCCTTCCTTTACTTGCGAGCGGGCATGCTTGAACCGATTAATGAAAAAATCGACCGAAGAGATCTAGTTCGTACTTGGCCTATGAGAATTTTGTTTCCCGGATGAATAATTAAAAAGATCATGTCCAAAATAGTTAATTCATTAATTAAAATTAAATATCGTTACAATTTCTTTGTTTGAGAACAAATTTATCTTTTCCAATTATTATTTTTAATTATAAGTATTAATATATTATTAAAAAAATTAAAATTATTAATATATTATTTAATCTTTTTTTTTTTAATGTTGGATGAAAACATTGTTATTAGTCCTACAACGCCATGTGTCGATCAATGATAGTTGGACGTAATGGTAGCGTGCTATGTCGGATGAATAGTTGATGGAGTTATAACGAAGAGTTTGAATTAATAAATTTGTAAGAATATAAGGTTTTAATTAAGCTAAAAAATTATAGAGGTCTCAATCAAAAAAATTAAAAATGTACATGGATCAAATATGGTATAAACCCAATATTAAATTTAATTTGATATTCCATAATAGTTGATTAATAATAGATTGTAGAGTTCTATCAAATAAAAATGATGCTTCAATAATTGTTTTTTGTTACAGACTCTTCATCTTTCAAAAACATTAAAAAATTGCTAATTTCTTCATGCTTTCAATTGTGCACTAATTCAATATTGAATCAACAAATTTAGCACAAAATGCTACCTTTATTATGATATAATTAATAGAGGATTATACGAAGAATGTGAGTCAAGCAATAAAGAAACATAGGATTAAAGGAGGAAAGTGTGAAACTAGTGTGTGAATTATTAAATGATGATGTGACTTTTTGTTATTAGTTTGTTAGGATGGTTGTTATTTTTTAAAGGCTATAACATTAATGAGAGAGGAGGGGAAGTCTGTAAACACGAGTGTGCACATTTGAGCATTCTTCTTCTCTAGATTCTCTCTCTACCTCTCTCTAGTTTCTCTTGTAATTCTTAGAGTTTTTAGTTAGGATTTCTTGATAAAAGAATCATTTTTTGTAATTTTTTTTCATCAATACAATCATATTTTCCATTTCCTTCGAGGCACTATTCTAGTGTTCATTCTTATAAAGCTTTGTGTTTACATATTTTTTACTTTGATCTATTGCATTTCGCTCTAATTTATGCTTGATTGAAATTGAACTCGCATCAATCAATAACGGAGCAATTCTTGGCACTCGTGGAATACTGAATTTTAGTATCAATTACATCAATTACATAAATTAACATCAATGATAGAAATTCTAGTTAAGTATTTTACCATTTCTTAGTTGAATGAGAGAGGTTATGTTTATGATATTTGTTTTTGGTATAATGGTGAAAAATCATAAAGGAATCAATTGTAAGAAGTCATTGTGGACCTAAATCATTGTAATTGATGATGTTGGTGGAGCAATCCTCTTTTATTTAGAAAATGAAAAAACAAAAGAAAATAAAGCGTCATTGATAGTAGAGGCCAAATAATTGGATCTTCCTAAAAAAAAAAAAAGAAAGTAAGGAAGCATTGATAGCGAGAGGCCAAAGAATCAAATTTGCCTAAGAAGACAAAAATGGAGGAATCAATTTACAACATTCAAGAAAGTCTTCAACGGAATCTTGAACTATTGAAATAGTCTTTAATCTTGGAGAATGAGGATACTCTTGAAAAAAGGTTCTTGAGTTTTCAACTACTTCCACTCAATATGAATCAGATTAGAATAAATTGGTATTACCTATAACTTTTGATTTGATTCCTTGTGTGGGGTTTGATGAAATTGGTGATAAATATCATTAATGCTCGACTTCTTTATTAAAAATCATAACTTGAATGGGTTTTCGTTAGGAACTAAATACGTTGTGTTTGAAATTCAAATTAAGAAATACTTAAAAAATGAACTATCTTTAAAGAATAAATTTGTTAAAAGTTTGTTGCTATATGATTGTTAAAAAATTAAAGATAATGTGGTTAATCAAGATAAACGTCCATTTGTTTTTTATATTACTAATAAAACAAAACAAGAGCTTATAATTGAGATTAAAAATCAATAATATTATGATGATTGTGGGGTTCAATTTGTGATATTGTGTGGGAAGAAAAATATGAAAAGGTATTATGTTTTTCATGTTAGTTTTAATCTTAGAGGTTGGGGTTTAAGTAAAGTATGTGAGTGCAACTTCATAGTTATTGTAGCATCTAATAAATGCGGTTATCAAACTCTTAAGTTTGTAAATTTTAATGCTGAAAATTGGGTTAATAGTTTACTTAAACTAGAGTACAATCAGTATATAGATAAACCATGGTTAGTTGGTAGATATTTTATATTGGATGTAGAAAGTCAATGGTTTCCAATTTTTCAAGCTATCAGCACTTCAAAGATGGGCATTTTTGTGTAAATAAAAAAATACTTTTATGTGGTAGTTAATACCTTATACTTATGGTTAGAGAATAAAGAAAGGATGGCCAATTTTCTAGTAGTCAATTTTGACCTCATATGGTTACTTAGAGGTGAGTTTTATTTTGTAAGCTAGATAGATCTCATATAGTTACTTGAAGGTAAAATGAAGAACATAGTTCCTAATTAGCTTCATGAAGTGCACTCTTTGCTAGGTAGCTTTATTGAAAACTCGATGCCCTATCGTTTCTTTAGAGCAAGAGAAGTCGGACAACAACTACAAAAAGGATAGTTTTGGTAAAGTTGGTCATGTGAGTGAAGCGATATGGGAGTTGGTTATAAATGATTCTCAAACCAGTCATAATGGTACTTAAAAGTCTGAAAAATTGAGAAATTTTCAGTTATATTATTAGATATTGATGAAGTGATGCTTTAGTGAACTCGGTAATAGAGCCCGATACGGGTGAATGTCGAGCAAAAGGTACACTTACCAAGCATGTTTTAGATGATTTAGTTCATGAGGTTTCTAATGGAGTGTCTAGATGGAGTGAGGTAATTGAAGTTCAAAGGCAACTTCCTACGTTAATAGACAATTTTATGGTTTCAATGGCTATCCTTGATCATAAAATGATGATGAGAAATGTTTTCCTCACTTTGACCTTAAGGATAAGGTCTCTTGAGCATGAGGTATTGATACAAGTTAGAAGGAAATGGATTCTCGAGTTACAAGAGGGAATTGGTAGAGAAATATGTGGAGAATGTAATTCAGTAATAAAGACATGTAAGATGCAAAAAGGAGAATGTGGAACATGTGTGTGAGCTGTTAAATGATGATGTGGATTTTTTTATTAGTTGTTAGTCTCTAATGGCTACAACATTAATAAGAGAGGAGGGGAGGTTATAGACATAGTATGGATATTTGATTCTTTTTCTTTGGATTCTATCTACTTCTCTCTAGTTTCTCTAGTAATTCTTAGGTTCTTAGTTAGGATTTCTTTATAAAAAAATTATTTTTTGTAATTGTTTTTTCATTAATACAATCATATATTCCATTTCCTTCCACTTACTATTTTAGTGTTCATTCTTATAAAAATTTATAGTTACATATTTTTTGCTTTAATCTATTGCATTTCACTCTAATTCTTGCTTGATTGAAATTAAACTACATTATATTATTTTTAAGAATCTTGAAAGAAACATTACAAAATTTAGGATTCTAGGAGTTCAATAAAATCTCTTATCCTTCTATGGACAGAGAGAGAAAAGGTACTCAAATCTCTTGCTTTTATAATTCATTTTAGTTTATTGATTTTAAAACATACGTAGAAATAAGAATGACATGGAGAATTAAGCTTACATGCCAAAAATTATCCTACTTTAGGAGGTAAATTGAAATAACTCCATTTTGCTAAATAAAATGGGAAAAAAAAACTTGGGTGTTTTTGGGTCATCTCCTTTCCTTGATTAGTCCTTCCGGGTTGATATGGTGTTTGATTTTTTCTACTTTCGGGCTATCATTTTCTTTGTTAATTTTTATGTTTCGTGTAAGAATGACAATTTCTATGCATGGTGTAGGTCTATAGATAATAGTTATTCTTATATTTTTCTTTTTTTAATTATCTTGAGTTATCCTTACATTAATTTGTCTTTGATTAAATGTTGAATCCAGAAAATCCTTTAATTATTAATTAATCTTTTATGAAAATAACTAACAATAACAAGCAATCAATTGATAGATAATAAGATTAAAAATAATATAACTCTTATTATTATTTAATTGATAAAAAATTTTTAGCACGTTTTCATTTTATATTATTTATTCTTTACGAGCAATTGGGAAAAGCGAGCAAGTGATTTCATTAAAAAAGAGTTAAAAATGAGAGGCAAAGAGAGAGACTAAACCAAAAATAATGTGATCATTCTAAAAAAAAAAGGATTTAGAAATGGACCATGTGTATGGCTACATGTTTCAGCTCCTAAATGGTATGCTAAAATTTCAGAACTAGTGTTTATACTAATGGTCAAACAAATGAGATTAAACTCTACTTGGTTGCCATAATATGTGTCAAAATTTTGTTCAATCTTCACAACTCTAGTTAACACATATAGGATGGGAGAGAAACTACTACAACTAGATGAAGAAAATTTGATGCTACCATACATCAATATTTATATTTCAAATCCATAATTGAGGTGGCCAAAATATTGGAAAGTTGTATGTTACGGTTCGAACTTACAAAAGTACAAAAGAGCACCAAGTTGATGCAATAACCTTTCTATAATTTGCGTTGCTTTTTTTTATGCAACCACCTGGTGTTGATGTACTAGAATATAGATTCAAATTACAATTTTTATATAATAGTTTTAGAGCATTTTATTATCGTTATTTGGTGTTGTAGGAGATTCATTATCGTTTCACATGAATAATGATATTTAATAACGTTATCATTATGTGATGTCATTATTTATCGTTATATAACGACGTTATACTATTAAAAAAATAAAAATGTCAGCTTTTGCACTTTCTAGTCAATCCACAAGATGCTATTAATATGCTTAATTACTAAAATTATTAAAAATATTTGAATTAAAAAACTACGATTTGTTATCACGATCGCGAGTTGTTTTTTTTAAGCATGTCCATGATTTAAAATTTGTTCCGGATAACTGTTGCTTCTTGGATGAAGCTATTGTTGCTGAAGAAGCTGGATGATTGTTACTAATTGGATGAAGTTATTGGTGCTGAATGAATAGATAAATGTGATTGTGAGCTTACAAGTTTTTGATGTACGAGAGTTAAATGTCTAGAAGAAGAAATTTGAGCACTAAGGAAATCATCATCGTCCATGAGTCATGCCAAGTTTGCTTTGCTAGCATGAAGTCAAACATCATTACCACCTGGATGATACAGCTAAGAGCATCTACTTCACTAGCTATGTTTTGGTATATCAATACTACTACAATTTCTTGACCAAAATAATTCACAAATTCTATATAGCTTTTCGATCTTCATAACTCGATTTATCAATAAGGAGTTGCTAAGGCTTTTTCTCCCAAAACACCATTTTCTTCCTTTTCACATCTAGTGATGTATATTATGACAATGAATCTATAGTGGATTTCAATGGGATTCTCGGTCTTGTATACTAAATTCATTTGAGAAGACGTGTGTAAAGGTCTACATTAAATCCTTAGTTGTGCATGAATTCCAATTGTCTACGAATTAGCCCTAAAAGGCATGACAATCCAAAAACATAATTTGGTGATTCAATCTAGCAACCCATTTGCTCTATAACCGCAAGTACCTAGTGATATAATGGAGCTCGAAATTTCGAAGGCGAGAAGAAAAAAAGGCAACAACTCCTTGTATAATATTCATTAAGACAATACAAATGGGTGTTGAATAGATTATTCTTATCACGAAGAACACAATTGAGAATGAACCCATTTTCGATACACGCTTTTCTTTGATAAAAAATCCATACTTGAGAATTACACATATCATAAGACAATTGTTTCCAATTGAACTTGTTAAGGAAATTATAGATCCTTGTTAATACATTTGTGTCTATCATTGCCAAAAAGAAAACGTCTACATCCACTGTAGAAGATTATGCTTAGATGAATTCCACACTTCTTTGATGGGTTACGTATTGTATATATATATATATATATATGTATATATATAGGGTACAATTGGTGTGTTTGAAAATAAATACAACTTATCATATTTGATCTTATCATAGTATTTAAATTGAAATATGTTTGAATTTAAAAGCTAGAATGCTAATTGAATTCTAACCGCAATTTTATGCTATCGTCCTCCCTCAAGTTGAGTAAGAAAACACTAAACTATCAAATTATCATATAGAAACTGAAATCAATGTTTGGACAAGGCTTTTGTTAAGCAATTAACAATTTGATCTTTAATTGAAATATAACGAGCAAGTAGTTCATCGATACTAGCACGCTCTCGAATAAAGTGAAAATCAATTTTCGGATGTTTAGAACGAGAGTGAAAGATTAGATTATAGGTAAGATAGGTAGCCCTAAGATTATCACACCATAACATGGAAGCAAATGAAATGGAAAGATGTAGCTCACGAAGCAAGGATTGTAACCAAAATACCTCGAAGTCTGCAGCAGATAAGGCACAATATTCGAGCCTCGATGGATGATTTTGACATCGTGCGTTACTTGCGAGAACTACAAGAAATGAGATTGGCACTAAGGAAAATTGCATAGCCAATGGTAGATTTACAATCATCAACACTATCATCCTAATCATCATCACCGTAAGGTAGAGATATTTACGATTGAGGAGGGATGAATCAACGGACCATGTGTTCGGGTAGCATTTAAGTAGCGCAAAATGCATTTGACTAATTACCTATGCTCAATAGTGAAGGTGTGCATGAATTGACCAACCTTGTTTATAGTATAGGAGACATCCGAACGATTCAAAGTCGGATATTAGAGATTGCCAACAACTATGATATAAGGACGGATTAGAGAAAACTTTACCCATAGACATAACAAGTTTGATTTTGGGACAAATAAGAGTAGCAATAGGATTACAAGCTTGCATACTAGCATGAAATAGGATATTATCAACATACTTGGTTTGAGAGAGAAGAACACCATTTTTATACCATGTAGCCTCAATACCAAGAAAATAATGCGAGTAGGCCAAGGTTCTTGAAAGGAAAATGATGATGTAGAACCGTGACAATTGAGGTTAGAAATGATGATGAGTTCCCAATAAGCATAATATCATCAACATAAACCAAATAGTAGGCATAAATATCACCTTTTTGATAAGAAAAGAGAGAAGAATTAGATTAGACCCAACAAAACCAAGGCTTAGTAAGACATTTGAAAACTAGTAGAACCAAGAGCAAGGTGCTTGCTTGAGGCCATAAAAAGTCTTCTTCAGCCTACAAACATGATTTGGTTTGGTCGAATCAACAAATCTCTAAGCTTAAGCCATAAAGACTCGCTCATCAAGAGTGCCTTGAGGAAATGCATTAGAAATATCAAGTTGCTTAGCCTCCTAGTGTTTGGAAATGGCAAGGGATAGAATAACTTTGATAGTAGCTAGCTTTACAATAAGGAAAAAAGTCTTATTGTAATCAAGACCGAGACACTCGATGAAACCCTTTAGTAATAAGTCGAGCTTTATAACATTCAATACTACTCGTTAGCCTATTGTTTGGTGTGATATACCTATGTACAGCTTATTATATTTTATGATGAAGAAGATGGTACCGAGTCTTATGTGTTATTACTTATCAAGCTATTGATTTCCTCTACGGTGGCTATATGCCATGAAGATCATGCATCCTATAGAGGTATAGAATAAATAAAAAAATTTTGTTCTCCTCCATCTAAAGTTCCCAAGATTAGTTGTTGAATTAACTAACTATATTAGCAACAAGATGATTAGGAGTTACATTTTGTATCACATAATTCAATTTACAAAAAGAACCATCTAAGCGGTCGGCCTCTATTAATGATCCATGTAGCTTAAGTACCCACGTAAGAAATGACACAAACCATAAAGTTCTAGCTCCAACCTTTTTTGCTATGTGTAATATTTTTTCTTAAAAATCTTTTAGGGTTGGTGCATACTTTTTCTAAGATAGAGGTTATGGATTTGTTATTTGTTTTTAGGAGAGACAAATACTTTTTTAACTCTTAGATTGTGTAATAATCTCATCTCATTGGCATCTTTCTCTCCCTTATGTAGTTTTTTACTTAAGTCTATTGGCCCAAACTCCTTTATCTTAATTATTCATCAATTAATTTGAAGCATCCAAATAAATTGGGTTAAGTATTTTTACGGAGGCCCACATTAGGAAACAATTTCCTAAGTTACCCCTAAACCTAAATTAGGAAACTAATTTTCAAATCTAGAAACTGATTTTTAAAATAAAAAACTCGATTTCTAAAATAAAAAACATTTCCAAAATCTTCACTTCTCTTTTTTGTTTGAATGTTTAAACTTATATGTGTGACTCAATAGGTTCTTAGATATGTTAGTAGTGTATTGAGTAGATAAAAGATACTTTTTTTATCTTTTGATACATAAATCAAGATTGACTTCTACTAAGGTATCATGACTACCTAATTCTCTCAAAGGATTACCGAATCTGCATTAACCTTTTATGAATATGGTTTTCATACAATTTAGTAATTTCGAAGCTAAATAGTAACTTTTTTCCTTCTTTGTTTTTTCTTCTAATATGATTTTAAGGTTGTTTTTGGGTGTTTCTAGGTAACTAAGGTGGTTTGGAGTACTAGTTGGATTATTTTCTTCTTGATTGGTATAATTCCTCCTTTAAGGTTACTTAATGATCGTTCTACTTTTGATGGTCCTTTAGGTATGTGAACCACCCACCGTTCTAGAGGATTTCATCAAAAATTTAATGGTGGTGGTGACAAAAATGGATGACATCAACGAAAAAGATCGAGCCTCCAAAGTTTTGACTAGATGTCTTCCTCTTCCAAATGATGATTTCGGCCATGATTTAGGATTTCGGAGATATTGATTGACTTATGAGACTAAGAGGAGTCTTTTTGTGATGGCTAGGATATTTGATTTGGCCTTGATTGGCTAATTTTTCCTAGCTTTTCAAAATGGGTCGAAATGGGTCTTTATCAATTAGACCATTTTTCTATGATGTTGGGCCACTACTTCGAGGGATAAATACTAAGAGGAGTCAAAAAATTAAGTCTATATGGTGGCGAGTTAGTGGTATGGTCGAAATTGGAAGACACGGATAGGTCTTCAAATGAGTTGCTCACGATGGTTCAAACTTGGATTTCTCCCTCCTCCGACATCATCTCCTCCTCTAACCAGTGGGGATGGGCGGATCTAGTGGTGGTGGCAATTGGAGTCAAGATCGACCGGAAGGTGGTCGGTTTAGAGAAGGAAAGTTCGACTGGGTAAATGGATTTAGTCTTTGGGTAAGGGCATGTTTGGTTATCTTTTTTTTTTTTTTTTTTTTTTTTAGTGTTTTTTCGTTGTAGGTTTTGTTGTGATGGTTTTTAAGGTTTTTAGGTAAATGAGAGTGGTCGTATGCATGGGGGATGTTGTGGTGGTTGGTTAAGTGGAAGGATGAGGTTGATGGTAGTTTTAATGAAGCAAAATGACTTGGATAAAGAAGAAATATGGTGTTTTATGAGTTTTGATGGTGCGAGTAGGGGTGTTCACTATTCGGTGAAAACCAAATAACCGAATCGAATCGCATCGAATATCAATTTCGGTAAGTTTTTTTAAAAAAATAAAAAAAAATCGAACCGAAATATAGTCGGTTTTCGGTGTGGTTTTTTTAAAACAAATTTGATTAAAATCGAATAATCAAAATTATTAATTTTTTTAAAAAATTCTCAATGAACGACGTCGTTCATTTCGAGTCCTCACACCCTCACACAAACCTAAGTCGATTGGAGTTAAATCAATTAGCTCATAACCAATTCTTGTTGCATTGATTACATGAGCCAACCGGTCCAACGCCAAATGACCATAACCAATTCTTGTTTATAATTGCCCAAAGAGGTACATAATTTCTTTCTTGATTCAATTTATAGTTTAAAAGAAAATATGTGAGATAGTGTTTTTTTCTATGTGAAAGAAAACTAGTTAATTTATGGACCCCGATAATAATCAGTATGTCTCTTTTTAGTAAACACATATAATTTAAAATTGTGCTAAAGAAAGTTGAGTGTTTAAAGTTTTAATATTCTTCATTGTTCAAAAACAACATTGCCATTTAATTAGCAAAGGTTAGCTTATGGTTGTAGTGTTTAACAAGTTACCCAAAATTATTAGTTCTAATCACGTCAAGTTAATTAAAAATGTCTTTCATAATGACAAATAAGTCAGTTATATTTGAGTTTCAAAGCATGCTCTGTTTCTTTTTAGAATGAATTGTTAAAATATCTTAATTGTAACACATATTTAACGGTATTATCTATTAATACCGATAGACAATAAAATATATTATATATTATTAGGCTTTATATGGTAATGATGACATCTCGTATTATATATATATATATATATATATATATCAATTGATATTATATTAGTAATGGCTATTGAGGAGTAGTAATGTAATAGTAAATAGACAGAGTTCAATGAGATTGAAAAAACCTATACATATAGGAACATAGCCTAAAATCGCAATGCAAATACTAAATTTATTTTTTCGAAAGTGCATGATCCTTTCAAAAATCAAAAGTATAGATAATTACGAGTTGAAAACCGAATTACCGAATAAAAAAACTAATATATTTTAAAACCGAACCAAAAAACCTAATAATAATTTGGTTTGGTTTCGGTTATTTTTTTAGATAATTTGGTTAATCGAAAACCGATCAAAAAAGTTCGAAACCGAATTGAATTACCGAACGAACACCCCTAGGTGGGAGAGCTTGTAAATCAATTAGAAAGTGGAGAACAAGGTGTTGAAAAATTTGGAGGAGATGGAGGCTCTCTTTTGTGTGGAGAAAAAGTTAGTTTTTATAGGTAAGAATTAAGTTTTTCGGGCAAAAAATCTATTTTGGTCTCTAATTCTTCCTAATTGCATAATTTGAGTTATTTGAACTTTAATGGCATCCCAAATTATGATTAGTTAGGGCCTTTCTTAATTAATTTCTTAAATTATACTCCTTTTTTCTTAATTTAAGGATTTGACATTTTTTTATTTTTTTATATTATTTTTCTTTTGACTCTTGTTCTTGAACTTTCTTTGCTTCATCTTTTTTCTTTTAATTTGATTAAGCTAATTCGGATCATTTATTTAAATTGATTTCTTTTCTCTCTTTTTTGGCTTAGTTTTTTTTTGTATTATTTTATTTATTTATTTACGATAAAAATAAGAATAAAAGATAATAGTGGGGGGAGAAATTAGGTATTAACACAACACAATAAATCCTAGTCGAATAAATCAAGCAATAACACAATCATTCATCATCAAGTGAATCCATACTCTTAGCAATAAATACATCCATAAGCTCAATATCAATCATATCCATAGACACCCAACTCGAAACCATCTAAAAGTGATCAACACAATTAAAACATCATCAATTAAATACATGCCCAAATTTACAATCATCAATTTTATACATACCCATCATCATCGTAACATACAATAATCGATGTAATACATACCCATCGTCATCATAATATAAAATCATCAACTAATAACTAACCCAAGCCCTAGAATCACTAAGACTTACCACTTACCAATTTGATGCAAGAACACAACAATATACACATTTAATCAACCATTAAACACATGCCACATCATTTTAATGACCAATCATTCATCAATTTCATAACTCAAATATCAATTGAATACAAATCATTCAATTGCACACATTGAAACCATAGGTTTCAAATGAAAACATACCATCCAAATCATCAAATCAACGCATACAAATGTTAAGTCTTATGATAAGTTGAAGTTGTACTTACCTTAAGGTTTGATTGAAGTAGAAATAACTTTAAAAGCCCTTAAACCCGCACCTATCTTCCTTGTTCCTCCTTTCAACCAAAACATCCTAATCTTCCCTCTCGGTCAAGTCTCTTCCCTCTCGGTCAAGTCTCTTCCTCTTGGCAATTCTCTCTTCCTCTCGGCAATTTTCCTATCTATCGACCAGTCTTCCTTCCCTTGAGAAATTCAGTTTCTCTCTTGGTGTTTCTAACTGTCTCTTAAGTGTTTAAAGCTTCTAAATTGAATGACGAACAACAAATGAAAACCCCTAAAATTTGCTCTTTTTTATTTCCCTCTTGACTGATGTTTTAGGAGGCAAAACACTTAGTGGGTCACGTGTCCTATAGTAGATGTTTTACACTTAAACATTTTTAATTTAGGTAAAACACCTAATTAAAAGATTATTTTTTAGATTAATACATATGTAGGATACTAATTAAATTTTAATCATGGCTTAGCACAGGTAGGGGATATTTAATTAAGTTATATAAGTAAGTCCTCAATCTTTTAATTATCATATTCCAATCCTCTAGTAACATATATACACAACATTTAACAAAATAAAATTACAAACAAAACACTTATCAATATAAACACAAGTATAACAATCACATATTTAGCAAAATAGCAAAATATATACACATAATAATGCATAAGAAATAAATTTAGGAATTACAGTTTCAGTGGTTTTCTTGATATTAGAGATGGACAAGGCAAGCAGCAGAGAACATAAAGCCTCTGAATTCATTCTTGGTTTGTGGATCACAATCCAGAGTACCTCTAGGTAAATGCGTCAAAATGCATCACCAGTTCTTGCCTTCCATTTTTTAAGATAGACGCTATTTTCCGCAGGTCATTCCCTGGTTTGAGTTTCGGTAACCATAGAGAAGGGCTTTTTTGGCACATCGCACTTAAGTGACACCAACAAACCAAACTCTTAAGTAAATCATGATTGCATTTCTATTGTCAGAAAAAGTGTGTAGAAATCTTTTTGACAAATGAAACAGTTTACAAATGAGAATGAATGAGAGGTGACAAGACAACGTCCGATCAAAACAAGAACCGAAGAAACAATAAAAGAAAACAAATAAAAAATACAGCGTATTGATGTTAATACCATTACTACAGTGTTCGCAACAGTAGCTTCTCAGTCCCATTTCTGGGTTGACCAAAATCAAAAAGTTCCATCAATCACTTAGGTTTATCTCCGAAATTGCTAGCTCAGGCCTAGACCATTTAATCAATCAATTGTTAATTGCTGATATTGGAGGCTATCCAGCCAATCGTTAATTGACGAAGATTGTGGGGCTGGCTTATAGATACTGAAATCCAGAAGCACTATCTGCACTTTTTTAACAGCACACGGAGAGTTGAAATTTTTTATACTACTTAATAAGGCCGGAAACAGGAAACGAGCATCTGGTGCACCACAACCATGGGACATTCAAAATCATTTTGGCCAAAGCAGTCATAGGAAGCATTAAAAAGAGTGAAGACTGAAGAGCGGGATCATTTCAAACAATATAATCATTAACCATGGTTTGCCAACATGATATTGACAAATTATCAACTGCAAAACAATTTCCTTTTGATCTGTATACATGTACAAATAATCTGTATTGCTATCTAATAGCAAACAAATGTGACAATACTAATTATAAGTACGTAATGTAATGCTACAATATTAGCTTAGAACATAGAAAGAATTGAGAATTAGTAGCCGATTAAGCTCCAAACTTGGGTACTTTAGCAGTAGAGATTTGGGCAAGAAAATGCTCTGCTACAATCCTACGCTGAATCTTTCCTGTGGCCGTTTTGGGGAGTGAATCGGTGATGAATACCTTCTTGGGAACCTTGAAGGTTGCAAGATTTTTCTTGCTGAAGCTAAGCACCTCAGTTTCATCAACGTTCAATCCTTCCCTTGGAATTATGGCACAATTTATCTGCAAATGAAGAGAAGAAAACATTATGTTGAGGCACGAACTAGCATCACAAACACACAAGATGTGTTCCACTGCAATGGGTTTGAATGGTTCTTACCTCTTCACCATATTTATCATCTGGAACTCCAAAGGCGACCGCCTGAGCAATGTCAGGATGAGACAAAAGCACTGCATCCACTTCAAGTGGCGATATCTTCTCCCCTGAAAATATCAGAACAATCACAATATCAGCAAAATTGATTAATGAACTCCAGCAAATAGTTGGTCAATTATTTTTAAACTTTGACATGTTCCTTCAAATCCACAAAAGTTGACATTTAATGCTTAAGTTTTCGTGCTAAGCTAGCAATCTAATTCTACAACAATAACAATTCAAAGGTCAGTCCATCTAGAATTCGTATCTATTACTATTGGATTACCAACTTTCCATATCAAAAGCAATTTTTGACTAGACATATAATTTGATGAAGAATGCACAATTTGTTATTGGAGAACTACTAATGATGATCAAGAATTAAACAACTTGATCGTGCGTTTATGATAGAAAGTGGGGCCTATCATGCATCTACTACATGCACAAAGACAATACTAACATTTCTCTTGTTCAGAAATTAACTTTTACTACTAATACTGTATAGTAAGTGCCTAATCAAAGAGCAAAACTTAAATGAGCATACCTCCACGGTTGATGAGCTCCTTGATCCGACCCACAAGGTGCAAAAATCCATCCTCATCTAAAAACCCGACATCCCCGGTATGGAACCACCCGAATTGAAAAGCAGCCTTATTGGCCTCAGGATTATTCTTATAACCCTTGGTCACATTAGGGCCTCTAATACACACCTCGCCACTAATCCCAACCGGTTGAACAACCCCCTTCTCATTCAAAATCTCCATTTCTTGCCCAATGGGTCGTCCAACCGACCCGGGTTTATGTGGGCCATCTTCGGGTAACGGGTTAGAAGCCATTAAATGAGCTGCCTCAGTCATTGCATATGCCTCCAATACCGGGGCACCAAACGCCTCCTCTAGCCGGTCCAATATAACCGGCGCCAAAGAAGCGCTACAGCTCCTAATAAACCTCAGCTTGGGATAAGCCGGTTCAGGCTTGCTGACATGGCGGTCAAGTACAATTTGATGGATCGTCGGGACTGCAGTGTACCACGTGGCATTATATGAAACCATGTCTTTCCAAAACGTTGAAGCAGAAAATCTCCCAGCTGCTGGAAGAGCCACGGCGGCCCCAGCCACTAGTGAGCTCAATAACCCGGCTAATAATCCATGCACGTGAAATAACGGCAACACGAGTACAGTCGAGTCAGACTCGGTGAGTTTATAAACAGATTTTATATTCAAAACAGACGAACCCAAATTCAGCTGAGTCAAAGGCACGCCTTTGGGTCGGCTCGTGGTGCCAGAAGTGTGCAAAAACAGTGCCACGTCAGTTGAGGCATTAACGAGTTTGTCAACTGCGTCAGCCTCTGATTCTGACTCGGTTGAGAGAGCTACCCTTTTGGTTTGGTAGTCAAGCGTGGATGTCACTTGAGGGATATTGAGCTTAGAAGCCGCGGCTTGAGCCGATTGGATTGACTCTTGTGGCATGATTAGCAGTTTTGATTCCGAGTCCGAGAGGTAAAACTCGAACTCCTCGGCTGTGTAAGCCTGGTTTAACGGCGCAGCTGTGGCTCGGCATCGAATTACAGCCAAAAACATGATGACAAACTGCATAAAGAAAATAATAAATAAATAATTAATAAATGCGTTTTCAGTTTTCTACAGTTGTTCCCTTCTTTTTTTTCGAGAACCAAAAAGAAGCGATAAAAAAAAATCAAAACGTAGTCGGCAATACCTCGATGGTGTTAGGGAAGGTGAGAGCGACGACATCACCGGGATTGATTCCGGCGGCGACAAGAAGAGAGGCGGCATGATCGACAATATCGTGCAATTCAGCGTGAGTTAAATCGAGTTTGCCAGAAACTGATAAAGCGCGACGATTTGGGAAATCTTTTGCTGATTTCTTTAACAACCCAGTCAAAGTCAGGGTCTCCATTTCTTTACTTTTCTCTATTAGAAGACGTAAATCTTCGTTATATATTGATTCGCTTTTTTGTTCTCCGGTTTTGGTTTTGGTGTTTGAAAGAAGTGAAAGAATGTGTAAAGAGTGCGTGCGTCTGTTCAGGAGAGGTGGAAGGATTTTATACATGCGAGTACAAGAAGAGTGGAGGTGGTAACTAGGAAGGTGTGAGCGGGGATGACACGTAGGAAAAGGGCGGTCAGTTTGAGGATGCCTGACTTTCCTTCCCGTTTGTTGTTTGTTTCAATGAATCTACGTTTTGTCCTTTCTGGTACTCGTGGAGGCACCTTTGCCGTTATATTTTACACGCGGTGGGGAGGTTTCATCGGGCCTAGTACATCCAGATACAGTTTTTTTTTTCCTTGTTTAGATGAAAATCAACCACAATATTGGAAGTTGGAACTCTATTCAGTTTACTCATGTATTAATTGCGTTTGTTCCAACTATGTTATCTTCTGAGTTCAAATTTGTGAAGAAAATGATATGTGAAGAAAAAAATAATCTTGATATATGAAAAAAATTCATTTTGAATGCACGGCTTCAAATAGAATGATCTTGAGACATCCTATATTAAAAAACCTTATTGTTAAATCTTAAATACGATAAAGATAAATCAAATATTGTTGTGTACTGCTTATGGTTTGATTTAATTTTTATAATGTATTATCTATCTCAAACAATTAATCCCATGTTTTTAAAATAAAAAAGACTTTATAATGTCGATGAATACACTAAAACAGTATAAATAATACATCTTTAAATTTATGCAGTAGAACAAGTCTAAATCCATAAATAAATTGATTCAAATATATACTTTACAGTTAAATAAATAAATAAAATAATTAAAGTATGGATAGTCTATATGGTCCAAGTTCATTCTTATATATGTCTGGAAGTGGGTTTATGAAACTATGAGTTAACAAACTATTTGATGACATTGTATTACCATGTGCATAGAAAATTTTTTAAAAAGGATATGGTTCATCATTTAAGATTAGCGGAATAAACTAGTAAAATTACTATAAATAATTAAAATTTTATAAATCATCTATTTAGTAAATCACATTTAAAATATAAATTCTTTCACATTTAATCATACATTCATTTTTATGAAATGAAATAATTAATAACACATTCATCATAATATAGTCTGGATAAATTTAATGATGTGTAAACTTTTTATTAATGTGATTCATGAATTTATTTATTAGTATAGAAATTGTAAATAAAATTAGGGGGAAAAGGACGTTTTAGCTAAATTTTGTGACACATGCATGCTTTAATCCTAATTTATAATTAGGTAGTATTGTTCAGTTAATCTATAATTAACTCTATCTTAATTTTAATTAATTTTATCATAAATCAAATTTACATTTATAATTCAGTTAAAAATAAATTATTCAGAGGAGATTCCCGATATTTAATTCTTACGGTTTTACATAAGATTTGTTTGATTTATGATGACCCAATATATATATATATATATAAGCCTTTGGACCAAAAACCGGATTTCAAAAACACGCGCTGTAAGACGTATAGTTCATTGAATTTACTTTTTTCGTCACATGACTAATGACAACACGCTTTTTCCTTTAAAACGACAAAAAAAAAAAAAAAAAAAAAAAAAAAAAGACACTAATGTGATAACATTACCTTATTGAAGCATGCAACCGGAGGTCCAACACGAAAAACAAATTTCACTCTTTCATGCTATTGGCCTTCATTAGGAAACCGTCGGCTGGCTGGTTGTTTTTTTAAACCAGAGTGGTCCGCCGCGTCAAAAGAATGACTATTTGGAAGACAGCAAGGATAGAAAACGGTGCCATTTCCGTTTTCAAAAACTTGTTTATTTCGTTTTTTCATTATTTAGAAAAGAGTAATGTTATTCTTCCATAATTATCTTATAAATTTTATTTACTAAAAACATATAAACTATTCTATAAATATTTTATATATTAAATAAATAAATTTCGTTTATAACTGTTACTAGTTTAATGATTATTTTTTTGATAAATGAGTTTAATAAAATAATTATGTAAAAAATAACATTACTAAACTTTTTAAAAAAGATAAAAGACACAAATATTTAAGACCACTTTTTTAGGTTTTCGGATAAATCATCGCACAAATTTGATCCACTTCTTAAGATCACCAAATCGATAGAATTTTTACGCATCCTTAAAATTGTCTATATTATTTTATAATTGATGCATTATTAATTATTTTATTCTACAATTATAAACGTATTATTATATATGAAAGATTTATATGCTAAATGTATGATTTTAATAAATTTAATTATTTGTAATATTTTTATTGGTTTGGTTCATAATCTTAATTAGGCAGTGGATCTAGTCTATAGTAATTCTTCATGTTTTCTAATATCTCAATAGCCACTTCCTTTCTTGGTATTTATTTATTTGAAATTAAATGTGAAAAAAAGAAAGAAAAACTGAAACTCGCATAAAAAAAAAAGATAATTATTCTCAATATAATTACAACAAATTTCAAGTAATTGTTGATCAAAAAAATGTATGCCACACTTAAAACACTTGCATTTGAGCAGCGTGAGACTAATGTGTTTACTGTTTTGAACACATATGCAAAGGATGTCACAAACAACTTTCAATATATTCACCGCGACTAGTATAGACCTCAGTATTGGTCAAACATTTTGGGGGGACATGGTAAACCTAATTTGAATAGAAACCTGGAAGTAGTTGGTAGCGTAGACTTAGTAGTGAAAAAGTTAGGGGCGGTTCGGAGAACCTCTACTTGCATATAGGAAAACGTAAGCGCTTACGCACCAAAACGAAGAAGCTCAATTGCACGAGGTGATGTATATGACATGGCCCTGGATAGCCTAACTCAAGTTGGCCACTTGTTTAAAAATGCAGTGTTTAGTTTGGACACTACGCGAAACGTAACTTGTTTGTTTTGGAATTGGAAGTAATTAACTGGCGCAGCCTTTCAAAAGTTATACAGTAAGGTCTCCCACCCAAAAAAAAAAAAAAAACGCCACTTCATGTATACCATCTCATGTCACAGTCGTGCGTGCTGGCAGAACATGCCTTACTCAAATTAGTTAGATTTGTTGATGAGAGATTGCAGAATATGGTTAATAATTGGAGCCAATTCATCACAGCTACTTTGTTAATCAGTGAATATTTGGATTTTGCTAACAAATGCAACTGCTAATTATGGTAATGTTAGCATAGATGATCCGTTTCTAATTTTAATAACATCATGGTTAATTCCAATTCTGAGAAGTCATAAGAAAATATTTTTTTTGTTAATATATAGGTTTTTTTTTTAATTGTCTTTTTTATTGGAAGGTTAATCGGGCTTCAACTTACACTACTAATCTGCAAAAAAAAATTTAGACTACGAGCAATAATTTATAGCCACAGACTCTCAAGGTCTGCAAGACTGCACCATGGGCTTAGGCGGGAAAAGTTTTAGATGGGCTTTAATAAATAATACATGTGTGTTGGGTTTTGGCTGAACAAGTACTTTGAAAATGCCGGTTTTTAAAGTTTAAGTTGCAGGCTTAGAGTGATTGTAGGAGTGAGTGTTGCAATATTTCAAAGTATTGTTAGCCTGACAGTACAGTTTTAAAGGGATGACATCCCCGAGGCTCCAAAAATCTAGATCACTACCATAACCCAAATTTTCTCTCCCTATTTTTTTTTTTTTTTTTATCTTTTCTTCTCTTATTTTATTCTTTATCTTTTATTTATTTTATTTTATGTTATTTTTATTTTATTTTTACTATTGTTTGTTTGTTTTTTATTTGTATTTGTATTTGTATTTTATTTTCATTTTAGAATTTACTACAAAAAAAAGACAAAAAGAATAAAAAAATACAAAATACCAAAAATTTAATTGTATTAAGGGCATAATTGAATCAAAACATAACTACAATTAAAGCAATTGAAGCTACAATTGAAGCAATTGGAAATCCAAGGATCGTAATTACAAAGAATAAGGATCCAATAAAAAAAATTAAAAGTACATGAACTATAATAACTTGCCCAAAGGTTACAATTGAGACAAAACTAAACCTACGAGTGACCTAAATTTACATGAGATGCGTACGATAGAACCAATTCAAAACTGGCTTGAATGACTCGTCGTTCAAATGCTCTCAAATCTTGTCATGGCACGACTATCTTGTATCATACCATCATGGCACTTCATCTCCATTAATGGCTAGAGGGACAAAACAAGTCATCCTATAAATCCTCCCCCGCACCAATTTGCACAACAAAAACACCAAAATAGGCAAAACATAAATCACGAGTCTTAAAGCATAATTGTTTTGGTTCTCTATGAATAAAACCAAAATTGACAACAAATTGCAAAGCTTATTTGGTTGTACAATAAGTTTTGGACTTAAGGGAATTGATCCGAGAAGTAGGAGGATGATTTTAGGTATAAATAAGGATAGAATTTAGGGTTTGAGATAGGAATAAAGGAATTGTAGAAAGGGTAGAGAGCATATAAGGTATCGTAGAAAGGGTAGAGGAATTAGAGGAACGATAGAAAGGGTAAAAATTGGGGGAAGAACAAAAAGATTAAGGGACAAGAGAGAAAAGAGAATTGGACAAATCCTAGAGCAACCGAGAGAAAACAATTGTAAGGAGAATTAATATATAAACAAATCACAATAAAGCTTAGAAGTTAAAGGTTCTTACCATCAACTTCGTAGTTCCTAGGCCTCGGAAGAACACTCGTTCCACTAGTTTAAACGAGCAATTGCTATCGTTATCGCATCCTCGACCTAAGCTCCCTCAATCGGATGCTCAAGTAAGATTCTTCCTTTTCTTCATTTGATTTGTAGTTCCAATCACACGGATACGGACTTCAGCAACTCCAAAATGAATGATGACGGTGATTTTCATCACACGAAATCCCCACTTCCTCATAATTTCATTATGTGTTATATTTAATTCCATGAAAGGAAGGAGAAATGAGGGTTTTGAGGGTTTGTAAGGATTGATTGTAGGTTTACTCATCCAATTTTGACTTGAACTTAGGTTTGGAACTAGGTTGAAGCGGGAGATAAGATCTAGGGTTCGGGATTTGTGAGATGAAGGAGAAATAGGGTTTTGATGGCTTTAAAAAGGTAGATTATAGACTTAGTTAGTCCGATTTTAGGTTTTGGGGTTCGATTCAAGAAGTAGATGAAACCTAGAGTTTCGATATAAGCGAAAAGAAAAAAATTAGAAAAAATTTGTTGGGGTGTTCGGTTTGTTTAAGAATGAAAAGGAAATGTTTGAGGAAGAGAGCTTTAGGACTATATAACGAGAAGAAGATGAAAGTGGGTGTTTCGTTATTGAATTGATGAGATGTTCGATGAAGGAGTTCGACGATTGGTTTAACATGATGTCACAAATAAAAAGAAAAAACTTAGTGTGGCATAAGAAATAAAACTTGGAGTTTTGACTAGGGAAAAATATTTTTGAGAGGTAAACTTTAAGACTAAACTAGATATGGTACCTTTTTTAAGAAATGATCACTTTGGGTGATTGATATCTTTCTAAAAGTATAATCAACTCTTTCTCTAAAAATCTCCGAACCAAGCATCCATTTTAGGTTTTTAATTTGTTTAAATACTGGTGGTGACTCCAAAATTAATAAATAACTCATATCTTTAAATAAACAAATTAATAAAAAAAATTGAATAAAATTTCAAGATTCATGAATGTCCAGTAGCAACAATCACCACCTAAATTTCAAGCAAAATTGGAGTTCAAAAATGAAACAAGTAAATTAAATGGGTCGGTTTTCTTGTTAGGCTAAGAGTCCATTCAAAAACGCCTTTAAGATATGGGTTATTCTATTTAATAAATCAACTATCAACAAAATTAGGTTGTAGATTCAAACAGGATACATGTGAAATGGACTCGATAATTTGCCATAATCGATAGTTAGGTTTTATGGAAGGCCCAAAACTTTGTCGGCAAGACAATTTAGCCCATAATTTAAGATTGGTGATGAAATAGTTGGCGACCTTGCATGACTAATTGAAATAGTTACAAGTGAAAATTTCTTAACTATTTGCGGGATATATTGTTAGAATGATGCCACAATTTGTGGTGAATAGAATACTTTTTAGGAAAATGATTTACAAATCAGCCTTACCAAGTAAATTAGCATTTCTCATTCTAGTTAATTCTATATGGTTTTTATAGTTTTGCTTGTGATTGATGCTAATGACACCATGAAAATTCATTATTTTGAAAAGGCCAAAAACACCGATTGAAAATTTATTTAACTTTTCAATTAGTAAAAGAAAAAATATATCAAGAGTCTTTATGTATTTAATATGATATTTTATTAATTTTAATGAGTTCATTTGGTCATGAATGCATTTTATTTGTTTCAAACTTATAGGTCAAAGTATTATCAATTCCTTCTATTGATCCTAAATGCTAATCCTGTTGGGTAAAGAAACATAAATAACACAAGAAAACCTCTTTACCCTTGCTTGAACAATCAAATACAGGCTACAACCAAATACCCAAGCCAATCAAGTAACTAATAATATGAAAAATAAGCAACCAATCACAATCACACAAAGAACGCATAAATTTTTATGTGGAAAACCTCCTCAATTTGATAAGGGAAAAACCACGGAATCGGAATCCACAATAACTTTCACTATTAATAATAATGGGTACAATGAGTCCTTTCTAGATTAAAATAGATGAATAAGTAGCTATAAAAACATCAAAGGTTACACACCCTTGGCAAACCACATTAAAAGATGATACACAAAGAAAGTAGAAGAAACCAAGTTTAGATTTTATCAAAAAATAGCACTATTATGAGCATAATATCTCACTCTCTAGGAGTTAAAAAAAGATCTCCACCATCCAGAATGTGCGTCTGCCTCTCCTGAATGTGCCCATCAAATTTAAGCTCGATCCAATGGTTAAGGAATCCAAAAACTCAATTGTAGCATAAATGGTATGTGCTTAAAACTCTCTTTCCTCTTTCTCTCAAAAGTTGCAGCTCTCACTCCTTTTCTTTTATTTTTCTCTCTTGCTTCTTCCCTAATCTAATTTAGAATAAAAGAAAAGATACGGTTTATTTGGAAATCCAAAATTACCCTTTAAATGATTAAAAAATCCTCCTCTACATGGGTTCTAAAATTGAGCTTATGTAAGCAAACCTTTGGGTCATCCTCCAACTAGGAGGGAAACCTAAAAAATCTCTCCCTCACGACTAGGTGGAGGTATTCACAATCCTAGCGATTGAACAATAAGCCTCAAGTTTCTCCCTTGGTAATGCTTTAGTCAACATATCGAGCCATTATCATCAATATGGATTTTCTCAAGTTTTAACAACTTAGAATTCAAAACATCTCTAATTCAATGGTATTGAAAATCAATGTGCTTCGATCTAGCATGAAATGTAGAATTTTTACCAAGGTGGATAGCACTCGACTATCACAAAATAACACGTACCTATCTTGCTTGAAGCCAAGTTCCCGAACATATTTCTTCATCCATAGCTGACTCTTTACAAGCTTCCATTGCTGCAATAAATTCGGCTCGATAGTGGAAAAAGCAACACACTTCTACAGCCTAGATTGCCAAGCCACAGCTCCCTCGTAAAAGTAATCAAATATCCAAATGTTGACTCGCCAAAATCAATGTCTTCTCGTCATGTCCGGATTTGTATAGCCAATCAAGTTTGATTTTCTAACACCATAACATAACTTCAACCTCGCTTATACCTCTAAGATATCACATTATCCACTTTACTATATTCCAATGCTCTTTTTCTAGATTTGACAAAAATCTGCGATTACCCCAATAGCATGAGCAATATCAAGCCTTGTACATACCATGACATACATTAAACTCCCAACAACTAAAGCATATGAAACCCTCTCGCGTCTTCTTTTTCTTCTCATTTGTAAAAGGACTCGTTGGATGCTTGGCTTAAAGTGGGTTGCAAGAGGAGAGCTAACCACTCGAGCTTTATCCATCTTGAATCTCCGAAGTACCTTCTCAATATACTTCTCCCGAGATAAGTATAATCTTTTTATTGCTCTATCACATTCAATGTGTATGCCCAAAATTTACTTTCTTGGCCCTAAGTTCTTTATGTCAAAGAAATTATTCAATCGCTTCTTCAAGTCGGCTATCCTTGAAGCATTCCTATCAACAATTAAGATATCATCTACATAAAGCAACAATATAATAAAGTCATCATCAAAAAATTTATGTACATAAACATAATGATTTGATGTGGTTCTCGTATAGCCTTGCTCCCCTATAACCGAGTCAAACTTCTTGTATTATCGCCTAGGAGCTTGCTTCAAACCATAAAAACTTTTCTTCAATTTACACACTAGGTTTTCTTTGCCTTTCAACCGAAACCCCTTTGGTCGCTCCGTGTAGATTTCCTCTTCTAAGTCACCATGTAAAAAGGTTGTCTTGACTTTCATCCGTTTAACTTCTAAGTCAAGACTTGCTACTAGGCCGAGAATAACTCGAATAGATGATATCTTCACCACTTGGAGAAAATATCTCCTCAAAATCAATACCTCTTTTCCGATCGAAACCCTTCATCACTAATCTTGCTTTGAATCTAGGATGTGTGACGTGTTCTTCATGCTTAATTCTAAACACCCACTTGTTTTTCAATGCTCTTCTACCATTGGGTAGTCTTACTAATTCAAAGGTATTGTTCTCATGTAAAGAATTCATCTCATCGTTCATGGCTTTAATCCACTTCTTTTTTGTTCTCATCTTCTATTGCTTCTTTTTAGGATTCGGGTTCTCCACTATCGATCAAAAACATATAATCATCAATAGAGTACCTAGTAGAAGATCTTTAATCTCTATTTGATCGTCCGAATGAAGTTTTTGATGGAGCATGTTCATCACCCTATTCAACTATTTGATCTTGTTCATCATTCAATACATCATCATGCATCTGATCGTTGTCTTACGGATTATTATCATTTATGATTCTTGCTCGATATGTGAATCATCTTGCACATCATGTTCAACTAGCTTAGCTACCGATGCGGAATGAACCGGCTCAACCGGCTCTATATCTACTAGATCATCATAAGACTCAATTATCGTATCGCTCTATCTTCTCAATATCTTGTATGGTCCGATCCTCTAGAAATACAACATCATGACTTCGACTATCTTCTTTTCAATCTGGATCATATAGTTTGTAGCCAAACTCATCTTGACCATATCTTAAGAAGATACACTCGTCTTGTCTTCATATCAAGCTTAGATCTCTCATCTTTAGGTACGTGCACGAATGCCTTACACCCAAAACCTTTTAAGTGATCATAGGATACGTCTTTGCCACTCTAAACCCTATTTGGAACATCAAATGATAAAGGCACATAAGGTGAAAGATTTATTAAATAACTAATAGTATCTAATGCCTCATCCTAAAATGACTTAGGCGGTCGTGCATGAGAAAGCAAGCATTTGACTCTCTTAACAAGAGTCATATTCATCCTTTCAACCAACCCGTTCAACCGAGGTGTCTTTTGATGGAGTCTTTTGATGCTTGATGCTTTGAATTCTACAATACTCATCAAAAGAGCTCGAATATTCACTATCATTATCAATTCGGATACACTTAAGCTTTTCTCCCCATTTGTCTTTCTACTAAAGCCCGAAACTCGCTTGAAAACACCAATAAGTTGATCTTTCGATCTCAATGTATAAATCCATACCTTCTTTGAGTAATCATCTATGAATATCATAAAGTAATAGGAACCTTGTAACCCTCGTAAAATTCGTAATCGTATAAGTGTACGTATCAAGATAATTATATTCGTACGTATATATATAATATATCGATTACGTACGTGAAAATCTGTAACTAGATCAACATATGTACTTGGAATATGCGATATTTACGTTTTGTTGAGAATAACGGGTGTACGTACAAAAAAAAAAAACATTGGGTAAATTAGTTACAAAATTTATTTTATATGGAATAAGTATAGATTATATATAAAAAAAAAAAAGAAGGAAAGTGCTAATTGTCGAAATTTCGGTAGGAATTCTGAAAATGTAGTTAATTGAATTACTCTTATTTAATCACATTTTGACCCCTACTTTTTACAAATTTCCATTGACCATCACCTTGAAATTTACACCCATCATTTCATTAATTTCAGCCACATTTACCTTGCATTTCACCACAAGCTTTTGACACTTGTAATGAACATTGAATTGATGAGATTAGGTGAGATATTTAAGTAAGAAAAAATGGGATAAGGATGCATCTTGGTGCATCCCGTAGCTGCCTTAAAACCAAGAAAGAAAGAGTCAAAGAGAGGGGAGAAAGAGGAAAAGAGGGAAGGAAAAAAAGGGGAAACTAAAAGGAAACAAAAGAGATTTTAGGAAAGTTAATCCAAAGTAAGTAGGTTTCATTTTTTTTCTTGCTTTGTTTATGCTTTCCTTGTTTATTTCATGAGTTATTTAATTCATGTGAAATGTGATTATGGTATTTGTGATGATTTTAAACACTTGATGTTTGATGATGGATGGTTAAGCATGTGTGTTGAGAAATGTGCTTTAAGAGAAGATTTTCGGATTTTAGGGGTGGAAAAACCAGAACTTGGTGTGATTTATTTCGGCATCTTAGAGTGATTTTTAGAAAACATACAAAGAATGAAAGTTGTTTATATATGTGTCTAATATGTTCCTTTAACATTTCGTGACTTTTAGAGATATATATATGGAGTTATGACTGAATTAGTATGGATCATTCGGATGGAACCTCTACTGGAAAAATATTTCATTCCGAAAGTTGTGCGATTTATTTCGGGATCATAGAGTGGTTTTTGGGCAGAACTCAAAGAAGGAAAGTTGTTCATCTATGTGTCTGCTTTATGTATCTAAACTTTCATGATTTTTAGATCTGTATGTAATGATTTATGACGGATTTGGTATGGGTCGTTGAATGGACCAGCTACTGGAAAAGTTTATTTAGTTCCGAAACTTGTGTGAATTATTTAAGGATTTTAGAATGATTTTTGGAGGACACTTAAAATATGAAAGTTGTTGATCTATATGTCTAATATCTCCTCTTAAAATTTCGTGAGTTTTAGATATATATTTAAGGAGTTATGGCTGGTTTGGTATAGGTTATTTAAGTGTGCCACTGCTGGAAAATTTTAACCTAAAATAAATGGGCTTGGACTTGAGTTAAAATGAGATGGGCTTGGATTAAAATAAATGGACATGGACTAATGTTAATGAGCTTGGACTTGAATTAAAATAAGATGGGCTTGGATTTAAAAATAAAGTGGACTTAGATTAAAACAAATAGACTTGGGCTTGGATTAAAATAAATGGGCATGGACTAATGTTAATGGGCTTGGACTTGAATTAAAATAAGATGGGCTTGGATTTAAAAATAAAGTGGACTTAGATTAAAACAAATGGACTTGGGCTTGGATTAAAATAAATGGGCATGGACTAATGTTAATGGGCTTGGACTTTAATTAAAATAAGATGGGCTTGGATTTAAAAATAAAGTGGACTTAGATTAAAACAAATGGACTTGGGCTTGGATTAAAATAAATGGGCTTGGACTTGAGTTAAAATGAGATGGGCTTGGATTTAAAAATAAAATGGACTTAGATTAAAACAAATGGACTTGGGCTTGGATTAATGTTAATGGGCTTGGACTTAAATAAAATAAACTTGGACTAAAATCAAAAGGCTTGGTTTTAAAGTAGATGGGCTTAGGCTAAAATAAGTGGACTTAAATAGAAATAAAAAGGGTTTTAAAATTTTAAAGAAAATTTATTCTTTCATAGAGAAAAAAAAAGAATTTGGACCTTCTTTAATTATTAATGAAACTAATAAACAATATTAATGAGCGGAGGTTGTGTTCCCGCTATGAGTACAATGATTGGTATGTGAGCGCCGAGTGAATCCCGAGTGATGGTTGGAGCGTGAGTATGGCTTAAGAAAGAAGGGTTGGTACCCGAGTTTGGTTGAATGTGATTAAACATGTCATCACGTGCATCATGTGCATTGGGGGTGGAAATAAATTGAGAAAGATCATTGAGTTTTGAATTGACATGGTTTGGTAATCGAATTAAGTGGATTGGGTAATAGCAAGGAATCCATAGTGCGAGCTCTATTTACTAACACTCGTTAAACGAGGGATAATTACGTTAGCTGTGTGCTACAACGAGGGATAATTCCGTTGCGAGCGGTAGGTGATATTGAGATCACCGAGAGAAAGTAATAGAGCGAGTAGGTGATAACACGATCACCGAGAGATTGGACGCACGGACTTGCATATACCTAGGGTACTCGGATTAAAATGGATGAAAATATGGGAAACACAATAGCATTGCATATCACGTGCATCACCCTACTTACCGAGCTTTGGCTCATTCCGTTATTGTATTTGTGTGTTGTTCGGGCAAAGGCAAAGTTAAGCCGATCGAGGATGCTACCGGTTCTCGCTAACAAAAGGCTCATGTGTCACTCATAAAAATAGAAATATCTTTTGTGTCATTAAAAAGGGATACGGGCCTAGGTTGTAAATTTTTAGACATTTTGAATATGTTATAAATTATAGAACTATCCGTACTAATGTTGTAAATTATATCATACGTTTTCCATGGTTTAGTTTCGTTGTGTATGATGGAGGAAGTAGGGGACTTAGTCCCAACGAGTGTGTCGCGTCGGTCACACTTGTTAGGTAATAGGCAAGGGAGCCGGAGGCGTCACAAACCTCCTTTTGATATTGTCTTTATAGGACCACACACATCCGAATGTACTAACTCGAGGGGATTCTGTTTCCTTGTAGGTGGACGGTTTCTAAAGGAAACTCGTTACGTTTTTCAACCAAGCAATGCAAAAATTTCTCAATCATATGAGCCAATCTCTTATTCTATAGTTCGGTAGTTTCTTCACCTCCGACAACATTCATATCATCATTCAATAATTTAACATGCATAACATACAAAAAGGAACACTTCTCTCCTTTTAACACTACCATAGAACCCTTGGATAGCTTTCACATATCATTTTTTAATGTGTTATAAAACCCTTCATCATCAAGTCTTTCAAATGAGATTAAATTCAAACGAAAGTCAAAAACATGCTTCACATTTTTCAAAACCGAGTTTTACTCCGAGTATGAGTCTCTAAGCACACATCTCCAATACCATCAATTTTAGATAACCCATTATTGCCAACCCTTATTGCCCCAAAATCATAAAACGTGTGTGAGTTAAAAAAATCCATGT
Organism: Dovyalis caffra; assembly: GCA_963924115.1. Classification (NCBI taxonomy): domain Eukaryota; kingdom Viridiplantae; phylum Streptophyta; class Magnoliopsida; order Malpighiales; family Salicaceae; genus Dovyalis; species Dovyalis caffra. The sequence goes on from CAWUPB010000994.1 coordinate 7,201,037, forward strand.
AAGATGTAGCATGTACCAAAGCTTCACTATCAATCACTAAATTATGCTCATCCGATGCTATGTTAACTTCATCGGTATCATATGCAATCGGGAACTCATCGGTTGCATTAACTCGATCTTCATTAGCATCACTTGTCATTCTACTTGGTTTTGTTCTTCTTGTTGTCTTTCTTTAATTTTCGATAATAGTTCTTGATGTGACCCATATCACCACAATGATAGCACTCCACATTTACAAACTTGCCCTCGGACTTGCTTACGCTATTGCTTCGCTTTTGGACCCTTACTCTTACTCCTACCCCTTTTTATAGTAACTAGCACATCAAACTGGAAAGAAGAATTTTGAGTCTTCTTTCTAACCTCTTCATTAAGAACTCCATTTTTAGCATAGGTCAAGGTCATCTTCCCATCGGGAGCGAATTACAATGTGATGTATGGAATGTCTCCCAAGAATCCGGTAATGAGCTAAGCAAATACAACCCAAGGACCTCATAATCAATTTCTATTTTCATGGCATTCATTTGCTGAATAATTTCCACATACTTATTAATGTGATCGACTATTGAAGTTTTTTCCTTATACTTGTAATTCATCCATTGCTTAATCAAGTACATGTTGTTATTCCATGTTTCTTTAGAAAAGAGATATTCTAAACTTTTTCACAAAGTTTTAGCATTCATCTCTTCCGCAAGATGATTAGAAACATTATCATCAATATACTCGACGAATAAAAGCACAAACTTGTTCATTCTCAAACTTTCAATCCTCATTTGTTTTTGTCTTAGGTTTATCCGAAGCAAAAACAGTGCGGATGCCAACTCTTTACATATAACGGACCTTTTATTTCTCTTCCATATGTGATAATTGGTTCCATTCAGACTTATTATTTTAATGTCGCTCTCCATATTGTTCAACTTAAAAATAAACAATCAAGCTTTGATACCATTTATCGGGCAAAAAAACATAAATAATACAGACAGAACCTCCTTACCTTTGCTTAAACAATCAAACATAGGCTATAACTAAATACCCAAGCCAATCAAGTAACTCATAATCTGAAAAATAAGCAAGCAATCACAATCACACAAAAAACACATAAATTTTTACGTGGAGAACCTCCTCAATTTGAGAAGGGAAAAACCACAGGAACGAAGGCCACAATAACTTCCACTATTAACAATAATGGGTACAATAAGTCCTCTCTAGATTAAAATAGACGAATAATCAGCCACAAACATCAAAAGTTACACACCCTTGACAAACAACATCAAAAGATGATACACAAAGAAAGTAGAAGAAACCAAGTTTTGATTTCATCGAGAAAATAGCACTATTACGAGCATAATATTTCCCTCTCCAGGACTCAAAACGAGATCTCCACCGTCTAGAATGTGCGCCTGCCTCTCCTGAACGTGCCCATCGAATTTGAGCTCGATCCAACGGTTAACGAACCCAAAAACTCAATTTTAACGTGACTGGTCTGTGCTGAAACTCTCTTTCCTCTTTCTCTCAAAAGTTACAGCTCTTACTCCTTTTCTTTTATTTTTATCTCTTGCTTCTTCCCTAATCTAATTTCAGAATAAAAGAGAAGATAGGGTTTATTTGAAAATACTGAAATTATCCTTTAAGTGATTAAAAAATCCTCCTCTATATGAGCTCTAAAATTTAGCTCATGTAAGCAAACCTTTGGGCCATCCTCCAACTAGGAGGGAAACTCAACAAATCCATCATATGCCTCTTCGTTTGAGTTCCATCTATTATTTCTTTACCTTTTATAATTGGAATTGTCATTATTTTTCTTTATTTATGTAATTTAATTATTATTTTTTCTTACAATGTCAGTGTGTGTAGTTGTATGGAAATATAATTACTCGCATGGTCTAAAATAATCAATAATTAAATCAGTGAAGTTAAAAATGAGTAATCCAACCATAAGTTTAATTTTTCTTAATACCTTACCCCTGCTCAACTTAAGAATTTAACACTGCAGAGGAACCCAGCGAGAACAAATGATGAGTAGAAATCATATGGTAACCTCAAAACGAAAAACTCAATCAATCAACGAGGACACTGAAGTCTTTAGCATTTAAGAGGGTCTTCAAAGATATCTTTTGGATTTAGATAGAACAAGTATAACACAGAATTCGGATTTGATAGGCTAGGATTACAGGGCAAGGTTGAAAAAAATAGGATCTCATGGGAAATATCAACTGGAGTAATGTTAGAACATTTCAAAACGCTTTAGGCCCAAATTCCAGTTTGAAAATGATGGCATTGCTAAACATTAACAACTTGCCACGATTTAAAAAAAGCAAGTTTAACCCAGATGTGGGGTTTCCACGGAAGGCCCAAAACTTATGTCTTCAGGACAAGACAGCCCATAATTTAAGATTCTTGACGAATAGTTACAAGTGAAAATTTTCTTTGTTAAAAAATAGATTTTTTTCTTCTAAATATAAAATAAAGTTCCTCTCATCTTTCTGTCCACCTTGTTTAACAAGAATTTATTTATTTTTTTTATTCTTTTCTTTGACATGATCCAGATTATTATATTTAAAATCAATCACAAGCTCAAAAACATGATCAATCAATTTGTTTTTTAAACGAGAATTTAAATCTATTGTTTTTGGTGTGTATATTTGATGTGTGTGGATTCAAAGATGTAAATTAAGCAGGTAGCTAGATATAAAACCAGATTTTCTGATCCAATTTTCTTCATTTGATTTTTTAAGACCTAAGTGTAACTTTTATATATAGTTCAACAGTAAGGATATTCTGACATTAAATATATTGCTATAACTCTTTCTTTTTTGTATAAATTAAAAAAAAAGGTAAGGGAAAGGGGAAAATTGGCTCCCAAACTATTATACATATCGTAATTGAGCCTCCCACCATTTGGTTGTCCCAATTGAATCCCCCTTTCTATTAATAATTTGTTCAGCACTTAACAACCCACTATTAAGAATTTTGTTAATTTACCACGTGCTTGAGTTTTAGCCAGTTTGGCAACAAAACAAATGCTCTCCAAAACATTTTAGAATTGAAAATTCATTAACAATAATTTTAGTTTAAAAATTATGGATTTGATGCAAAAAAATATCGAATATAATTAACAAGAGAGATTTCAACATTTTTATTATTATTATTTATAAAAAGATAAGGCACACATGGGTGTGATAAGGGATGACAATCCAACCCGTTCGACACCTCCCCATCCCACCTCGTCTCGTTTATAGGCCGGGATGGGACGCGAAATTTTACCTCGAATGGGGCACGGGGTAGGGATGATTTTTGTTTTTTTCGGCGAGGTCCTCGCCCCGTCCCGCCCTTTTATCTTTAAAAAAGGTAATCCGGCCGGACCCAACCCAACCTATTTGGGGTGAAGATGGAGAGTGAAATTTTACCTCGAACGAGACATGGGGCGGGAATGAGTTTTTTCTTTTAGGGATGGGGATGGCGAACCCCACCCCGTCCCATTACCATCCCTAGGTGTGATTTGCGGTGCCAAAATATTTTATAAAGCATTGGTTTTGTGGTAAAATCATACCAAATTGAAAGCACGTGCAAAATAAGAAAACCATAAAACGTACATGGATCACGAAGGTGATATTTGATAAAATTAAAAATTAAGTACTAAATATGTTTCGACAAACTCGTTTGATATTTATTCAAAATCAAGTATCGAATATAATAAGATTTTTTAATAAGTATCGTTGCTTGAATATATTAAGACTATATACATAATAATTTTAACCTTGTAATTGCAATATGATATTTTTTAATACAAATAAAAATATATATATAGATGTGCTAATATGTATAAATAAATAAATATTCAATAAAAAAGATTATTAATAAAAAATTAAACATGATCTTTTTAAGTTATTTTATTTATTTATTTATTTTTAAATAGAAGTCTTAAAAAGACAATGAGGGTTTGGTTTTTTTTGGTTTTTGATATAAAAGGATATTTATATCAATTGACTACTTTTCTCTCTCGGCAAATCAATCTCCTTTTGCCACCTTATCTCCCTATTTATCTCTCGTGTCTCTCTTATCTTTCTTAGTGAAAAACCAAAGGTTTGGGTTTAGTTTAAGGGACCAAAAGAGAGGTAGAGAGAGGGAAGCAAAAAGGGAGAGACATGTAACCGGTGCTACAAACCAAAGGGCTTCTTTCACTGCTACCAAACCCCAAAACCGGATATTTGTATCCTACACAAGGCTTAAAGCGAGAGGCCTTTTTACCAAACCTAAAACTTTTAGATGCTTGTTTGGTAATCGGGAATAGAGTGATGAGAATGGGAATGAAAATTTTATTTTCACATTGTAGTTGTTTGGTTAAAAAGAATGAAGTGGGAATAGGAATGAAGAGTGGAAATGGGAATGCAAATTTACACACAACTTCATTCCCACATAAAATGTGGGAATAAAAAACAAAGAATGAGAATGAATTTTTTTTCAAAATAATAATATATTTTATTTATTTATTATCTATTAACTATTTTTGCCACTATAACCACAACTACCACCATCACCACTATCACAACCACAAACACCACCACCACCATCTTCAACACCACCACCACTATCTTCATCACCACCACCACTACTATCACAACCACAACCACCACCACCACTACCTTCATTACCACCACCACCACCACTTTCATCACCACTACCACCACTATTTTCATCACCACCACCATTACAACCACAACCGCCACTACCACCACAACCACCGCCGCCACCATTACCGCAACCACCATCATAACCACCACCACCACTACTACTACTAACATAATCACAACTACTACCACCACCACCACAATCACAACCATCATTATCACAATCATAACCATCATCACTACCGCAATCATTACCGCCACCGCCACCACCATCACTAGAACCACCACAATCACTACCATCACCTTTATTATTTTTATAACTATTATAGTTTAATAAAATTATTTTTTAATCATTATTTATATTTATATACAAAATCAGATATTAAAAAATTTAAATTGCATTTTGATTCCTTATTAGTATTCGAAACACGGTATTGGAATACAAATACCATTCCGATTCTTTAATTTTCATTCCAATTTACGTATTTTCATTTTCATCACTTTATTTCGATTACCAAATAGCACCTTAGTAGGTTTTCTTTTATCTTCAAACGGGGTTCCAAAATTTCCTACCTTTGTATCAAAACCAAATGGGTTTCCCCAAAAAGACAAAAACTTTCATATTTACAAGGCGAGTAGGTCAGCATGTCGCCGATGGACGGTCTTTGCTTGGTAAAGAACGTGATAAATCGAAGTTTTTGGGTATTGAGCTTGTGACTCTCAAAAAAATTATTCCACTTGGGTTAATATTCTTTTGTATTCTTTTTAACCACACAATCCTTAGAGACACCAAAGATGCGTTGGTTGTCACGATCAAAGGTAACAGATGCGAAATTATACCATTCTTGAAAACTTGGGTGGATTTGCCTATGGTCAGTTGGGTTCATGTTATTGTATATAAAATTGGCTAATGTCTTAAGCAAGCTCTCATGTTATTATATACGAAAACTCGCTGCTACGATTGAATTTTCATGTGAAGCCTTTGATGGATTTGAAGAAAGACTTCCTCTTGAAGCGATTTATACGAAATTTTAGATGATGGTGGGATAAAAATATTGATAATGAAAAAAGTTTCTTCGTTTTAGTAATAGGATAATAGAGATTTTTTTTAATTAGTTTATATAATTAAAATTATAAAAGTATATAATGGTTATAGTCATATTTAAAAAATTTAAAAATTTTTTCAATTGAGTGTGTTAATTAAAAGTAACAAGTTAATAATTTTAATTTATCTAATTAAGCGATTTTGATTGAATTTAAATTTAAAAAATGAGCTTATTTAGATTATCAAATAAACTTTTTATATTAAGTATTACAACTTAATTTTTTAAGCTACTTAAATAGTTTATCAAATAAGTCTAAAATAAGGTTATTTAAGCAAAATCTAAATAGTTGAGGGTCTCAATTGGGACAAATAATAGACGAGGAACTCAATTGGGACAAACATAACAATACGAGGGCAATATATATATACACACATATATGAAGTAAACATGAAATACAAATTACGTGTTTTGAGGTTGCACACTACATAGCTAGCCAAAGTATTGTCTATCAAGGCACTAATTTATTACTCTATATTGATTCGTTAACCGCATTTCTAACGTAATTAAACAGTCTAACTTTGAACGTATAGGCGGTTGTGGCCGGTGTCGTTTATTTATCTCTATGTCATCATCAAATGATTCAAATTCTTAACTAACTACGGCATTGACTGGTCAGATGATGCCAAAATTTGGGTCGAATAAAATAGTGTTATCCGCGTAATTTGTCAATTTACATGGTATAATAATTGGGATTAATATATCTACATCTACCTTTGGTCAGCTTATCCTTTTTTTTTTTTCTCCTTCTTTTACCTGTTTTCTGCTATTTTCTCTACACTCAATTTTTTAAATGGCAGGTGAAAGAAATCAACGCAAATTTAATTACAACTTGATATATAAAAATTTGAAACTTGAAAAGCATATAGAAAGTGATTTCTTGCAAAATATAAAGTATTGAATGCAGATTGCAAATTGTTTTTTCCATCCTTTCCGTCTTCGGAATATATGTGTCTGTTTTTAATCATTAATTAAATTCTACCCAATTAATTAAATTCTGGGTTAGAATTCTACTCAATTATGGAAATTAATCCACTAAATTATAAAAACAAAACATTCCATTTTATATACAGTAATGCGTGTTGTTAAGGCAAATATTAGAAAAACTCATTAATTAAATTCACGCGGTCTAGAATTATGAAAAAGAAGCAACATGTAATTAACTTGAAAATGTGTCATCCATGCACTATAATTATATAGTTACCTTTAATTAAATGATCTCACATCCCTAGCTAATCAACTCGACCAGCTGATCACAAATTTAATTAATATGATAGAGGAACCTAGGTAGCTAGCTAGCTAGCAAGGTCCCAATAAAATTCATGCATGGAACTTAATACGATAACCTCATAAAATGATATTTAATTAACTTGATTTTATATACATATTAAAAAATAAAAAAATACAGTAGATATCTTACATCTGATGAGATGGTAACCAGTGATCAATTTAATTATGTGGAGACTCTATCAAGCACGGGCATGCATGAGGCTCTACTAGAAAGAGGCCAGGAACGCCAAGGGCGGATCTGATCATTTTCAATTACATTGATCAGTGCTGTTTTTTTCCAAGAGATGAATCAATTAATTAATACTTAGCAGCTTGAGATTCCATTAATTAATGTATTAATACTAGATAGATACTGGATCAATATACATAGAATCTTCAAATCTATATGACTCCCAGTAGAGTTTGTTTTCTGCAAGATACTATACGTACCAATAAATAAATTAATAAATCTGGTCCCTCTCGTAAGCTAACAATTTGTATCAAAACACCTTATAATTAATAATATTAAGCTTTGCAAAGTCCACGGATGAGATAATATACCTTATTATATTCTTGTAATTTTTGTTAGCTGTTATAATTAAATGAATGACCGAAATGAATGAGATCATTAATTATTAAGAATTTGTTAAGAGTGTTTACTAATGGTTCAAGTTACTATATAATTAAATCAATGCTTGGAATGCACACAGCATGCGCATAGGAGTGAGCAAATCATCCATCATTTCTTTCGAGTAAAGTTTCTCTCACTACACCTTTTTTTTTTTCCTTCTTCCTTAGTGCATAATGCACACTGAACACACATATATATCTAATATTTTCCGGTGCTTTTGTTTATTGGGAATGCTTGCTGATGTTGGTTTCCTTGATATCAATATTAGCATCAACAGTATTTCCAATTCCTATCCCAAATTGATGAGAAAATTAGGCATCAAAGTGATTATCAATATGAGGTTTATAAATTGTCAAAACTATTTGATTGGTTAGCACTGTGTACTCCATTGTCTATTATATATGATTATTGGCTACTGGCTCTTAAATTTACCCTATAATTGGTATGATCTACAGAAACCAAATCCATGTACAAGGTTTTTTAATCCTTTTTTTTTTTTTTTATAGAGGCATGGCTAATGATATGTCTCAATTCCCTATTCATCGAGAGGTATTTTTGCAGATCATGCCCTTAGAATTTTTGTTTTTGCATCTGAGTATTTATTATTATTATTTTTTTTGAATTAACTGCTCCTTAGCTGGGTATATAAATATATAATTTGATAAGTCATACTATATTAATGCTTCACTCAATTTACAGAATTGATCTAATCGTTAATGAGATGTACTCTGTCTTTAGCTATTAGGGATCTAAATAAAGATCAAGTTATGAAAAGTACTTTTTTCTTAAATCTTTTAGTCTTAGAGGCCTTTTATTAGTAGACTGAAAAGATATAGATTTACTTACATTTTTAATCTTCATAAACAGTTATCGTTTGACTATTGAAAAGTTGAAAGACAGAAAAAAGAACATTAAGGTTGTTGTCAAATGTAGAGAATAATTCCGTTTTCTGAAAAAAATATCTCCACAAGTACAAAAAATATAGAATTTTATATCTAATTTTTTTTTTTTTTTCATTTAGAGAGCTGAAAAACACACTTTTCGATTCTCCACACAATTTGGAAAACATTTTTTCGATGTCTTTCAAGTTTCTCTCTCTCTCTCTTTTAATATAGAAAACACTTTTTTTTCGGTAACAAAAACATTCACTATTATTTATACAAATTTTTTAATCTATCCTGTATGTAGTTTTTGTTTTTAGATTTTCATTTACCTTTTCTCTAATCTATTTCATTATGTGTTTCTATCTTATATTTCCTTTATATATGTTATTGATGAAGAAATAATTACAATATTATGAACAATATCACTTTTTTATCCTGTATAATAAATTTTATGAAAATATATAAAAATTAATTAGTATGGATAAAATTTTTATCCAATTCATATGGAAAAAACTAAAATTTTTTTTTAATAAACTATATATAAGTAAAAACTTAGAAAAAATTATGTTGGAACATGTTTTTCAATTTCCAAAGTGGAAAATATTTTTTCACAACAACCAAATGAACATATTTTCCACATTATCTATAGAAAATAAAAATAAAAAATAAAAAATAAAATTAGAAATAGAAGATGAAAAACTATTCTCTGCCCTAAATTATTTATTGGAAAATACATAATATTGGTTAGTTTTAACTTAAAATTTAGGAGATTTTTGATAAATCATTACGATCAAAAATTTCAAAATAATGGAGAAAATGAGGACCATAATGGATTGTTCATAATTAAGAAAGCAAAGAAGAACGTTGGTTTATATATATATATATATATAAATGTATATAATTACAGAAACTGATTCATGTGAATACAATGAATCAGATGTTGGTAATTATTGTTTCATATTGATTAAAAACAGTATGATGCTGATCTATTTAGTATTTCCACTAATGCAAATATATATTTGGTTCCACATTCACTGGATTTATTTATGCAATAATAATTTTTCACGACGTCATCTGCTTTGAGTCAAAGACTCAAAGTAGTGGTAGGGCTATAAAACCTACTCATCTTACATGAATTATAAATATCCCCTTCTTCGGGAAAAAGAAAAGAAAAAAAATCACCCGCCGTTAGATTCTCAATGATTCGCTAACTACTAAAAAATAGAAATTCTCCTTCTCAATCAAGCCAACTTTTGGCTAAACCCACTGCCTACTTATAAATAGTTTCTCCCATTTAGAAGATCTTTTTTTTTTTATATATAAGATTTCTGACCCCCAAACATCACTTATATATATATTTATAACTTCTTGTGCAGGAGTTGAAGAACGTAGACTACACACAGATATTACACTCTGTTCGATGGCAACAAACTTCTTGGCATTAGCATGCATACGCAAAGAGAGTTATGAGGAGTACTTATCGCCAAGGCCAAGGTATCCTTCCATGCCCAAGTACCCGAAAGGGGTTTCGGTTCAAGAGACGAACGTGGAAGGATCAGAGGCAAAGGCAGTGTTTTCTGTTGTGGGAATGACATGTTCTGCTTGTGCTGGATCTGTTGAGAAAGCTATCAAGAGGCTTCCTGGGATAAGAGAGGCTGTTGTTGATGTGTTGAATAATAAGGCTCAAGTTGTATTCTATCCCAGTTTCGTTAACGTAAGTTATCCTTTCTTTTGTTTCTTATCTTGATCCCCTTTTTTTTTCCTTCTTTTTTTGTCGTGTGCGTGAAGTAAAAGCAATTGAACTTCTTTTCTTAGTGTTAAATCAAGGAAAGAAAAAGGCATAATCAAGGAACTGTAATAATTGGTGCTTCTTTTTTAATCTTATAATAGTTTGTCACTAGCTAGTTTGATTTTAAATTTAGAGATCAAGTTGCTTTTTGTTAGTTAATACTATCTGAGAATTCTTGTTTAATTATTTCAAATAGAAGAGAAATTTATCTAAGGTTGAAGGCATGTCATGTTAATTAGAATGATTAATTGAATCCCGACCTTCAAATTCGTAAATAACAGAGTAACAAAATTGAATGAATTTTGGGTGTTTTTGATATATAGTGGAAATAAAACGCATGCATGTATAGTACGTACTTAATTTTGCAAGCTCTCCTAGAAATGGTCTCTAGTTTTGATATATAGTGGAAATGAAACGCATGCTTGTAAGGGTGAAAGAGATGCGTTGATATAGTCGTAGGCTGAAAACTAACCATTTGAGTAAGTTTTAGAGCCTATTTCATTTTTCGACAGCAAGTTCAAACTGGCATACCAGATGTTTTATACTTGGATGATGTGATGTGCGTCTAGATAGCTGCCAAGTGGCAGATAGGCGAGAGATAAGGTTTGTCTTTGAGTGTCCTAGATAGCAAAAATTGGTGGAACCATTTTACATTCCAATACTATGTAAAGATAATTGGACCAACTCTTATACATACAAATATAAAAGGTAAAAAAGACGTTCTCTCTCTCTCTTTGGTATGGGCAATCTGGAATACTAGATGATTTCCACGATTTAGGTGCAAAAAGAGAGGCTTTTAAGGCTAAATTTGAGGCAATCTTTTTAGAGAACTTTTGGACGTGTGTACTATTTCAAAGAGATAATTTCCTCCAAAAAAGCATTATTTTTTTTTCTCTGGTTAGTTTTATTTGGAGACTATTTATACTGAATAATTTAATTAAAAATCATTTGCCTTTTAACCAATAATACATTTAATTTAATCCTTTATTTTCTTCTTTAAATTTGATCTTGGCATCCATCCATTTGGCATATTTGCATTTAATTTGGATACACTGTTTTCTTAGAAAAACATCACCTTCACTTTTCTCTTCACCAGATAATGGCTTGTTTCCGTGTCCGGACAGAAACATGCATGCCTCTTTTCATTTTTCTGTTAGTGCACGAAGCAAGTGTTTTCTTTTTCATCATTGCCAGATCATGATTTCCTGATTGTGACCTTGAAGGGCCAACTCTTGATAGAGGAATAATATCACAGTTCACAAGGCTCAAATCTACATGGTCGGAGGTTTTTTTTTTTTTTTTTTCAATCAGTCAGGGTACACTAGAACTACTAGTTTTGTATACAAGGACTAAAATACCTTCCTGGGTACAAATGTTAATGAGAAATTTCTTGCACCCTCTTAGATTTGTGGATGTGTATTCTTTAACATTAATGTTGCTAATACAAATGTTTGAACTGAGAAATGGTTGGTGCTGGTTTCAGTGTTATCGATTATTGTTTACTGAGTGATTCCTCAGTGACTGTTATAATTGAAGGCTGAGTATTTTGACTAAGTTTTGAACTGAAGCTGTATGCGAAATAATTCTCCCTTTTCTTTACCATCATTTCATAGGAAGAAACTATCCGCGAGACTATCGAAGATGTTGGATTTCAAGCCGCATTGATTGAAGATGAGATGAATGAAAGATCTAGTCAAGTATGCAGAATACAGATTAATGGAATAAGTTGCACTTCCTGCTGCTGTACAGCTGAAATAGTTCTGCAAGCAATTCATGGCGTACAAAGAATCCAGGTGTCTTTGGCCACTGAAGAAGCTGAAGTTTACTATGATCCAAAGATCCTAGACTACAACCACCTGTTAGATGCCATGGAAGATATAGGATTTGAAGCCATGCTTATGAGTGCTGGAGAAGCTGTGAGCAAGATAGATCTTAAAGTTGACGGTTTAAAGGCAGAACATTCAATCCAAATAATAGAAAATTCGCTTCAAACACTTCCAGGGGTTCAAGCAATCGAAATAGACCCTGAGCTCGATAAAATTTCCATTTCTTACAAACCAAGCATGACAGGTCCTAGAAATTTTATCAAAGCCATTGAATCAGCTGGGTCCGAAAACCTCAAGGCAATTGTATTTCCACAAGGAGAAGACAAAGAAACTCACAGACAAAAAGAAATCAAGCGATACCGTGGCACCTTCTTGTGGAGTTTGGTTTTCGCGATTCCCATATTTCTAATTTCCATGGTATTTATGTATATCCCTATAATTAATCGTCAACTAGACATCAAGGTAGTCAATATGCTAAGTGTAGGAGAGCTAATGAAATGGATACTATCGACCCCAGTGCAATTCGTGATAGGCCGGCGATTCTATACAGGATCTTATAAAGCATTGCGGCGTGGTTCTGCTAACATGGATGTTTTGATTGCCTTAGGAACAAATGCAGCCTACTTCTATTCAGTCTACTCAGTATTGAGAGCTTCTAGCTCTCCAGACTTTGAGGGTACTGATTTCTTTGAAACTAGCTCAATGCTCATCTCAATTATTATTCTTGGGAAGTACCTCGAGGTTATGGCTAAGGGAAAGACATCTGAGGCAATGGCCAAGCTTATGGACTTGGCACCTGGCACCGCAATATTATTAACCCTGGATGATGAAGGAAATGTGATCAGGGAAGAAGAAATAGATAGTCGGTTGATACAAAGGAATGATGTGATTAAAATCACACCTGGTACAAAAGTGGCTTCAGATGGTTTTGTTATTTGGGGGCAGAGCCATGTGAATGAGAGCATGATAACCGGAGAAGCACGGCCAGTGGCTAAGAGGACAGGTGATGCGGTAATCGGGGGGACAGTTAATGAGAATGGGGTGGTGCACATTAAGGCAACGACTGTCGGATCTGAGAGTGCTCTGTCACAGATTGTTCGGCTTGTTGAGTCAGCTCAGTTGGCTAAAGCTCCTGTACAGAAATTTGCTGATCGCATCTCCAAATACTTTGTGCCCCTTGTAAGTCCATAATACGCTGTTAAAATTCATCATTAATTTCATTAGCTCATTTAAATCCAAATACTTTGTTAATTGCTGGTGAATGTTTGTAGGTCATTATTCTTTCCTTTTCAACCTGGCTTGCATGGTTTTTAGCTGGAAAGTTCCATGGATATCCGGACTCTTGGATACCACAGTCCATGGATAGCTTTCAGCTTGCTCTCCAATTTGGAATCTCTGTTATGGTCATAGCCTGCCCTTGTGCTCTAGGATTAGCAACTCCAACAGCTGTCATGGTTGGCACTGGAGTTGGCGCATCTCAGGGTGTTCTAATCAAAGGTGGCCAAGCATTAGAAAGTGCACATAAGGTTGGCAAGAAATTTCAATTTTCTATTTACAGGCACTGTCTTGACGAATTCACATACTGCTCCAAGACCATTTTGGCCAATCTGATTGAAACTGAAATCTGTTTAAGTTATTAAACCCCTTTTCTGTCCTAAGAATTGCTGTAAATGAGGCACAAAACTCTCAGGAACTCTTTTTCTGATGAATGATTTTGCAGGTGAATTGCATTGTCTTTGACAAGACAGGAACTCTTACGATGGGAAAGCCAGTGGTTGTTAACACAAGACTTGTGAAATATATGGTACTGAGAGATTTTTATGAACTCGTAGCTGCAGCTGAGGTAAGCTTTGCTCCTTGTAAACTCACGTTAAGAGTGTATGCTTACCAATAAAATCTAAATCTTTGGTCATTCTAGTGACTGTACTGAAGCTTAAAGAATATAGGGCAAACTATCTGCGTATTGCGTGATGAACACTGATAAAGTTGGTGTTGTGCTTCCACATCAGGTAAACAGTGAGCACCCATTGGCCAAGGCCATTGTAGAGTATGCCAAGAAATTCAGAGAAGATGAAGAGAGCCCTATGTGGCCAGAAGCACGAGATTTTGAGTCCATTACTGGCCACGGAGTGAAGGCTATTGTCAGAAAAAAGGAAGTGATGGTGGGAAACAAAAGCTTGATGTTGGAACACAACATCCCCATTTCAATTGATGCAGAAGAGATGCTAGCAGAAGCTGAAGGGATGGCTCAAACTGGGATTCTAGTATCGATTGATAGGGAATTGACTGGAGTTCTAGCCATATCAGATCCATTGAAACCGGGTGCTCCCGAGGTCATTTCCATTCTCAAGTCCATGAAAGTTAGGAGCATAATGGTGACAGGTGACAACTGGGGAACTGCCAATTCCATTTCCAGGGAAGTTGGGATTGAAACAGTTACTGCAGAAGCCGAGCCTGAGCAGAAAGCTGAGAAAGTGAAGGAATTACAGGTACATATCTGAACTTTTTTTTTTCCTTTCCTCTAAGAATTTATTAGGTTAATATCTTTCTTTCACAGGCTGCAGGCTATATGGTGGCAATGGTAGGTGATGGGATAAATGATTCACCAGCACTCGTAGCAGCAGATGTTGGTATGGCCATTGGTGCAGGCACAGATATTGCTATAGAGGCAGCTGACATAGTTCTAATGAAGAGCAACCTGGAGGATGTGATCACTGCTATAGATCTCTCCCGGAAAACCTTTTCCCGAATTCGCTTGAACTACATTTGGGCTTTGGGGTATAACCTCCTGGGCATTCCAATAGCTGCCGGAGCTCTTTTTCCAGGCACTGGATATCGTTTACCACCCTGGATCGCTGGAGCGGCAATGGCAGCCTCTTCAGTCAGTGTTGTTGTGTGCTCACTCTTGTTGAAGAATTATAAAAGGCCCAAGAAGCTGGAAAATCTAGATATTCGTGGAATAATGGTTGAGTGATTGATTACTATGGTTTTGATACCATATTTTGTATAAATGTATAGGGGCGGAATTTGCCTTGTGATAAGCTTAAGCATGTGTTCCTTGAGCTGTGTGGATAGTCTGTACAAATTGTTGCGTTGTTTGGTGTTCTATGTATAAATATTTTGCTAGTGGTGTTGTGCTTTGCCGATGCTTCTTGAATGTCTATGCAAGTATTAAGCATTAAATGAAGGCATTTAGGAAGAACAGCAACGAAGAAAGCTTTTCTGGTGCTCGAAATAATTAAATGATTGACCTGCTATTTTTTCGAATGATAATCATCCCAGTAAGACTAATGTAAAACTGAAAGTTCTTCACAGTTATAGGTGCCATTGATTGATAACAAATGGTTGTAACCTAAAGCAAGTTGAAAGTAATGCAATTGTTGGGTTCAGCAGCGGGTGATCAGAAATGTTGATAAACAGAAGCTTGTCGTTTGGGGCAAGCGAAAAGTCCTTTCTGACGCATTACAAGTCATTTTGTGCTCATTGGTTCATGTGTTTCTTGTGATTTCATCTAGGTCTCATTCAAACTCTTTATTCTTTGTCCATAATGTAATCTCTACAAATTAAGCATGGTATGGTGTCTTTATCGATCAATGACCTATTGATTGAATGTCCCGTGAAGGTTTCGCATTCTTAATTTTATCTTTTCTTATTCTGAACATTTTTTTTGAATGAGCAATAGATAATAGAAACATGGACAAAGTGGCATCCACTTGTTTGCTGTGAAAATATTGAATATAAAATCAACTTGGATATCATTTTCCTAACCACTTAGCACTGAATGAAAACATTGTAGGATATTGCTCAGCATCCATTTCTCTATGAACATAGAGAAAATCCAAACTCAGATCTTTCCTTCTTATATTCATGAAAAATATGAGGACATAAAGGCTTAAAACCTACATTTTTACAGATCAAGAAACTAAATTAAATTATTCTTGTTAGGTATAGACATGACTCAAGAGCCAATACGAATAACGGTATTACCAATACCAAACCCAAACCATGGTGGCCTCGCTTAGCCCTTTTCGGGAGTTGCTATTTTCTTTAGAAGCGACTTGAATAGGCGACTCATAACTATTGCGCTCATTAGGGGATACAACATTTGTAGGTAAGTGTTTAGTTCTACTTTGTTCTACTTAGTCGGGTGAAATAGAATTTAGGCCATGAATTATTGCTGAAAAAATTATTTCTATCGGATGAATTTATGGAAGAGTTCGATTCACTACCTTGGTTTGGCCATCGGTTTGTGGATGACAAATAGTAGAAAACAACTACTTAGTTTCCAACTTACTCCACAAAGTCTTCCAAAAATAGCTTAAGAACTTGGCATCACGATTAGAAACGATACTCTTTGGCATTCCATGCAAATGTACTATTTCTCGAAAGAACAAGTTTGCAATATTGTTGGCATCATCTGTTTTATGGCAAGCAATGAAGTGCGCCATCTTTGAAAACCTATCAACAACAAAAATGGAATCCCTCCCTTTCCTATTTTGCGGTAGTCCTAACACAAAATCCATGTAAATGTCAACCCAAGGTGAACTAG
Organism: Dovyalis caffra; assembly: GCA_963924115.1. Lineage (NCBI taxonomy): Eukaryota > Viridiplantae > Streptophyta > Magnoliopsida > Malpighiales > Salicaceae > Dovyalis > Dovyalis caffra. The sequence continues at coordinate 7,217,713 of CAWUPB010000994.1, forward strand.
GAATAGATACTGGGGTGTACAAGTCACGGGATCTAACTTTAGATTTAGCTTGTCTACACATCACACATTTCTCACAAAACCTCTTTATTAGTGTAAGTGCCTAAGATGTTTGAGTTATTGTATTATTACATCATTTATTTTATTAATAATAAAGAATTTTTTCTATTAATTCTTATATTTTATGTTTATTAATTCAGGTAGAATTAGATAGAAGTCTATATGATATGCATTTGCAATTGATTGAAAGATGTGAGACAAACACTAACGCACATAAATGATATCATTAAATATTTCAAGTCGTAGTATTATTAAGAATGGACATTGACTAGATATGGTTAGACTTGTGAGTGTTATGCTCATGCTATATGATAATAGTATGTACAAGCTATGGGGTTTAACTTTAGATTTAGCTTGCTTACACATCATACACTTCTCACAAAACCTCTCTGTTAGTGTAGGTGCCCAAGATGTTTAAGTTGTTATATTATTGCATCATTTATTTTATTAATAATAAATAATTCTTTTCATTAATTCTTATGTTTTATGTTTATTAATTCAGTAGAATTAGATAAAAATCTATATGATATGCATTTGCATATTATTGAAAGATGTGGGACAAATAATAATGCACATAAATGATATCATTAAATATCTCAAGTCGTAGCATTGTCAAGAATGGACATTGACTAGATGTGGTTAGACTTGTGAGTGTTATGCTCATGCTATATGATAATAATAAGAGATCTCACATCTATTGGCATGATGATGCCAAAACAAGCACTTAGGTGATTTATGTTAGAGAACATATCATTGGACTTGACTCACCATGAGAATTCATTTAGTTTAGTTTATGAAAATCTCATACGAGATAGGTACACGGAGTCCAAATTAATTAATTAATTGGGTCAAAATAGTTTTTGGTCAATAGGTTTAATTAAAAGCCTAAAAGATATTTTGGTGGAAGGATAAATATGAACCTTATTAGATAAGGATGAATGTTTTAAAGATAAAGATAAAAAACCCACAAGTAAAATAACTCTTAATCCTTTGAGGATTAGGAAGCAACAACTAAGAATCCAATTAGAACTAGTTGCTGCCCCCCTCTTTGTCCTCTAAACTCTCTCCCCATAAATAGGAGGAGAAGTGCAACAATAAATAAGATGAAAAGGGAGAGAAAAATTTGTCACATAAAATAAAAGGGACACATAACTCAAAATAAAAATTAGGAGAAAATTGTTTTCTCCGTAACCCTAGCATGCCACTTTTCTTCTCTCTCTTTGAGTTATCGTAAAATTATCCCGATTAGATTTCTATAGGAAATACCAAACAAGTCGGAAAATGTGGAGCTAACACTCTATCAATTTTGAGTGCTTCTTTATGGGTGTTTGGACTCGTGTGGATTATCAATAGAGGTTGGACACTTGGACGACTCTTTTTTACAAAGGTTTAAATCTACACTACAAGAGGTAATTCCTCTATTCATCACTCTAATTCATGAATATATGATTAGTTGATTTTATGACATAATCTTAGGCACTTTAGATGGAAGATTTTTTATTTTATTTTGCACTTCCATAGGATGTATGATTCTTCAATTGGTATCAAAGTCTCCGTTGAATCTTTGATTGTATGTTTTATTAATTATGATTAACCGTATGAATTAGCTATGCATGATTATAAATCTTGTGTTTTTGATATTTTATGAGAATTTAAAACAGAAATTTGGGTTAAAATCAATGGAGGTACGCGAGATCGACATTGGATGTTAGTGCACGTGCATATGAACACCCCCGGTTGGTTGTGTACTAGGGGAGCCTGTAGGCCAAATAGTCATGCGCCTTGCTCGTATAGGCCAAGTGTGCGCATAAGGCACGGGCCAAATGCTCCCACGCCGAGCCGTAGGCCAATCTTGCACGCGAAGCCACGGGCGAGTGCTCACGCCTCGAGCTACTAGCCATACATGCCAAGTTGAAGGCTTGGGCATCGAAGCTCGTGGGCCCTCGAGGCTAGAAATCCCATGGGCCCAAAGTGGGTCAAAGGCTCGAAAATTTTTAAAATTGAAATTTAGGAAAATTTTGATAAATTTATAAAATGAACAAAACATAGATTTATAATTACAATTTAAATAAAATGTGTTTCATTAGTATTTCATGTATCAATGTGATTAAAACATGAGTGAATGATATAGATAAGTCGAACTAGTTTATGGGAATGAATGTTTGTAATTTTTAGACAAATAAGGCTCGTGTATCATGCCTTCTCTATTACTCTATTATATTTCTCTTCTTATCGTCTCTCAAATGTAACTTAAAATTTTTTATTCAAATAAATATAAAAGTAAAAGATAGGAATTATAATAAATGCAAAGAGAATAACCCAGAAGTGAAGATAAATTTTGAAGAATTTGTAATAATTTTTCACTCACATATTTGACCTACTAATCTCCTTGTGGCTCGAGGCTAGTATTAGAGATCCATCACTATTCATCGATCCTTATATCATGCATAAGATGTATAAATTTTATATTATGCGATTGAAGTTAGTATGCATTTTAAGAATAATTTGATTGACTAGTATGCATGCTAGGATGAAACCTATTAAATTTAAATCCTTTAAATTAAATATTAAGTTAAATGCCTTCTAACATTATGAGGAGGGAACTCTCTTGATCGTTGTTGGCTTGTTGAGATAACTCAAAGTCACTTCTTTCTTAAGGAAAACAAATCATGGGTCATGCGATGTCCCCGAATATTAGGTTTAATTTAAAATGAGTTATTGGGTTTGTTGAGATAACTCAAGATCTAATAAACTTATAGGCAAAGATTGGTATTTACATAAGCTATGACATGACAAGGAGTTGTCATGCCAATGAGATTAGAAATTCCATTAGATGGAATTGGTAAGGAGTTATCTACCTAATCTTTCATAAATAACTTGTTAAGACAACTCAATTTTAATGATGTGATCCTAACCCACTAAGGAAGATGAATAAAAAAGTCTTCTCAAGTCCTATATGTGAAGGTTATAGAACTTGAAGAAAATAGTGAGAGCGAACATAGATTTTACTTTTTTAATTTATGCTTTGTTTTATTTATGTAATTTAATTAACCAAATCGTATGTTTTTCTATCCTATCAAGGTTATTACATAGTATGACTGGTAATATATCGATGAGATTGATAATTAGTAAGAGTAATGCCTCAAATGGCATAAACTTCCTTGTTTGAAAAATGAATAAGAGGAATGTCCTCAAATATGAAAAAATGCTTTGTGTGATAAATAATAAGGAGTACCATAAATGGGGTATAAAAGAAGGGTTTTGAAAACACCTTTAATATTTATGTTATTAAAGTAAACTTTTCTACTTCTAGTCCAACATTATGGGTATTTGATACTTGGATATGGTGCACGCGTTTGCAAAAATTTGAAAGGATTGAAAGAAGGAAGAAAAATCGCTTCGAGTGAGGTTGATATATCCGTGGGTAATGGTTCAAAAGTTATACCATTAGTGGTAGACACCTATGAGTTAGCACTACCATTTGGACTTATGCTTACACTCGAAACCGTTATTATATTCTTAGTATAACACGAATATCATTTTCATTTCATGTTTGGAACAAGATAGTCTTTTATTTTTATTTAAGAACAAAGGTTGTTCCTTTTATAAAAATGATATTTTATAGCAAATTGTTGAAATAAATAACAATTTATATGTTTTAAACATAGACACACATATATATAACATAAATGCGAAACCACTTAAGACTAGTGATCTAAGCAAAACTTATCCGTGACATTGTCGACTTGGCCATATAAATGAGAATCGCATATTCAAACTACATAAAAATGGATATCTAGAATCATTTGATTATGAATCTTTTGATGTTTGTAAATCTTATCTATAAAGGTGAAAGAGTCGATGATTTATTAGGTCTCACACATAGTGATATATGTAGGCCCATGTCTACCCAAACAAAAGGAGAATATGATTATTTCATAACCATTACAAATGATAAATCTCATTTTGGCTATGTATATTTGATGAGACACAAATATAAAGCACTTGAAAAGTTCAAAAAATTAGGTTTGAAGTTGAAAAACAAATAGGCAACGGTGTTAAGGCACTTCAATCATATCGATGTGGATAATACTTAAGCACCGAATGTTTAGATCATTTAAAAGAGAATGAGATTTTCTCACAATGAACCTCACCTGGAACACCAAAAATGAATTGTGTATCCGAAATGCAGAATATGACATTGTTAGATATGGTCTAGTCCATGATAAGTCATTTTGATATCCCCATTTTATTTTGAGGATATGCAATCCTTACCGCAACATTTATTTTGAACAGGGTTCTAAGAAAGTTTGTTGTTCTAACTCCATATAAGATATAAAAAGGAAAGAAATTACATTTTTCTTTTCTTAAGATTTAGGGCTGTGACGAAGAAAAGCTAGAGCTCAAATCAACAAAGTGTAAATTTATGAAATATCCAAAAGAAACAAATTGATATTACTTTTACCAACCATAAGAACAAAAGGTGTTCGTGGCTAGGCATACTTGTATTCCTTGAGAAGGAATATATAAATGCTAGGACCTATGGGAGGAAATTTGAACTCGATGAGATTTGAGAAGACTTACAAATCAACACTTTATAAAAGGAACCCTCGATAGAAAAGTTAGAAAACATTATAACTATTCCATAAACCAATACACAAGAATTTCATAGGTCTAGAAGGATTTATCAAGAGCCGAATGATATATCCTTTTAGTCTTTATAGATAGAGATGTATCTATTATACAAGATAATGAACCTAACACTTATGAATAGACAATATTAGACATTAACTTTAAAAAATAGCATAAGACCATGCAATCCGAAATGAAATCCATATTCACCAACCAAGTATGGACTTTGGTTGATCCATCCGAAGATGTCAAACTTATTGGGTGTAAGTAGATCTTTAAGAGGAAGACTAACATGAATGGATATGTACATACATTGAAAACAAGGAGTTGATTATGATAAAAAATTTTCATCAATAACAATGGTCAAATCCATTCGGATTATGCTTGTAATTGTTGCATATCACAACTATGAGATATGACGAGATGGATATCAAAATTATTTTTTTTTAATGAAAAACTAAATGAGGATGTGTATATGACACAACCTAATGATTTTGTCACCAAAGAACATGCAAATAAGATTTATAAATTACAAAGATCTATTTATGGATCGAAGCAAGTATTGAGGAGTTAGAATCAATATTTTGATGAAATGATCAAAGAGTTTGGCTTTTCACAAAATAAGGATGAACCTTTTGTATATAAAAAGGTTAGTGAGAGCTCAATTGGTTTTGTTGTGCTATCTATAGATGATATACTACTTATTGATAACAACACTACCATATTACAATCTATAAAAGACTATTTATCAAAAAATTTCTCCATGAAAGACATAAGAGAGGCACCTTATATTCTAAGAATCAAGATCTATAGAGAAAAATCATTAAAAATGTTAGGACTCTCTAAAAGCATGTATATTAATAAAATACTAAAGAAGTTTAGTATGTAAGAATCCAAGAGAGAACTTATTCTAATGTCACATGGTATAAAACTTTTCAATGTTGAGTGTCCTAGCACATAAAATGAAAGGAAAATGATGAGTAGCATTCCCTACACATCGGACATAGAATCTATTATGTATGCCATGTTAAGCGATTTGATATCTCATATAATTTGAGTATATGTAGTAGATATCAACTTGATCTTGGTGAAAAACATTAGATTATTGTTAAAAGCATTCTTAAGTACTTAAGAATAACTAAAGATGCTTTCGTAGTCTATGGAGAAGATGAACTAGTGATAAAAAGGTTCACCGATGCTAGTTTTCAAGCCGACCATGGGGATTTTAAGTCACGATCGGGATTCATTTTCCAATTGAATGGTGGAGTCGTTAGCTGAAATAGTTCCAAGTAAGAAATAGTGACCGACTCAATAACCGAAGCTCGAATATATTACGGATACGAAGTAGTTATGGAAGTTATCTAGATTCATAAATTTTTATCTAGACTATAAGTGGTTCCTAACGTTGTTGATCCAATAGTACTCGTATTATAACAATAATGCTTGCTATAGTACAAACTAAAGAATCAAGGTCTTATTAACGAGTCAAACATGTATTACGATGCTATCATCCGATTAGAGAGATTATCGGTCGTGTGACATAAGGATAGAAAAGGTTCATACCGAAGATAACATAACCGATCCCTTGGCTAAGCCTTTGTCATAGCTGAAATATAAAACCCTTACTCGATTATCAAGATTTAGGGACATGACTAGTTGGCTTCACCTGCAAGTGAGAGATTGTTAGTGTAAGTGCCTAAGATCCAATCATGTTTGGATAAGTTTGAATTATTGTATTATTACATCATTTATTTTATGAATAATAAAGAAGTTTTTCTATTAATTGTTATGTTTTATGTTTATTAATTCGAGTAAAATTAGATAGAATTCTTTATGATATGCATTTATAATAGTGATTGATTGAAAGATGTGAGACAAATACTAATACACATAAATGATATTATTAAATTTCCTAAGTCGTAGCATTGTCAAGAATGAATATTGACTAAATACGGTTAGATTTGTGAGTGTTGTGCTCATGATATATGATAGCGATACGAGATCTTACACCTATTGATATGGTGATGCCAAAGCAATCAATTAGGTAATTTATGTTAGAGAACATATCACTAGACTTAACTCATCATGAGAACCCCCATTTGGTTTAGTTTATAGGAATCTCATATGAAATGAGTATAACTAGTCCTTAGAATTGAACTCATCACGATTATCTCATTGAAGGATTTATGCACTTTGACACTTGTTTCGATGGACCTAGTAAAGGGTTGCACATGTACAATTCATTGGATGCACTAAAAATTTAATGTAGGTAGGTGGATGATTAAGATAGGACATGTCATTCCTTATATGCTAAAAGAGTTATCACATTGCACTTCGATGAATATCCGGTCAAGAAATCTATAGCCATAGTAGGAGTACAACAATAGAGCATAATTGGTTTACTTTATGATTTAAGACATTTGAAAATCGAAGAAAATTTATGTGATCGAATCGAACAAGACTAATAACCAAGTTTGAGGTCACACTATGATAAGTTGACATGAGGACTAAATTGTATGGTAATCATGCTTGTGAAAGATAATTATGGATTAATTAATCTTTTTAGAGAATTAGATAGTCATGATGCATTGTTAGAGGCCAATCTTGACTTATGTATCACGAGATAAAAAATGTGTCTTTTATTCTTGATATATTGCCAACATATCTATGAGCCTATTGAGTCATATGCATAACTTTAGGCACTCACATGATTAGAGAGAAGCATATATGTTGAAAAAAGTTTTCAATTATGAAAGCTTCCTGTTTTGGAAAAGGCTTCCGAAAATGAAAAGTTTTCTAAAATGAAAAATTTTCAATTTTAGAAATCAGTTTTCTAATTTGGAAGTTAGTTCCAAGTTTGGAAGTAAACAACCTAAAATGAAAATTAGTTTCTTAATTTAGGTTTAAGGGTATTTTGAGAAATTTTTTCTTAATGTGGGCCACCTAAAATTATCTAACTTAATTTATTTAGATAGTCCAGATTAATTAATTGGATCAAAATGATTTTGGACCAATAGGTTTAATTAAAAGCCTAAACGATATTTTGATGGGAGGATAAATATGGACCTTATTGAATAAGGATGAATGTTTTAAAGATAAAGATCAAAAGATCCATATGCAAAATAACTCTAAATCCTTAGAGAATTAGAAAGCAAAAACTAAGAGTCCAATTATGACTAGTTACCCCCTCCTTATCCTTGAACGATAAGGAAAATCTTCCCCTACAAATAGGAGGAGAGGTGTAGTAATAAATAAGATGAAAAGGGAGAGAAAAATTTGGCACACATAAAATAAATAGGACACGGGACTCAAAATAAAAGGTAGAAGAAAATTGCTTTCACTCTAACCCTAGCATGTCACTTTTCTTCTCTCTTTTTAGATCGTCACAAAATTACCCCGATTAGATTTCTATAGGAAACATCAAATAAGTCGGAAAAGGTAGAGTTAACACTCTATCAATTTTAAGTGTTTCTTTATGGGTTTTTAGACTGCATGGATTATTAATAGAGGTTGGGCACTTGGATAGCTCTTTTCTATAAAGGTTTAAATCTACACTACTACGAGAGTTAATTCTCTATTCATTGCTTTAATTCATGAATATCTAGTTAGTTGATTTAACAACATGATCTTAGGCTTTTTACATGATCCTTCACTCTCCACATCCCCATTCATGTGATGGCAAAAGAAGTATTCAGTTAGAATAGCTAAAATTTTTAAACACCAAAATACACTATTAAGCCCCTCCATATGCCTTATGCACAAATAACTCTCTTAGAGAGCTCATAGGCATACACAACCCGTTTTCATGAAATAATGGGCACTTATTATGTATTCCTAGTGATGTGAACCCCGTGTAAAGACGAGAGGCCCAAACACCTTTATCACTAGATAACCTCAAAAACGCATCCAATCGAGTTATAATAAGTGAAACTTGACTCGTTTCTTATAAGGAGGCAATAATTAAAGCTATGATACAATGAAGTGAAGAATGACACACCCTATAAAGGATGATAAGTTCGGAGACATCACAAGGGTTACAATCATTGATAAGTCGATTTAGTTCTTAAAAGAACAAAGGAAGAAAATCCTCTTAAATTTATTAACTCTCAAAATTATTGCGTAAGTCCGAAACAAAACTAAACCAACCTTTAAATAGGCTAAAAACATCATTCCTAACCCTAAAAAGACTCTATACGTCCTTACCACCTAAGGAGAATAGAAAAAAATCTAATGGATTTAAAAGAATATGAAAATAATAGGACTTAAAACATTGAGCTCAAATCGATGTAATTAATTAGTTCTAATTATAATTAAGATAGGCTTAAAACATTGAGCGCAAATATGACATAATTAATTAATTATAATTATAATTAAGCTACATATAAAAAAATAGATTCAATATGATTTATGGAGTCCAATCTTGAACTTGGATCAAATTGACAAGTCTTAGATCCCTCTTCTCTTTTAAGATAATGCCACAATGCTCCATTGGAAGTGCATTCCGCCTAATACTCTTGAATCAACCCATGAAGACCTTCTTTAAGCTTTTTAGCCATAGCCCACATCACTAAACCATCTTTAATATGTAATGGATCAAATGTTAGACTTACAAACATGCCATCTTGGACCTCCCTTGGAGATGCCACCTTACTCGGTCCATTTGAGTCCTTGGTTTTCATCAATACAACCTTTACTTTCTTTATTCTCATCATTCCTACTTTTCTCAAAAGGATTCATTCTCGAATCTTCATCTTGATGCTCATCATACTCCCCGGTTTAGAGAATACTCATCTTCGAATCTTGTAATAACAAATTATCAAAAACATATACATGTACCCAACCTATAGAATACGAATAAATAATGGCAAAAAAAATTCAGATTTGATTTTATTGTCATTGGACTCCTCTAGAATGACAAATTCAATATATAGTATATTCTTTTGAACATTCATAATCTTTTCATTGTCTTCCTCCTTTTGTACAACCACAAGATTATCAAACTCGTTTTCTTTTGGCTCTTCTTATTGTTTTGCTAAGTCTTCAATGAGTAAAGACTCTTTTTTTTTAATACTCTCTAACTTCTCTTCAAGCACTAATTCTTATAAATTAAGATTGAATTTGGATGCCTCGGCCTTGGGCTTGTAATCACTTGGTTAACTCTTTATCGGTAGTAGCATAGTCATCATTATAAATGAAATTTTGAGTGCTCTCAACTTTTTTCTCTTAATTTCTTGTTCCGGGATCATTTGGTTCTCATAAACTTGTTTAGGTGATAATGGAATAAGTGTTACTTTTCGTGCTCTCATTTCAAATGAATATCTCGTTGCTAAACTTATCATATGTCTCTTTTCTAACAACTTGCCAAAGTTTTCCTAGTAAAATATGGCCTATGCTCATTTACATAACATCACACAAAACCTCATTCTTATATCTCTCAATAGTAGAAGACACTATCACTTGTTTGTTTACCTTGACTTCTCCACACTCATTTACCTATTGCAATGTATATGGTTTTAGGATGTTCTATTACGGGTAAACTCAATTTTTTGACTAACTCGGGACTAGCAATGTTGATACATCCACCCACATCTATTATCATACGATAGACTTTATTATTGACATGGCATTAAGTATGAAAAATAGTATCTTTTCATGCCTTCTCCTTACTTATCACTTGCGTGCTTAAAGGATGTAGAATTACTAATGACTTACCATAAACATTATCATTAACAATCACATCATGCTCTCTCTTAGGATTTTTATTTTTTGACATGTTTACAACCTACACAAAATTCATTAGCAATAAAAATTCCTCACACACATTCCCTCATGTGTTTTACTCAAATTGATAACACTCAATGCTTGTGCTTGCTCTTTTTTGGGTTTTTTCCCTTTAACATGCTCACACTCTTCAACCTTTTACTACTCTAACTCTTTCCTTTGGTTCTTTTACAAACTAATCCAAACCACACAAGGATTAACCAATTGCAAATGACTCAACAATATCACTTTCCAAGGATCGGATTTTGAACAGATTTGGAATAAGAAATTGACAAACTAATTCAAATAGAATTTTAAGTTTTCGGACACTAAGAATGATAATATAACTAACTTGAATTAAATTTAAACAAGACAATAATAAATGAGACACAACGGGATAGAAACGAAACATATCGGACTTTTTTTTTTAAATTGAAACCGACTCAATTTCAACTAAAACAAAATTACAAAGACATGAAATACAACAAAAGATAATGAAAAGAACCTAATTTATATTGAAAAAAAAACAAAGTTATCTACGAATCAAACTCTTTTTTTTTTTTTTTTTACACATAAGACTCAATTTATCAAGCAAAGAAGCCCGAGACTCAAACAAGAAAAGCTATGGCGAATAACAAGAAAGACATAATAAAAAAAAACAAGACAGACATCAAATAAAAGACGTAAGGACTATGGATAACTAACCTAAATTTGCATAACCTAGGATTTGATACTAATTGATGTGAACCCCATGTATAAAGACAAGAGACCCAAACACCTTTATCATTAGATAACCCCAGAATGCTTCCAATCGAGTTATAATGAGTAGAACCCGACTCGTTGCCTATAAAGAGACAAAAATCGAAGCTATAATACAATAGAGTGAAGAACGTCATAGCCTATGGAGGATGATAAATTCAAAGATTCCACAAGGTTTGCAATCCTTTATAAGTCAAATTTAATTCTCAAAAAGCAAAGGAAGAAAATTCTCTCAAATTTATTAACTCTCAAAATTATTGTGTAAGTCTAAAACAAAACTAAACTAGCCTTTAAATAGGCTAAACACACCACTCCTAACCCTAAAAAGACTCTAGACGTCTTTGCCACCTAAGGAGAACAAAAACAAACCTTAATGGATTTAAAAGAATACGAAAATAATAAGACTTAAAACATTGAGCCCAAATCGACTTAATTAATTAGTTCTAATTATAATTCGCTAGGCTTAAAATATTGAGCCCAAATTCGATATAATTAATTAGTTCTAATTATAATTAAGCTAGATATAACAAAATAAGCCTAATATGATTTAAGGGGTCCAATCTTGGACTCGAATCGATTAACAAGTCTTGGATCCTCCTTCTCTCTTAAGACGACGACATAATGCCCCTTTGGAAGTGCTTTTTGTCCAACACTCTTGAATCAGCCCATGGAGAGCTTCTTTAAGCTTTTTAGCCTTAGTCCGCGTCATTAGACCACGTTTAATGTGTAATGGATCAAATCATGGATTTATAAACTCACCATCTTGAACCTCCCTTAAAGAGGCCACCTTGTTGGTCCATTTAACTCATTGGTTTCCATCAATACAACCTTGACTTTTTTGATTGATGGAAACCATGGAGCCAAATGGACCGACAAGGTGGTGTCTCCAAAGGAGGTCCAAAATAACGAGTTTAGAAGTCCAAGATTTGATCCATTACATATTATAGATGGTCTAATGACGCGAGCTAAGGCTAAGAAGTTTAAAGAAACTCTTCATATGCCGATTCAAAAGTGTTGGGCGGAATACACTTTCAAGGGCCTAAGGGACCAATGTGGCGCCATTTTAAGAGAAAAAAAGATCTAAGACTTGTCAATCCGATCCAATTCCAAGATTGAATTTCTTAAATCATATTGGACATATTTTGTTATATCTAGCTTAATTATAATTAGAACTAATTAATGATGTTATATTTGGGCCCTATGTTTTAAGCCTTATTATTTGCATATGTTTTTAAGTCCATTAGGATTTGTTTCTATTCTCTTTAGGTGGTAAAAACGTATAGAGTTTTTTAGGGTTATAAGTGGTGTGTTTAGCCTATTTAAAGGCTGGTTTAGATTTGTTTCGGACTTACATAATTATTTTGAGAGTTAATAAATTTGAGAGGATTTTCTTCCTTTGTTCTTTTGAGAACTAAATCGACTTATCAAGGATTGTAACTCTTGTGACGTCTCCGAACTTATCATCCTCCATAGGGTCTAGCGTTCTTCACTTCATTGTATCATAGCTCCGGTTCTTACCTCCTTATAGGCAACGGGTCAAGTTCCGCTTATTATGACCAGATTGCAAGTGTTCTTAGAGTTGTCTAACGACAAAGGTGTTCAGTGTCTATCGTCTTTATACATGGGTTCACATCACTATTGTCTATATCAAATTATTTAAATCATACAAGAAAGAAAACAATAACAATTCGATTACAACTTAGAAATGGTGGACCCTATAAATTAAATTTCCTTAAGAATAATTGCTGATATTTAACAAGTATTGCTCTAGCAGGACCATTTAACCATCCACTATATTGTTCTTTTTCATCCTTTTTTAAAAACAAACGAGATCATAACCCCACTCACCCTCAGACTCTCAATTGCAAGCCATTTAAGAAGTACCTTTCCCTACAGCTACTATCTGCCACTAAGAGTCACCCAACTTTTGAAACTTTTTGTTATAAACAAAACATAATATATACAATGCCGTGAAGGCAATAATGATGTCTTACTCAGAAGTTGCTCATGATTTCATTAACTTAATGTTTTGTGTTGCAAAAGCTTAACTTCCAAAACTACAAACTCCACAAGCATAAAACACAGCCACCTTTATAACATTTTATGGCTACCAAGTTCTTGACATTAACTTGCTTACGCCGGGAGAACTATGGGAACTTGTTGCCAAGGCCACACTATCCATTCATGCCAAAGTACGCAAAACGCTTGGAAGTGGATGTGAAGGGGACAGAGGTTAAGGCAATGTTTTCGGTCACAGGAATGACATGTTCTGCTTGTGCTGGATCAGTTGAGAAGGCTATCAAAAGGCTTCCTGGGATACTTGAGGCCATTGTTGATGTCTTGAACCATAGGGCTCAAGTTATGTTCTACCCGAGTTTAGTTAATGTAAGTATATTGTGTCTGCTGCTTATTTTCAAAGGAAATAACGATGGATTAGGCTTATAGTGATTTTCCTTGGGCTGGAACTGCATAACTAATTTTCATTGAAGTCACAGAGTTATTAACATGCTATTGTTGGGGTGGTGTTTAACTTGTATGTTCTGTGTACTATGTCAAAAAATAATTCAGCTTTGCTTTATTTTCGTTCTCAGAGAAGTGAATTCCAATTTATCTTCGTTGAAAAAAGAGCATGTTTTTGTGTGTGGGGGGTCACTATTAGTGTCTTTAATGTCTTGAAGAGAAAAAAGGATGTTCATCCTTTTATTTGTTTACTCATTTCTTATGATGTTCTTTAACTCTTTTTACTAGCTTGTCTGACACTTTTCTTGGTTGATGAACACTGCGTAGGAGCAAAGCTATAGTTATTCTGTTGCAAACATTTGTTTCTTGGTTTAATGTATAAGGTGATTCTCATGCAACCTGAAAATGACATTATGCCAACTATATAAGCTCCTAGGCTGATTTATCACCATGGAAAATGGTCAAATTATATGATTCATTTTAGCATTTTGTCCTTTTCTTTTCTATCCTCTTTCAAATTGCTTTGCTTTTGGATAAAATGTATCAGCACCCAGGAACAGTGAAAGGCATGATTAAGGAACTGCAATAATTAGTGCTTCTTTTTTAATTTTATGAGATTAAGTTTAGGCTTTAGTTTGGTTTTAAACTTAGATATTAAGTTGCTTTTGTTACTATCTGAGAATTCTTGTTTAATTATGTCAATTAGAAGAGAAATTTATTTTAAGGTTGAAGGCATGCCATATTAATTAGAATGATTGAATCTCGACCCTTTCAAATTCATAAATAATAGATTATCAAAATTGAACAAAATATGGGTGTTTTTTTTAGATTAACATGGGTATCCGGCCAGCTTTCGCGTCAACCGACTAATCCCATGGGCCCCGACATTATCGACCATGTAAGATGCCAGTGGCCACTGCATGTGGGAGGCAGCGCTCGAACCTGAGACCACAGAGGGAGCAAACCCCTTGGCCCCAGGCATTGGCCACTGCGCCACAGCAAGTGGTTAAATATGGGTGTTTTTCATATATAGTGGAGATGAAACGCAAGCATATATAGTACGTACTTAATTTTGAAAGGTCTTCTAGGAATGGCCTTTAGCTTTAATATATGTATATTGTTAAACAAATTATTCGGTAGAAATAGTTTTTAGACAAAATTAATAAAATTAATTTTTTTTGTTAAATAAGGTTATTTGAATTTAATAAGATTAAGTGATTGGTAAATGCCATCCTAGACCAATTAATTGAAGGGGATCAATTTGCTGTTGAATAATTTGTTCATGAACTATTTATATTTTTAATCAATGGTAATAGTACAGGATAGGATCTGAAAGTTTCGCATCTTTTACGTTAAAAAAATATTGAATAAAAACCTTATCTGATCAGTTAACAAAAGCATTATTTTTTTTTCTAATTTTATTAAATCATTTTCCTTTTAATCAATAATACATTTAATTTTATCCTTTGTTTTTTTTAAATTTGATCATGGCAACCATCCATTTGGCATATTTGCATTTAATTTGGATCCACTGTTATCTCAGAGAAAAATCATATATATATATATATATATATATAACATCATATTCACTTTTTCCCTTCACCAGATAATGGTCTGTTTCCGTGTCAGAACAGAAACATGCCACTTTCTTTTTTCAGTCAGTGCACCAAGCAAGTGTTTTCTTTTTCATCATTGCCAGATCATAGTATTCTGATTGTGACCTTGAAGGGCCAACTATTGGCAGTGGAATAATATCACAATCAAATCTACATGGTCAGAATTTTTTTAAAAAAAGAAAGGAACACTCAAGGGAAAAAGAAAATTTCACATTATTTGACCATGCATGTTTTTTTTTTTTTTTTTTGGACAGTCAGGGTACACTAGTACGACTAGTTTTGTATACAAGGACTAGAATACCTTCCTGGGTACAAATGTTAATGAGAAATTTCTTGCACCCTCTTAGATTTGTGGATGTGTATTCTTTAACATTAATGTTGCTAATACAAATGTTTGAACTGAGAAATGGTTGGTGCTGGTTTCAGTGTTATCGATTATTGTTTACTGAGTGATTCCTCAGTGACTATTATAATTGAAGGCTGAGTATTTTGACTAAGTTTTGAACTGAAGCTGTATGCGAAATAATTCTCCCTTTTCTTTACCATCATTTCATAGGAAGAAACTATCCGCGAGACTATCGAAGATGTTGGATTTCAAGCCGCATTGATTGAAGATGAGATGAATGAAAGATCTAGTCAAGTATGCAGAATACAGATTAATGGAATAAGTTGCACTTCGTGCTGCTGTACAGCTGAAATAGTTCTGCAAGCAATTCATGGCGTACAAAGAATCCAGGTGGCTTTGGCCACTGAAGAAGCTGAAGTTTACTATGATCCAAAGATCCTAGACTACAACCACCTGTTAGAAGCCATGGAAGATATAGGATTTCAAGCCGTGCTTATGAGTGCTGGAGAAGCTGTGAGCAAGATAGATCTTAAAGTTGACGGTTTAAAGGCAGATCATTCAATCCAAATAATAGAAAATTCTCTTCAAACACTTCCAGGGGTTCAATTAATCGAAATAGACCCTGAGCTCGATAAAATTTCTATTTCTTACAAACCAAGTATGACAGGTCCTAGATATTTTATCAAAGCCATTGAATCAGCTGGGTCCGAAAACTTCAAGGCAATTGTATTTCCACAAGGAGAAGACAAAGAAACTCACAGACAAAAAGAAATCAAGCGATACCGTGCCACCTTCTTGTGGAGTTTGGTTTTCACGATTCCTATATTTCTAATTTCCATGGTATTTATGTATATCCCTATAATTAATGGTCAACTAGACATCAAGGTAGTCAATATGCTAAGTGTAGGAGAGCTAATGAAATGGATACTATCCACCCCAGTGCAATTCGTGGTAGGCCGGCGATTCTATACAGGATCTTATAAAGCATTGCGGCGTGGTTCTGCTAACATGGATGTTTTGATTGCCTTAGGAACAAATGCAGCCTACTTCTATTCAGTCTACTCAGTATTGAGAGCTGCTAGCTCTCCAGACTTTGAGGGTACTGATTTCTTCGAAACTAGCTCAATGCTAATCTCAATTATTGTTCTTGGGAAGTATCTTGAAGTTATGGCTAAGGGGCAGACATCTGAGGCAATTGCCAAGCTTATGGACTTGGAACCTGAGACTGCAATATTATTAACCCTGGATGATAATGGGGACATTTTAACCGAAGAAGAAATTGACAGTAGGCTGATACAAAAGAAAGATGTGATCAAAATTCTTCCTGGTTCGAAAGTTGCTTCAGATGGTCTTGTCGTCTGGGGGACAAGTCATGTGAATGAGAGCATGATAACCGGAGAAGCAAGGCCAGTGACAAAGGGGATGGGTGATCCAGTAATTGGAGGCACCTTAAACGAAAACGGGGTACTGCATATTAAAGCAACGAGGGTTGGATCAGAGAGTGCTCTTTCGCAGATTGTCCGGCTTATTGAATCAGCTCAGTTGGCTAAAGCTCCGGTGCAGAAATTTGCTGACCGTATATCCAAATACTTTGTGCCTCTGGTAAGTTCATAACATGCAGAATACATCATTTCTTTGTTTGATTGATTATTCATTTGTATCAACTAGCCGATTCAAATTCATGTGACCTATTGACCCCTTTTTTTTTCTTCTTCAGGTCATCATTCTTTCGTTTTCAAGTTGGCTAGCCTGGTTTTTAGCTGGAGAGTTCCATGGCTACCCGGAATCATGGATACCACATTCCATGGATAGCTTTCAGCTTGCACTAGAATTTGGAATCTCTGTCATGGTCATAGCCTGCCCGTGTGCTCTTGGATTAGCCACTCCGACTGCTGTTATGGTTGGTACAGGAATTGGAGCATCTCAGGGTGTTCTAATCAAAGGGGGTCAAGCATTAGAAAGTGCACATAAGGTTAACCAGAATACTCAAATTTTTTTTATTACAAATTCTGGATTTTCACATATTAATTATTATGGCGGTGGTATGATCTTGTAGGTGAACTGCATCGTCTTTGACAAAACTGGAACTCTTACAGTTGGAAAACCAGTGGTCGTCAAAACAACTCTACTGAAAAGCATGGCACTTCGAGATTTTTATGAACTCGTTGCAGCAGCTGAGGTAAGCTTTTCTCCATGGAACGCCTACAGTTTGCCTCAAGTAGACTATTCTTCTATAATGACTATAATGGGCATTGGGGTTGCATATTTTTGTCAGATGAATAGTGAGCACCCTTTGGCCAAGGCTATTGTGGAGTATGCAAAGAAGATCAGTGAGGATGAAGAAGGCCATGTCTGGCCTGAAGCACGAGATTTTGAGTCCATTACTGGTTATGGAGTGAAAGCACTTGTCAGAAACAAGGAAATAATAGTTGGAAACAAGAGCTTAATATTGAATCAAAACATTGCTTTTCCAGTTGATGGAGAACTGATGCTTGCAGAAACTGAAGCGATGGCTCAAACTGGGATATTAGTATCTATTGACCGGGAAGTGACTGGAATTCTAGCGATATCAGATCCATTAAAACCGGGCGCCCGTGAAGTCATTTCCGTTCTCAAGTGCATGAAAGTTAGGAGCATCATGGTCACAGGTGATAATTGGGGAACTGCCAATTCCATTGCCAAGGAAGTCGGGATTGAAACTGTTATAGCAGAAGCGAAGCCTGATCAGAAAGCTGAGAAAGTGAAGGAATTACAGGTACGTACGTGCACCTTGGCTTCTGCTTCTCTTTGCCCAACCCAACACCCCCCACTCCCCCTCCCCGGCGCCAAGGGGATCTTGTAAAACTTTTTGTGTAAAACTTTCAATTTTTTTCATTCACAGGCCACAGGATTTAAAGTGGCAATGGTAGGTGATGGTATCAATGATTCGCCAGCACTTGTAGCTGCAGATGTTGGAATGGCAATTGGTGCAGGAACAGATATTGCTATAGAGGCAGCTGACATTGTTCTGATGAAAAGCAATTTGGAGGATGTGATTACTGCTATAGACTTATCTAGGAAGACCTTTTCTCGGATTGGCCTAAACTACATGTGGGCTTTGGGATATAACGTCGTCTGTATCCCAATAGCTGCTGGGGCGCTTTTCCCTGGCACTAAACTCCGTTTACCACCATGGATTGCCGGAGCTGCAATGGCAGCCTCTTCAGTCAGTGTGGTTCTTTGCTCCCTCTTATTGAAGAATTACAGAAGGCCCAAGAAACTAGAAAATCTAGATATTCATGGAATAAAGATCGAGTGATTAATAATACTAGTTTCGACTCAGGTGTTTTGAATAGATGTCAATCAGGAGTTGATTGAGAGCAATGTCGAGGATATGTAGAAAGCGTTGCCAGTTTGCTGGTGCTCCATGAGATATTAAATGAAGAAAAATTAGCAAAGAAGAAATATCTTATACATGGCGCATGAAATGTTTGAATTTTCTTCTGTTTCAAATGATAATAACCACATTCTGAATCGTGAAAGTCTAGAGCTCTTTCACAGGTTTGCAGATGAAAGCCTTGAAGCCAAGCATGTATGATATGCAGCTAAGTGTTTGCCACGTCAAGATTGCTATCAACACGAGAATAATGTGAAGAGAAATAACTATTAACTCTCAAGCATGCACCCTGAGGATAAATTTACGAAATTTATTACTTGACCAATTTAAGACAACATGAGAAGAAAGCTGATGGTTGTTTCTGACTTGGCATATATACAAATGACAGCGTGGATCAAATTTGCACGAGAAACAATTACTACTAAGCAGAGAAGTTATATCAAAACAATTGCTGTGACTCTGACAATTTTCAATTCAAAAGTACCACAATGAGGCTTTCTGTCCATTGCATTTGCTGATATATATAATACAGCATCTCTTTCAAGCCCCAAATTCTTATTACAGAAAATTGCAAGAAATCACAATTTCTTACACAACCCATTATTTACTCCAACCATTTGGGTATTGCCCATAATTTTTGGCTGAAGCTCTACAGGATGAAGTCAGATTGCTTATCGTATGTATTTTTAAAATGACGTCAAACAAAATAATTGCTACATCTTTGAGGCCAATTTTGTTTGTAAGCTGGACTCATTGTTTATGCTCATTGACCGTAGCTTCTGCAGTTTCACCTTGGCTTTGAACAGAATTTGATGCACTTCATCAAAGTGTGGCCTTGTAGCATTTTTTGTATCCTCAATCCACTGCTGAACATTCTTGTGGGGGGCAAGTATTCGGCTGCAATCCTTTTCATCCAAAACCTACAGCCAAAAATAAGTTCTACTTGAAAACACCTTCATCAGGTAACTTCTTTACCTTGCATTGCAAGAAATGGACTTCAAAGTAAATTTAGAGCAACCAAAGCAGTAGCTATAAAAAACATAGGAAATGTGTGTTTCTTAAAGTAATTTCCTCCCAAACGGTCAAATAATCAAAAAACAAACAAAAAATGTGGATGCAAGGTGGATTGCCTGCACTCCTAGACACCTGTAACTGTGCTCTAGGTTTCAGCCACGTTTAAAGAAACAAGTGAAATTTCACAAATAATTAACCTATATTCATGGAAAAATCAACGCAAGCACATGCAGCTGAAATGTTTCCTTGCCAATGCAGATTCCCATTTCTGCATCAGTAAACATTAGTCAATGAACGATCAAAAAGAGTTAGACTTCTGACTACTGCCAAGAAGACATCATCAATCACACTACTAGGTCCATATTTTGGTACCTTGCTCTGTTCTGATAGTGAGACTAAGTGTGCCTGTCTTTGGGTATTGGAAAAGAAAAAGGGAGGAGAAAGGCAGCAGGGATTTTTCCCTTGTGTTCAAATTTGAGGAAGACCTCGTGCCCCCAAAATCCAAATACTAGAACTCTCAAGTAAATCTTCTTTCTCAGTAAGATTTTGTGCTCTATCTTAGCCAACACAACATTTTTGTTTTTGGTTACACAGCCAGCACTATCATTGAAGTAGAGAGTCATATCGATGTACCTCCAGTTGCATTAGTTCACAAACTAGGCTTAGATCAGCTATGGATGGTTGATTTCCACCTAACAAGAACCGGCCACTCCCTTTAAGCCATACAGACTCTATCTTTGACAGGGATGAAAACAGAACTTTCTCAGCCTCAGCAGCTGCTTGTGGATCCAGAGGTAGGCCAAGTGCAGGTGCTAATGTAGTATTCTTAACATATTCCGCTGAAGCCTCAAATTGAAAAGCACTAGCTCATCAGAATCTTGTGAAAGAAAAATAAAAATAAAAGCTTTATGGTGGAAGTTTCCAGGGACGGAAACATTGTAACTGGGACAATATGAAATAAAGGTTACCATAAATGTTTCAGATCAAATTTATGATGACATACCAGCACCGCGGCGTAAGTTAGAGTGATGCCAATCTAAAACCGAGTGAATTTTAGCTCTCTTGAAAAGATCAGCTGGATACCTTACAGTGGGAAGAGGAAAACTTGTTAAGAATTGGCCACAGCATATAAATCTTGAATCAAATCACTGAAAATCCTGCGCCAGTTGGCACATGTAAATCAAATATACTTTGTCCCAGCAGTAGACAAGACTAGAATGACCATACAATATTATCCATCTTAAAGATTATAGCAATGCATAAAGTCAGCCTTGGTGCAACAAAAGACAGCAGATCAAGAATGTAACCCACAAGCTCTTAGTTACAACTTACAAGAGCATGTTCCTATCTTTTGTCTAACACGTTGTTCTGGGTATTCAGAACAACATAGATTACATCATATCTATATCATTGCCAATACCCATCTCATTTCTTTAAACAAAAAGGATTTTCTATATTTAAGCCACCCATATCCCAAAATGTACACGCAATTGAGTACATTGGATAAGCAGCTTCTACTTACCAGTGATCCGCAACTCCCGGAAATACACAAGAAAGATATATTAAGATTGCATGACTGCAAAGAACAATCAATAACTCGATGAGTAATTTGATGAATCAAAATTTTTAACAGAAAAAGGAAGAGCCAATTCTCATTGCCATTTACAATTTATGAAGCAGGACATAAAACTACATCATAGAACAAAATGACTAGCAAAAAACTCAGGTCCTAGATGTACACCCAGAATCCAAAAATGTGAGAGACCACAAGGACAAAAGTGTTTAAATTACCTCTCAAATAGCTTGAACCTTCCATCAACTATAGCTGGCAATTTTCTCATAGGGTTTATCTCTGAAAACAAAATCAAGAAACACATATAACTGCCACAACTTCCTTTACAAATATTAAGGATTATCACTTGCTAACACAATTTAAGCTATCAAAACAATTAAAATTAACATCATTTCCATCTGGGGTGGTCTCGATTCTGCTAATAAACAACAAAAGACTCAATTTTTTATCCAATTCACAAAAAAACAAAAACACAGCATGAAGTTAGACAGAGATACAGAAAGAGGGAAGCTTGATTGAGAGTACCTTTGAATTCCAGAGTTAAATGCTGACGCTTGGAGATGTCAACTCTAACCTCTTCAAAGTCTATCCTATTTACCCTGTATCAATAATATACAATTCCCAGATCAAATATATGCAAAAAAAAAAAAAAAAAAGGCTAGAGATAAGCCATATTCAATAACTTGCGGCGTGTGGTTATTGCATGTTGAAATAATTACAAAGGGAAATGAAATGAAGAGAATTACTTGCAGAAGATGAGAACAGCCCGTGAAGGCTGCGACATTCGATCTGCATATACTTTCAGCTTCATTTTCTTGTTTTGCCCTCTCTCGATGTTTGATTCTTGCAGTTGAATCTGATGTTAGGTACTGAGGTAGCAGATATAGGTTTTTATTTTATTTTTTATTTTTTTTCTCTGTTATCTCGGGCTTTGAAACCTTATCTACATATATTTTAACAGTTATATTAACTACAATTTAGTTCCTTATTTTAACAAAACTAATATTATAAGCCCTTTAATTTCATAAATTATATATCTGGTCCCTATTTTTAAAATCTGTTAATAAGTTAAGTCCTTTTGTCAATTTTTTGTTTTTATTTATTTTTTTATTTTGTTCTTTTCTTTGTTGAGAACTAGAAAGGGAAAGAAGAAAAAGAAGACTAGATGAGAAACTTGACAAAAAAAAAAAGAAGAAGAAGAAGAAAAATATCATTTCTTACATAGAAATATCATTCAAATCATTTTCATTTTTTTAAAATGAGAAGACCAAAGGACTTTAGGCTACGAATGTCTTTCTTCCATCCTTTAAGTGAAAATTGTATATCTTAATAGCCCTTATATACAATTAATAAAAATTAAAAAAAAAAACATAAAATTATTGTACAAATTAACTGTTCACACAAACTCATTCAACTGGATTGATTGTTCATGAAATGCTATCTTGTATGTTGGTTATCCTCTTTTTCTTCAATTCCTTTTCTTTCTCACATTATTTGGTTCTGAATTTTTTTGCTCCTATTTCAAAACCCCACTCTCTTTTTCATCTCGCGTCTTTCTTCTTCATTTTTCTTGCCTTTTTCTTCTACTATAAATATTGTTCCCGCCATTCGGTGCATTCGAGCTATTACAATTTTTGCGTTTTACCCCTCTTTTCCTTGCTTCTTTTGTTCTCTCTCGACTTTTCCCTTTCATCTCCGACAAAGCATTTAATGCTTTTCCATCTTGAATTTTCTACTCTATTTAGTGCCATCATTTTTTACCTTCCATCTATCAAATGAGTTGATTTTTCTAGAGGGACGTTTCGATTGATTCCTCTTCCCTTCCCTCTTGCTTCTATTTCATAGTGGGTGTTGGTTAGTTCAATTTTTATCGGTATAGTAGTTTTTCATCCTCCTCTCCATTTCAATTTCATTAGGTCTCAATTTTTTTCCCTCTCTTTAGTTCAATCTTCACCGTATGGTTGCTCGATTTCTTCTCTTCCTTTCATTTGTTTTGGGTGGTGTATTATCATGGGTTGTTCTTACTAAGACCCCAATTGATTATTAGTTTCTCAAATTTTTGTCGTTGTCTTGCTTGGATTGATTTGTATTGACCTAATTGGCTCATCTTGGTCATTGCTTTACAATTTTATTCTAAGATAAGCCATTTTATAACCATTTTTTATTGATTGTTTAGAACTTACTCTTTTTTTTTTTTCATCTAATTGTGTTGCACATTTTGGGATGATACTACTTTTCTAGAATCGTGGATCTCCGGATCTCCATTGCTTTGCTTGCATTTATTTGTTGTTGTCGTTTTTTCTAAACAAGGTGATTTTTGAGTTCTTTAGTTTTTAAAATTGTGTTTTCTTTTTTAGGATGTTGTTAGGTGCGACTCGGCTTATAATTCATGTCTAAGAAACCAATTTTTGTGATTGTTTAACACCACCATGCAATGTCTACTTTAAATTTGGTTAAGCTATGTTGTAAAAAACTTATTGAATAATTGTGATAAGTTTCGAGAAACTATGCTTGTAACACCCTTGATCTAGGATGTAAATAGGTTGAAGATATTACCATCATACTTATAGTGAATGCAAGACTCAAAGCTTCGTATACTTCTTACTATATTATTAATTCTAACTTTTTTTACGACAGATCTCGGTAAGTAGTTAATAGGTTCGATTTTTGCTTACAAATTTTAGTCTAAAATGCACCATTAAATTTTTCTATTTTTCTATTTTATTTTAATAGTTTAGAATGAAATAATTTGATCAATGCCTTTCATTTTTGTCAAATTCTTTTTCTATAAGTCGAATAAATTTATCTAGTTGATATCTTTTAATTGACGAGTCTAACATTTTCCTTATTAATTATTATCTTTTATGAAGATTATTAAGTCATTTATTCCTATTCTTTCTTTATTATTCCTATGTTTACTTGATTATCCGTATTACCATCAACCAAGTAGCATGCAAGTGTTAAATCATTATTCTTTCTTTATTATTCCAATGTTCACTTGATTATCCGTATTATCATCGGTCAGTAGTATGCAAGTATTAAACCAAGTAGAAGTTACACTACTCACTACTATTTTATTATATGATTAACATGTCTAAAATTGGTCGACGTGTCTACAACCCACTTTTTTTTATTTTTCATGATAACTAGCTTAGTATCACACTATCTACCAAAAGTGGTTTTACATATTTATAAGTCTATTTTTTCTTTATCGCCTAACCATCTAAACCTATTTACTTATTCATTACCTTTACTATCATGTAAAACAAAGTAGCCATACCGAGTACATATACTAGCATATCGAGAAGAAACCGCACAATCACATGCAATAGATCTTACTTGTAGCCACATGTAAGATATATTTACTAGAAAGACAAAAAAGTTTCTTCAATTACAAGCTCTAACGAGAACATAGCCACTACTCTTTATTCTTCACCTTTACATCATAAAAACTAGGTAAGTTATTGCTCGGTAAGTTAGTCATGCATGTTATGTATATATGCAAGTATGCAAGTGAATGCACTTTCAAAATCCTTTTCAAGTCATTTTTGAAATCCTTTAAAATCTTTTTCATGTATTTTTGAAATCCTCTTCCTTTTTCGAACATGCCCCGTTAAATGTATAATATGCACACATGTGTACATGTTCGACCCTCTTTTCTTTTACTATTTTCTTCGTTAAGGTCTTTACCAATCCCCCCAATAAAGAAGTTCTTCTATCGAGGCTTTTACCAATTCTCTTGACGAAGAACTACTATGAATAATCGAACTCTCGATAACATTTTCCTTTTCCTTTGAAAAATATGAAGAAAAAACTTTTCATGATTTTGACATGCATATGCATTTAAATATAAATGCATAACCTCATAATGAACATAATGCATGCCATAAATAAATATGCATTTATGTAATAAAATTGCATACCTCAACATAATAAAAATGCATATCGAAATCCATTACCTTTCTCATTTTAGTCCATCACATTCCATTCAAGGTATACAATCCAAGTAAATAAAACATTTAACACAATGTACCACACACATCACATTTGGCATCATCATTCAATTAACGAGCCATAACACCCATTTGTTCACTCATTTCACAATTTTCATAAACATAACAAAAAAACTTTTAAAGGAAAGAAGATTCAATTTTTAAGATTTAATTGAAAGTGTGGTAATTCATATTTTCTTCTTTTGTAATGAAATTTTGAATCATGTTTAAACCGATATTTAAGGTTTATTTTTAGTTAATTATGAGCTAAGTTTTTAGTGACTAAGGCCAAGTAAGGCTGAAACTATGTTATTATTTATTTTGATGATTTAATATTAAACTAAAAAAGTTTGATTTATGTTAGTTAATTGATATTGTTTGTAATGCTTGTGAATTCTTGATTAACATTTACCGAATTTATTGTTTAATCTTGATACTAAGAGGAGATAAGTTGAGATGTTAAATTATTTTAGGTAAAATAACGAGTCTCTTGTGACTACAATCACAATAGCAAAACAACAATCATTTTAAGTAAAATGATGAGTCTATTATGATTGTAGCCATAATAACAAAATAACAAATCATTTTAGGTAAAAATAGCGAGTCTCTTATAAATATAGCCATAACGGTAAAATAACAAATCATTTTAGATAAAAATAGCAAGTCCTTTACAACTCGTAGCAATAGCGAGTAAAATACTAAATCATTTTTGGTAAAATGGGAAGTCCTTTCATACTACGTACATAATAGCAAAACAACAAATCATTTTAAGTAAAATAGTGAGTTCTTTATGATCGTAGCTATAACACTAAAACAACAAATTATTTTAAGTAAAATGGCGAGTTCCTTGTGACTATAGCCATAATAACAAAACAATAAATCATTTTAGGAAAAAATGACGAGTTCTTTGCGATTGCAGCCATAACGACAAAATAGTAAATTATTTTAGGTAAAGTGATGAGTCCCTTACAACTATGTACAATTATAATAGCAAAATAGCAAATTAGTTTAGGTAAAAAAGTCGACTCTCTTATGACTACGGCTATAACAACAAAACAACAAATCATTTTTTAAGTAAAATAGTTAGTCTATCACGATTGTAGCCATAACGGGAAAAATAACAAATCATTTTAGGTAAAATGGTGAGTCCCTTACAACTTTAGCCATAATAGTAAAATAGCAAATCATTTTAAGTAAAAATGATGAATCTCTTACGACTGCAGACCATAACAGACAAAACAACAAAAACTATTAGAAGCCACTAACGACTTCTTTTACATAAATAGAAAGCCATTGACGGCTTTGTTTCAACGAATAATAAGTTATTTAAAAAATTTTGAAAGCCACTAATGATTTTATTTATATGAGTTAGAAGTCATCGATAATTTCATTTCAATGAACAACAAAATAGCTAAACATGTCTACTCATGTCTTGGATATGAATATCACATAATCAAAATATCGTAATCAACATAGCAAACCTATTAAGTCATTTAAAACCAAACATCGAATCATTTTTAAGTATGAACATCCGGATCGATACTCGTTCTAGATAAACCATTGAAATTAAATCTCAAAATTAGTCCTCCTGTGTACATCATAGATCATTGATCATCAATCTTGTCGCTTCTTAAAACACCTAGCATCTTTGACCCTTTTCGGGTTCGATACATAATAATGTATCAAACAACACTTTAAATTTTTCAAGCATAACCAAACATGTATTTTTAATATCATTCATCTAAAAATAATAAAAATACATTATTTATAATTGTTCATCTAAAATTAAAAAGGTATAATCAAATTTTAAAAATTTACCCAAAATGATTTGAAGGGTACCGAAATTGCCAAAAATGCTATCTAGGATTAGTTCAACTCTCTTTAACCTCGATAAAGACCGAATATTCAATCGGCCAAGAAAGTAGAGTGGTTGTTCATTTCAAATAAAAATGTTTTGGGTCTCACAAGAGTGGCTGGACTGGAATAACAATTAGAAGGCTACTTGTTGGCTCTTAAGTGGAATTTGAGAGACACTAGATAGTGGAACAAGCAGTGGTGGCCATAAGGAAAGCTATCGAAGGCTTTTAACAATGATCGATAGCCTTAAGAAAGTTGTTGGTGATTTTAAATAATAAGTGCCTTGACTACTAAAACAACCAACAATAATGGCCGAGTTGGAGCTTGTTGTAGCTATATACCATTAACAAAATAGCCAAAGAAAAACTTAAAAGAGCATATAGGGAATTATTTCTATCTTGCTTTATCGGTAAGGGAAATTCCAAATAAAGATCGAGATTTTTATTCCTTCTTCATCGCTATCTCTTTTTCTCTTCCCGACTTCTCACTCCCTCACTCCGAACTCAAGAAAAGCTATAAAAAACTAAGCAAGGGCTTGAAAATGGAGTATGTTAATCAACTTGATTATGTAGATATTTGCATGTTACTTTATAAGAACAACAAAAAAGGTAATGCTTGTTAATTAAGTTAATATCTAGTGGTCGGTGTGGTTGTGGGTCATGTTTGGTGAGATTGGTTAAAGGTTGTAAAGGTCGGATGGTTGTAGGAAGATAACAACGAGGAGGCTAGGTTATTGGCTTTAGTAGAGAATGGGTCTTTATAGAAGTAGCTAGGTTTGGGTATTTTAGCATTAGGTTATGTGGTCTGTTCGGATAGAGGTTTAGAGTGTTTTTGGTTGAAGGTAAGGTGAGAGGAAGAGCTTTGTGGTGGTCGTTATTGCATGTTTTTCTTTTGTCATTTTTTGAGAGATGAACAGTAGGTCTTTCGAGTGAAGATTTA
Organism: Dovyalis caffra; assembly: GCA_963924115.1. Classification (NCBI taxonomy): domain Eukaryota; kingdom Viridiplantae; phylum Streptophyta; class Magnoliopsida; order Malpighiales; family Salicaceae; genus Dovyalis; species Dovyalis caffra. The sequence goes on from CAWUPB010000994.1 coordinate 7,246,094, forward strand.
TGGGTGGAGCTTTACAATGGCTTGTATGGGTGGTGGTTGGTACTACTTATGGAGGTCGGTGATAAAGATGAAAAGAAGCTAGTGTTGATTTTGGAAGAAGAAAGAAACAATGGTGGTTGCATTTTTTTCTTCCTTTAGAAGAGATGGATGAATAACGACTACCACTAAAAATGGGAGAGAATGGGGTATTTAAATGGGGACTAATTAGGTTTTTAGGTAAAGATCAATTTTAGTCTTTTATTCTTCTGTCTTTTTCAATTATAGTGCAAATCTTTTTGGTTTTTTTTCAATTATCTCGTTAATTGAGATTATTCAGCCCCTTTTTCTATTTAATTTCTTCCAATTGCACCATTTCTTATTTTCAATTAATGCTCTCAAGTTTTAAACCTTTTCAATTATACCCCTCATTGAATTTTTTATCCTAATTTCTCAAATCCTTTTAATTGAACCCCTAAATTATTTTTATTCATTTATTATTATTATTATTATTATTTTCTTCTTCTCCTTCTTCTCCTTCTTCTTCTCTCTCTCTCTCTCTCTCTCTCTCTCTCTCTCTCTCTCTCTCTCTCTCTCTCTCTCTCTCTCTCTCTTGTAGTTTTTAAAAAATTAAGAAATTGGGTAGGGGTAAAATTAGGTGTTAACAAGGGTGATGTTGCAAAATGATTTGATGAAGATGTTGTTTGTATACTCCAACCTCCTGTTATGATTGTTTTTATAGGTTTTAGGGTCGGTGAATTTCTTGGTGAGATATATTCTTCTTACTTCTAATGACTAAAACATATTCTTATTTGATTTCTCATGTCAACAATTATCTCCTTGCAATTATCTATTCTCACTCCCATAAAAAGGATCGTATTGAATGGAACAACCGCATCCGTAAACGTGTCGAAATCTTGTTATGGTACTTAACCCCGAAATCCCAAAAATCCTCTCTTATAAGCATTAGTAAGTGTGTCAATCTTCTTATCCTTTCTTGAAACATCTTTTTTACAATTATAATCAATAATTTATTATTGAATGTTTTTCTAGCTTTAGGTCTATTCCATCCAAGATTAAGGAATTTCTTATGCCATATGGTTCCGAAACTAGTATTGAAGAAGAACAAAAAAATCACAATAGAAATTCTATCAAAGAGTCGCTCAACATGAATCCTCACAAATATAAGGTTAGCATCATATCATTATCATCACGAGATATTGTCCAAACACATAGGCTAATTGAGGAATCAACAAGCATTCATAAATTTTCCTTGAGGAGAGATGGAAATGTTTCAAAAAAAACAAGTTGTTTTTGGTTTTACAATTACAATAAGTACTTTTATTTTTGTTAATTTCCTTTTAGCACATTTATGGAAAACCCATCATTTGCCTTTTATTTATTTATTTATTTTATTCAAGTTTTCTTTTTTATTATACAATTGTTGAAATTATAGTATATCTAAAATTGCCTTGCTTATTTTTGTTCCATTGCATATTAACTTCTAAAATATTACTAATGATTAAAAATTCACTCATTAAGCCTTTATTACGGACTTTGACCTCCATTGGAGTTGGTGGTATAAGATTTGTCCAAAATATAACAAACTACACTAGGAGGATGGCTTATGTTATATATGCCAAACATATGACTATATCGATAAACCTCATGTTCCATGGTATGATTTATAACTATTTTTTATCTATCTTATTTTTGTCAATAACATTAACTCTATATACCATTACAAACCAAACCTAATTTTCTTGCTCTTTTCTTTTTGCAAGGACATTGTTTTATATGATTTTGTTGTTTCGCCTATATAACCATTGTACAACAATAACCGGAGCAACATCTACCCTTTTTTCCTCTTCATTTCCATTTCATTGATCATCTTGCTTTCACTTATACAATTATAAAGTATTGCAATTATTTTTCTTCTTTCAACCATAACATTTTTTACTCCACTTTTATATTTTATGCTGCAAATGTATTATCTTAAAAAATCTCTATACTAATTTACACATTCATTAGCCACATGGGTGATATCTATAGAAAGAAAACAAGGGCTCCTGTGTATGTTATCCCTAGTCAAGACGAATAAGTGACTATGACTAAGAAAAGTTAGGATGGATAGATCGATAAACGCAAAGAAGTATGGGTTCCAATGAAAAAAAGAATGATAGATTTTTCAATAGTGCAATTACATATAGTGACACGTAAACAATGGTTTTAAAAACTAATGAAGTTTGTAAGAATGGAAAAGGTACTTACCAGATCATATGAAAATAGTTTGATCTTTTTCGAGGATCTAGATGCGGAGACATGCCAAGATTTGGAGCTTTTAGATAGAAACACCTATACTCGCTAAAAGAAAAGAAAACTAATTCTAAAAAATCATCTCAATAAGGCTAAGTTGGGATAAGCACAAAGGACTATAATAATAATAATTATACGGTCTCGAATGAAAAAGATGAGGAAATTTTGACAGATCATAACTCTTTTGTGGTACTTTCGGTAATCGATGAGGATGATTTAACCAATATCATAGCCCCTAATATATGGAAAGGATTGGTTTCTAATCATGAGGAAAAGATGAAACAAGAAACAATTTGAAGACAATTCATAGAGAGCTTGGACTTGTAGAATGGGGATATGATTAAAGTAAAGAAGCTCCATAAAAATTTTCAAAAAAAAAAATGCTAAAAGGAAAAAAATCAAACAAAGGAGTCGTGGCAAAAAGAAAAACTAATTCTAAAAAATCATTCTCAATAAAGCCAAGTTGGGATAAGCATAATGAACTAGAATAATAATAATGATGAGGTCTCGAATGAACAAGATGAGGAAATTTTGATAGATCATAACTCCTTTGTGGCACTTTTAGTAATCGAAGAGGATGATTTAACCAATATCACGAGTCCCTAATATATGGAAAGGATTGGTTTCTAATGATGAGGTAAAGATGGAACAAGAAACAATTCGAAGAAAATCCATAGGAAGCTTGGACTTGCGGAATGGGGATATGAGTAAAGTAAAGAAGCTCCATAAAATTTTTCAACAAAAAAAAAAGGCAAAAGGAAAAAAATCCAACAATCCGATTTCAAAAGAAAGACCGGATCGACTTACAAAGCACAAGGTACTTCATCTCTTTGTTGATATATAATGTCCGGTATAATATGGAATGTAAGGGGTTTTGATAATTCGATACCATTAATTATATAAAACTACTTAAAAATAACATAAGCTTTTGTTTTCAACTATTATTGACCTAAAACTAGATGGAGATAGAATTGATGGCATTGCTAAAGTTCTAAAATATACATTTAGCACACATCAAAATTCAAATAATAATCATTTGGTTGTTTTGGAACAAAGATGTAACAATGACTTGTGAAAGAGTGCAAAGGTAAGTTATTACAATAGTTATTATAGTAAATCAAATTCTGGATCTTAGAGTATCTATTGTTTATGCTTGTTGCAATAGGGAGAGCATTAGGATTTATAGGTTAAACTAGATTGATTATCTTCTATTAGCAAAGTTTCATGGATTATGGATGGGGACCTTAATGTTATCTCTACTACCGATGAAAAAATTAGAGGTATAAGATTTGACTTTCATAAGATGATAGATTTTAATAATTATTATAACATAATTGGTATGATGGACATGGGTTGTCGGGATAGCAAATATACTTAGTGTAATAAACAAGTAGGGAGAGACTTAATAAATTTTTGGCCAAGGGATCCTATCTAGCATCATGTTTAAATATGTTATGGAGCATTCGACACGAAATAAGCTCTAATCATTGTCCTTTGTGAATTCGACTAAAACAAGCTAGAATAAGGCATTCTATGGTTTGGTTTCAGCAAATATGGCTAAAGCATCAAAATTTTTAAGTTTTTGTGAAGAGTAATTGGGGTATATGAGTTACAATTCCTCCATTGAAGATTCTACACTAGAGTTTAAACATTTACGAAACAAATTAAATATGTGGAATTATGAGGTTTTTCAAAATATTAAGCAAAAAATAAAGGTTCTTCGAATGATATTATGCAGCTAGATTCCGAGTTGATTTAGCATTGGAATGACCTCACAGCTATGCATCTTAAAGAGACAGGAAAATTTAGATAAACTAGTGAGATGAGAAGTCGATATTTTACAACGATAAGAAAGGGTCAAGTGGGTGAAAAATGATGATAGAAATACAGATTATTTTCATGCTTGCATTAAGGAAAATGCTAAAAAGTCCTTTCTTATATTATGACAGAGTGATGGGTTTGTCATTGAGGATATCTCTTTCATTAGAGAGGCAATAATATATTATTTTAAAATTTATTTACCAATACTACAAATATGCATAATGAACTATTTTTAAAAATAGAGAAAGACATTTTGAAAGCTACTAATGAACTTTTAAGAAGAAAGTGTAGGATGTAGTTGTAGGTCCGAATCCTTCTAGTGCACCGGGATGGGATGGCTTCATGAGGCATTTCTATTAGCGATGTTAGGATGTGATAAAAAATGATACGAGTTATAGTGATATATGATTTTTTCAAAGGGGGACATCTCTTGAGAGGTATGTCAATTACTACCTTTGTCTTTATACCAAAGGTTTTTAATCCCTCTAGTTTAAGTTATTTATGACCAATTATCTTACCAACCTTTGGTTGTAAAATCATATCTAAAAATCATAGCTACAAGATTGGGAAGGGTTTTACATGGTCATATAGCCCAATGAATAGGTCGGTTTTGATAAAAGATGCAGATATTCGAAAATATAGCAATGACATAAAAATTAATGGCATAATTAAATACGAAAGTGAGAGGGGATAATTTGATTCTTAAACTTGACATATCGAAGGCCTATGGTAGAGTTGAATGGCATTTTTTATTAAGGATAATGAGAGAGATGGGTTTTAATCATAGTTTGCGTGATCTTGTGTATAGGTGTATCAATAATATTTGGTACACCATTTGATTATAGGGAAATAACTTTGGTTTTTTCAAATCTAGTAAGGGAGTTAGATAGGAAGATCCTTTATCGCCTCTTTTGCTTATCTTAGTGTAACAAGTTCTTTTGGTTAATTTGAAAAAGCAAATTTTAATGGGTTATATTTGGCCATATGGTGTGGAAAGAGGGGGTTCATTTATTTCTTACTTATTTTATGTAGATGATATTTTGTTGTTTATGAATGATTCAAAAAGATCTTTGCTACATCGCGAAGCTTGATCAACATTTATAAGGAATATTCGGGATAATTTACGAACGTGGCTAAAAGTGGTTTCTATACCTTAAAATATATTCTTAAAAGCTAAATAGTTGCCATAAAATAATGGATCATAGTCAATTTCATTTTCCTATACGGTATTTAGGGGTTCCTCTATTTGTTGGACGAATTTGAAGACCTTACTTTCACTCCTTAGAAATGAAAATTAACAATCAATTAGGAGGTTGAAAGACCAAACTTTTATCCTTTAGGGCCTATATTACTTTATTGAAGTCAACGATTAGTAGCATTCTAATTCATGTTTGGCGGTAATTCCAATTCCTAAAGTCACTATTCGGAAAATTTAGAGTATGATGTCAAATTTTCTCCGGAGTTCTTCGATGGAATTAGCATCATTGGTTATCTTTAGGCTCGGGTTTGTAAACCTTTGATGGAACATGCTCGGCTTTTAGAGATCTAGTGCGAGTCATGAAAGCTCTGCAAGCCAAGTTGGCTTGGTCCTACTTATAAGGAACTAATCTTTGGGCTAAGGTCTTACTTGTGAAATATTAGAAGTCGGGTAGAGTAACGGTTTATTCTTTCCATAAATGGAAGTCAATTATGCATCATCTTCCTACTCTTAAGAACTATAGCCATTAGATAGTTGATAGAGGTATAATTCCTTTTTTGAGCACAAATTGGTGTGGCACAAGATTAGACCTTCCTCTTCCTATTGACAAACATTGTAAGGTAAAGGATATTATAGGCTGAGTTGGATGATTTTCTTTCTTTTATTCCATGTGACCATTATAACGAGGTAAAAAATTATGTTTTAATGATGATACTTTTACTCTCACAAAGAAAGGTGTTATTTAGACAAAAGCCTATTGGAATCATTACCGAACACTATCTCCAAAATGATCTGTGGGCTAAGAAGATTTGGAATGCTTGTATACCACCTAGGGTTAGTGTTTTCATTTGAAAGTGGTTTAATAGGGAAATCCTAATGGATTCAAGAATTAAAGATCTTTATATCCGTAGTTGCCCAAATCATAGGAAGGAAACACTTGAACATCTTTTTATCGCATCCTAGTGGCTATGGTCGTGGTTAGAAAAGTTATTTAGAACCTTTTAGACATGTGTTGTACTTATAAACCTAAAAAACCTATAAATAATATGGGTCTTTGGAAGTTGAATAAGCTACATCTTTCGGTTATATCAGCCCTTAGTTTATGTGGAAAATGATTAAAACGGGACCCTCCTCCTCACATTAAATTCAAGATGAATATTGATGACTCAACTATGGATGGAAGATGCACAAGTGGAGGAGTTATTAGAGATACAATAGGTACTATGATTGTAGGTTTTCATAACTTTATAGAGAAGGTATGGATACAAAAGTTGAGATTCTTGCTCTTCGTGATAGTTTAGAATTATGCAAAGAACTATTATTGGATTCGTGATAGTTTTCACAACTTTTTTTTTTTCATGGTTCTACACCTATCTTATTTGACAATGTGAAAATTTTATGGCTATTCACACTTTAACTCATGTTTAGAGGGAGAAAAATATAGTAGAAAACAAATTGGCAAATGTGGCCTACCAATATGGAGAGTTTTAGAGATTTTTTTATTATGCTAATCTTCATATTTTTGTTAAAGTAGCTCATAGGCATGATAGACGTGATAGATTAGGTTTTTATTATTATAGAAAGTAACAGGATTGTTTACTTTGGTATTTAGGCTTCTTTGTCCTCCCTTGTAATAATTTTTTTCTATTAATAAAGTTGTCAATGTATGCCCCCTTTTCCTTAAAAAATTTGCATGTTCATGAACAAATTAAGATGTTGTTGTGTCTTTGTTCTTTAATTTCTCTTTCCCTCTCCTTTAAACCTTATTTTATTCAACAAATTTTTATTAACAACTCCTCCTTAATTATGTAGTTTCATTTCAACCTTTATAAAATTAAGGCATACTTGTCATTTATTTTTTATATATTCTTATTATCGCACCTTTTTAGATTGCAATATCTAACAAATTCAAATATTATACTTATATGTTTACTCAAACTTTCAATAGATGCTATTATATTTGATGGGACCTCTTTTTTAACACGTTCTATTAAATTTTACACAATTTTGTTTTGAAAAAAAAGACCTAATTTAATTGTTTTTCATCAGTAGTACATGTCTGTTTAGCAGCAAATGCTTTGCATGAAATCACTCCCTATCCTCAACCATCCATATATATGCTAGGTGCAACCGTGCAAGAATTTGGTTGGAACTTGCATTTCCGTTTGATAATTATTTATGTGCCTAGGACTTTATAAAAATATTCAAAATCTAAAAGACATACATGTTGATTTTCATAATAATTTCTATCCAGGTTCAAGTTGGACTGTTTAATGATCGATGGACATGAGGTCACAAACTTCATGATGATTGGTAGATATGCCAAAAAAAAAAAAAATTGGAAACTCTACACATTATTATGTGATTGATAAGGGCTTCATTACCCTCACACCATTGTTCCTTCGATGATTGAAAAACTAATAAAGCTTAGGTTTTTCAAATGCACTTTGACATGTTCAAATCTACAAATACGTATTGTGATAACGTCGTAAACAACATCTTTGATGATGATACTATCAATATAACATAAGTTAACCTTACGCTCAAACAAACACATGATGATTGTTCTTCCATGAAGTCAATCAATTCTAAAGCTATTTCTAATCAATCATCAAAAAGGTAGATATACCTGAAACTCCATCCATTAAAGAAACTCATGCATCAATTGCATCAACAACTTCATCGATTAGTGGTGTCCCGAATGCTAATTTGAGCATCGATCCTAGTTACCTTTAAACAAAGCAAAGACTTTAATTTACTTGATAATACATATAGCATACCAACACAGGGTATCCCTTAAGAACTATTATCTTTTTTTATTTACACATCAAAAACTATCCCTTTTACATTTGCAAATACATTGAAAAATATGCAGTTAATAGATGCAATTGATAGCTACTTCAATACATCTAGAAAATTTCATATTTTTCACCACTTTTATTACTTACCTTTTATAAATTCTACAAATCTTATGGGTTCAATATTAATAGGTTTTATTTTCTGCATATATAGGTCGCTTGCTATACCACAAGAACAAATCACCTTAATTACTTTCATCTCAACAAAAGATACAGTCTAGACGACTTGACAAACAACTTAACAAATTGTAATCGATCTTGAACATACTACAGCTCCTTAAAAAAAAAAAGAAGCTATTTTTTACTAAAAAAATAACTGCTTTCCAAAATCATCAATACGTCGATGTTATTGACAGATCCACCTAAGAATTTTCTTTGGCTGTACATAGACATGCTGCTTCTAACTTGCTTGACCTAACAAAACTGCATGCATTAGATTCAAAACTCAAACAATCGTTGCTTACTCCAAATCAGGAGAAGGTCAATTGTTAGGAATAAAAAAACAAGATCCAAATAATTATCAAACTACATGAAAAGGACTTTAATTTTTGTTCCTTCAGGTTGATCGTACATAAGGATCGTGCATTGGCAATGGTGGAAGAAAAAGTATATTACTCAATTATCCAACATTCGTTCATCATTTTCTACTTTTGCAATGAAATTCATGCTAAGATAGAACTAGACGGCATGGAAGGATACAAGGTCATAAATTACATGGTTTGTTGTTTAACAACGTGTAAATATTTGTTATATGCATTCTTTTTTAACAAATTGATGGTTTACAAGGCTACTTTTGTAAACAATTACCTAAGAACAATAGTGCATTTGTGATATATATATATATATATATATATATATATATATCTTTTGCACATTGTGCCGTTGGCATTTTTTTTTCTTCTCAATTTTAAGTTTAAAAAATATGAAATTGATATTGTCTTTGGAAATTGAGTTGTTAATTTTTTTCCTTGCTTTGAAATTTTAAAAACATGGAATACATTCTTTTATAATTTATCCCACAATATATTAGTCTCGAATATGATAAATTTTAGCTTATTTCAATGCATAATAGTTTGATAAAAAAAAAAAAAAGACTAAAAATAAATGTGTTTTTTTTCAAATATTATCCAAACCTACTATTCTTTCACAAATAACACCTATTTTGAATTATAGGATAAAGCAGATTCCAAATAAAAAATCTAGCTATATACCAAGGCATATTCAATGCCTACCTAAACTTTATTATCAAATATATTTAATTAATTCTCATGAGTTGCATGTTAATAAATACAATTGAAGACGATAAAACTATTATAAATAATTAAACTAAACAACTGAGTACTATCTATTATTTAGTTCCAAACATCTTTTTTTTTTTTTTGAATTTCATGAAAACTTACTAAATACACATATACTTACAATTCGGACGTTCTTTACCTTTAATTCTCAAAAAAATTTTTAAAACTTGATTTATCATAATGAGTAAATTAGATTGTCCGTCTATACACACATCCATGTTTACATATAAGAATAGTTATAGATCGGTTAATAATTGAACAAGCAAATCACATGTATAGATTATCTACTTCCTACATGCTATACAAACTATGCATTTTTAATTTACACATATAACAAAAAAAAACGTAAAGAAAAAAATTTCCTCTTTTACAAGGAAAACAAAATTTTATATAGTAATTTATAGACTGTCTATAGGGAAAGCAAAGCTATAGTCTTACATAATATGTTAAAACAATTGCATTAATAATCTTATATAACCACCAAAGACATAATTGATAGTCAATTCATACATGGGAAAAAATTATATATATTGCCCATGATTGAGACCCACTACAAGCACAAATAAATATTCACAAATACAATCACATAAACTTATTTTATTTAAAACTTATTTAACGCATAGCAAGAATAAATTACCCTATCAAGTGATGCTTTACAACTCAACTAATGTAAGTAAACAATTGAGTTAATTTGACATTGCGTTAGCAATTGTTTTACTTCTTTAACATGTCAAAACATGTACCACTACTTTAATCAAACTAAACAAAAGGTACTATTCATTAATGCATGACAGAAAAATTACTTTATCAAGTGATGCTATGTAGTAAACAATTGAGTTAATCTAACATTGAGTTAGTAATTGTTTTGTTTTTTTAACATGTCAAAACACTTTAATTAGACTAAACATAAATTACTATTCATTGAAAATTTATTAATGCATGATAGTTAAAGACGTAAACTTCATACACTACACATGTTTCTACCTATTTATGTATGATAATAAATAATTCAATGACAATACTTAGGTGACCGATCAATTTATTTAATAAACAATAAATGAAAAATACAAATTTTTAGCCACAAATATATATATATATCACCAACCTTCATCCTGCAATAGGTCAAAAAAAAAAAAAAGTCCTTTTACATAAAATCATTACAAATACAAGCTCCTCCTTGCATGGCACCCTCCAAAAAAAAATTATTGAATGATGACTAACAAAATTAACAACCACAATATTTTACTCCTCACAAGGATTATATGCTTCTTAACCTTATATGTGTTAGAATATACCTACGTTTGGCATTTTGTAGTTCATTTTATGCTTCTTAACTTGATATGGGTTAGAGTATATGTACATGTGGCATTTAGTTATTCAAGAACGATGTTATACTTGATATTCTTCATCTTAATATTTTTATTTTATTTGTGTATTTACATCATATCTAACTCAAAATTTGCAAACTTTTATACCATGATTAATTTTTTTTTCAACATTATACTTTAAGTAATATACTAATTCTTATTATTACTTCTATTAGATGATTTATTATTATTATTTTGCTTCTAAAAATATCACATAAAAGGCATTTTACTAACTTCTTAACCACAACTTGCTTATTTGTATCTAATTTTTTTCCTCATTTGCATGATTCCCTTAGTCCTTGCAACAAAACAACTTACCAAACACTTGAATTTCATCCATCTTCATGCCTAGGCCAATTCAAGAGTTAATTATAATTTTTGTTCTCCTTTTAATACAACATGTGCGAGCCAAATTTGGAAGATGAAAAAAAAACAATCATTTATAATTTGTTATGCACACCCACTGCTAATACAAAAGTTTGACAAGAAATGTTTATTTTTCCATTCAACCTCATATCCAGAAGTACCACCTCACGCTTTACTATTTCAAAACAAATAAATAATAAATATTTATTCTTGATTATTTTACTTGTTCGAATATGCCTTCAAACATTTCATGTAATTATTTAGTTGCACAAAAATATATGTTTCTGTACTTTTAAATGAATGAAATGACGAGCTATAATAAGTTAAATTTTTTTTTTTTTTATAACTTATATATACTTTATGCTTTGCCGCTTAAGTCTCATTAATGTTATTGAATATTTACATATATTCTTTTTAGTACAAGTAAAAAACATACCTTTTACAATCGCTCAAATTTATATTCTCTTCTCTTCTTTAAATAACCATCTATTGTCAGAACAACAAAAGAAAACAAATTCGAACCTTTACAATCTTTTCAATTTCCATACTTTTTTACAGAAACAAAAAAGAATAGTTTGTGATTCAACATTGAATTGATTTTATCATGGGTAAAGCACGCATTAATCTAGTACCATCTAATTGTAAACACTTCTCACCATTATATAAAATTTATTTTTTTGTACATTCACAAATTATTTTGATTTCTCTGATATTTTCATGGCTTCGTTCAAATTCAAAAGAAATCGTTTCTTTTCATTTCTTTCTTTTATATATATATATATGAAGAAATATGTGCACTTTTTAATATGGACAGTCAACATGCACCATGATTGTTGACATGTGCCAAGATGGTATCATAGTGCTGTACGACCCGCACCATCAGGCATTTCCAAAATATTTTTGACAAAGAAACCCCTCCCTGCCTAGTCCCTTCTGCTTTTACTGGTTCTCTAATTTCTTCGCATTCTCAGCTAAATATATGATTGGATGCTCCAATAAAAAACAAAATTAATTGCATACTATGTTTGACGATAATCCTCCTGAAGATTCGTGACATGGGTTATATTGCCTTTCGTTTCTCACATACTAGAAAATCTTTAAGGCACTCGACAGCACTCTAATCAAAATTGCACAACAAACAATCCTGCAGGGCTGATAGTTTAATCATTCAAAAGTCTAAACACATAATATTGCCACAATTTGTCATCCAAAAAGTTTCACAACATATCTGTCCAATACATCGTTTCTTTCAAGCCCGAATTTTAGATACAGAACATTGCAAGAAAAGTACGTAAATTACTAATATGCTAAGGTTCACCTCATTATTTGCTCCAGTCGTGCGGTATAAAATTCTTGCCTCAAACTTCTACAGGATGAACCAAGAAAACGCATGCTGCATATATTCTGAACGATTTAAAACAAACACTTTTTTACATATCTTGCTGGTTTTACTCGACTACTGGTTGCTTCTGTAGTTTAGCTACGGCTCCAAAGAGGGTTTGATGCACTTCATCAAAGTGGGGCTTTGTTGCATTTTTGGTATCCTCAACCCACTGCTGAACCTTCTTGTATGGACCAAGTATGCGAGTGCGATCCGTTTCATCCACAAACTGAAACCCAAAAAAAAAAGTTAACTTTAATATAAGAAAGGCCTTTTACTCAGCAACTTTCTTTTCCTCAGAAACCAAATGCAAATAGAGGTTCGGAGGCAAGTTTAAAGCAACAAAGATTCCCACCTTACTATGGTTTAGAGTGAGCATAAAAGTGTGCGTGTGCATATGGGGTATATATGCTTCAGGAAAGATAAAGGAAGGCAAGAAATTTCTGCCCAACCTGTCATATAATGAATTTGTGCATACAAGGGGAAATACCATTAATCCTAGAAACAATGACAAAAGCAACAAGGTCTAGGTTTCAGCTCTATTTAAACAAACACATGAACTTAAGGAGAGAGGCCTCCCACACATCAATAAAGTAAGGAGGTTGACTCTGCATATCTGCTTAATTTCTTATGGCTATTGGGCTAAACATACACGAAAAATTAATGTAAAAGCATGCAAGCAGCAACATTCTTATGGACAAAGAATCTCTTTCTGCATCAATGAGCATTAAGTGGAGCTCTAATAAAGAGAACTGGACTTCAAAAAACTGCCAAGAAGACATCAAACACGTTGCTACCATATCCAAATTTTGTCTCTCACCAGAATACTTTGTTGTGGTTGTGATGGTAAAAAATGAGAGTGCCTTTGGGTGTTATAAAGGGATGAAAGAGGGAGCGAGGGCTTTTCATTGTTGTCAAATTAGTTAAATCCTCACACCCCAACAAACTACGGACTATCCAAAACATTAGCAAAATCTCACTTCCATCGAACTTTCTCCCATAGGACCAACACTAATTATATTGCATAGAAATGGTGAGTCATATCTGCATACCTCTAGTTGCATTATCTCACAGACAAGGCTTAGGTCGGCTATAGACGGTTGACTGCTGCCTAGCAAGAACCGGCCACTCTCTTTAAGCCACATAGCCTCTATCTTTGAGAGGGATGAGGATAGAACTTTCTCGGCCTCAGCAGCTGCTTGTGGATTCAGAGGTCGCCCAAATACAGGTGCTAGCACAGTATTCTGAACAAACCCAGCTGAAGAAGCATCAAATTGAAAAACACTGGTTCATCAGAATGTGGCAAGCTTGGGAAAGACAATAAACAAAACCTTCAAAATGGAAGTTGCAAGGACAGAAATAGGTAGCTAGAGCCAATGAAATACAGTCCAGTTTGTTTATTTCACCATTTTCCAAATCAGAACCAGATGACATAAACAATATGAATAACACTTCCAACAAATGTTTCAGATCAAATTTAATATGACGTACTTGAACCACTGCGTAAGTTGGAGTGATGCCAATCCAAAATCGAGTGGATTTCAGCTCTCTTGTAATGATCAGCCGGATACCTTACAGTGTGAACAAGAAAGCATGTTAAGAACTGGTCACCATCATACAAATCTAGAAATCATATATGATGTTCAATTAGTCATTTTGAATACACTAAATCCTTCAACTGAAAGCACATGCAGACTAACACACATTGTCACCTGCATTATAAACAAACTAGCAAGCTTATTTAGTGTGATTATAACAAGTATCTGACTCATCTAACCAGTAAGTACGTTTCAGAACATAGAAAAATGACTATTGTCATGTTGTCCATTTTTTTCCATTTAAATATGAATCATTAATGTACAAAATCTGCCTTCATTTAATAAAAGATAACACAGATCAAGAATGTCGCCTAGAACTCTTAGGGTAAGAGAAGTGTTCCTTGCTTTTGTCTGAAGCTTTTCTTTAGGTATTGAGGACATCAAAGCTGACATCAAATCTGCCATTGCCAATAATCATTTCATGCCTTTTTCCATTATGTATTTCATACATTCTAAGCCACTATTTCACATACAAATATACAAAATTCATTGCAGTGGCTATACAAAATTCATCACGGTCAATATACACATTACCAACTATACTTACCAGTGATCAGCAACTCCAGGAAATGCAGAAGCAAGGAAAATTAGGATTGCATGACTGCAAAGACCAATCGACAATTTAAAAATTAAATTGATGAATACAAATTTCAAGGGTCAAAAGAAGTAAAAATTCTCACATGGTATTACAAATTTACAAAAACTGGACATTTATAAAATTATATAGTAGAACAGAGTTGCTAGCAGCAAACTCAAGTCCTAGATTTCCAGGAACCAAACATAAGAGATAGATTACAAGGACGCGCAGGCAACTGACAGTTTGTGCTTAAAGTTACCTCTCAAAAAGCTTGAATTTTCCATCAACTACAATCGCTGGCACTTTTCCCATAGGATTTATTTCTGAAATCACAATCAAGAATCACAGATGACTGTCTCAACTTTCTTGATAAACACAGATCATTCACTAGCACAAATTTAATCACCCAAAACACTTGATCCCCATAATTTCCATCTGGGGTGGTCTCAATTTTGCTAAAAATCAACAAAACCCTCAACTTTTAGTAAAAAAAAAAAAATTTTAAACCACGTTTACACTTACATAGACACGTAGAGAGAAGGAATATTTGATTAAGGTGTACCTTTGAATTGAGGAGTTAAATGTTGACCCTTCACTAACTCAACTCCAACCTCTTCAAAGTCTATCTTGTTTACTCTATAAAAATAAACATATGAAACCCAGACGAAACATATTATTCAAATAAAAAAGAGCCCAAGTTCAAAAATTTGCGGTGTGTGATTTTTACATCAAGAAGAAACCATTACAGAGTGAATTAAAAAGGTAAAAGATTACTTGCAGAAGATGACGATTGCCCTTGAAGGCTGTGACAAACGATCTACATATACTTTCAGCTCCATTTCTTAAATCACTATTTGAGATCTGTGACTGTTGTTTGATTTTTTTTTTTAAAGGGTGTTGTTTGATTCTTACAGTAGTGTTTGTCTCAAGCATTAGACCGGGGATCCTCAACTCTACTTGCGTTTCGCATTCAGAGCCAATTCGTCTTTCTGGTCCAATTAAAAAAAAAGTTGGAGTGATTCGCTATTCATTAACCATTAGTTAGATTTATCTATGCTATTTTGATATTTTCGTGATATTTTGCATTTGTATACAAATTTTACATTTATGCACTATTTTGATATCCTGTGTTTCCAAAGATAAATTTTTGCTTTTGCTTTTTCTTTTTTCAGCAATTTATTTTAATTTCGTATACGAATTTATATCTTATGTATTTTGATTCTTAATATTTATCAAAGATATATATTTTTTATTTGTTTTTTTCAATAATTTATTTTAATTTTTTATTTTATAGAATTAGTGTGAAAATTATGAAAATATAATATTTTTTTTTCAATTTTCTATATAGGCTGGCTATTAGGAAACATATATTATACGTTTTTAAATTTTAGAATCAACATATATATCGGATTGTAATATTTTTATTGTTTAAAATTGATATCTTTAATTTAATTTTTTTTATTAAAAATTCTCATTAAATTAATTTTTTATTTTTTTATGTAATTTTATTTGTTAACAAATATAATTTATTTTTCTACAAACATGGATTTTTGAACAATTTTTTTTATAAAAATAAATAATCAATTAAAAAATAAAATTTATGCCTTTTATTTGCTTATTCTTTATATAATCAAAATTTATCGAATCAATTTTATAGTTATTTTTATTGCAATCTATTAATTTCAATATAATCTTTATAATTTAAGTTTTTTAAAAATATTTTTTTGATTTATTATACACAATTTAGCCTCCTTTGTATGGTCATGATGTATATAAAAAAAAATGATATCATTGATTTTATAAAAATTAATTATGCATCTATACACATAATATTAACTATTTGCTATTAATTTTTTTTAATATTATAAAATTAATTTCTTTCAAATAAAATATTTAAAGTAATATTTTAGAATGACTATCTAATAACTCAATTACATTTTTTATATTAATATTATTGATTATTTTTTATATAAATATATAAAAATCAAAGGTACATATTTTCAAAAAAAAATTAATATTCTTATCGACTTTAAACAAAAAAAAAAAATCATTTCTTAATTTTTATATAAGTTTTTACATTAATTGTTGCTTTATTTCTTCAATGAAATCTTATGAAAGAAAATATTAAGATGTTTTTTTAAATTTTATATTTATATTAGTGCAAGTTTTATTTAGGAATAAATGCACAATGAATAATAAATCATGGTTTTTTAACCACAATTTATGAAAAATTATAAAAATAAATAAATTAAATATAAAATTTTAAAATTAGATGAAATTTTTTCTTTTACCTTTAATTTTATCTATTTTAGTTGACCAACAATATAATACATGCTATCAAACCAAAATAAATTTATTTTATACGGCCCGTAGCATAGTTTTGAAGAAAAAACAAATCATTCTCAAATTTGAACACATTTTTAACTATTAAAAAAGTCAACTTCATACAAGTCATTTGTACTTTCACAATTAATATTAATAAAAACTTAACGAGAAAAAAAGTATAATTTCAAATTAAAAATAGTTGGATACATATCTAATTTGAAATTAAAAATCAAGAGACTAATTCTCAAATAACTTAAAATTGAGAAAAATATTTGGACAATTTAGCCCTAGCTAAATGCAAACCATCTAGAACTAAGAAATTTATGAGAAATATCATTTGAAAAAAATTGGATTTTTTGTCTTTCCATCCCTTTTTGAAATTTGACACCATTTTATTCTTCTTTTTCTTTCTCTTCGATTTTAAACTACTTGTATATACTATTATTTAATTTTTTATAATTATATTTGATTTAAATTTTAATTTTATCTTTATTAAGACCTATTATTATCCATAATTTTCTCAATTTTTTTTCAACCATCCTTAAAATTTTAAATATAAAATCTTTTTTTTTCTACTCTTTAACACTTCACTTTAAAATTTTATTTCTTAGAATTTTCTCTATATTTTTTGTAAATATATAATGTTATTGCAAAAATTTTTCATACCTTATATGCTCGAGAAATTGCAATGATAGCAAGGTAACACAATGACCATTATAATTAAGAAATAAAATATACATTAAAAAAATTATCAAAATATGACAAACGAATTGAAAAATATAACTATATTTTTATAAAAGTTCTTGCAATGTATAATTGAGATGAGAATTATACTTTAAAAATTAAAAATTATACATTTATTTGGATTTGGGTTGGGTTGATTCCGGATGACTCGAGGGTCGGGGTGGGTGCCCAAGATCAAGGCTAGTCTTTGATTGTGTCAAAAAGTTGAATTTAGTCTATAGGCCCATTAATATTGTCGATATGGGTTTGTGCGAAATGCACGAACAAGGAGTCGCCACTTAAATAATTGAAGAGAAATAGAAAATGCTAAATATATCGGTCCGTATAGATATTTGGGTAAGGGGTCAATTACGTATGGAGAAGATATAACATCATTGTCATCTTTACATGTGAAAATAAAAAAAATATATGATTTTACCATGTTATGCTTGCTATGCCTATTATAGTGAATTTATTTTATCAAGATAAAATAGTAGAGTAATTCGAGGTTTACACCGGTTTGAGGCCAATACCCATGCTCAAAGGGAAAAAAATAAGAAAAGTTAGAATTTCGCCTAATCTTTAGCGAACACAACCTATACCGATAAGTAAGTGGGTTTCTAAAAATTGATATCCTTTTATTAACATTGGTAGTAAATCATTGACAATCTCACTCACACAAGTGAAAAGTCGTCGATAACTTTGAGTCATGAATTTAAAAATTTATCGATAACTTCATCACATAAGTAAGAAGCCATTAACAACTTCATTTCGCTCGAGCAAGAAGCGGGTAACTAATCCGAAAGCCATAAATAACTTCATTACATAAGTGAGAAGTCATTGATAGTTTCATTTTAGACAAGCGGACAACAAGTAAACTAATTTCAAAATCACGGATGACTTCGTTACATAGGTAAAAAGCCACTAATAACTCCATTTCAATAGTCAAAAATTAAGTCAAACTAGTTCGAGAGCCATTGATAGCTCTATCCAATTAAATGAGAAGCCACCGGTAGCTTCATTTCATACCAAAAAAGGCGAGGTTAAATGATTTAGAAATCGTATGCAACTTCGTCCACATAGATGGGTAACCACCGACGACTTCATTTCCAAAAAATAAAGAGATAGGTAAGATGATTTAGAAGTCTGTAAACAACTTCATCTATATAAGTGGAAAGCCATTAGAAGCTCCATTTTAGCTAAAAAAATAGACATACAAATTGATTAGAAGTTGCATGCAACTTTAATCATATAAGTAGGAAGCCATTGTCAACTTCGTTTCGACAAATGGGCAACATAGTATTTGACATAACAATTATTCACAACACAATATTATCACAATCCATTCATAATTTAAACAATTCAAATAAGTTCGGGAATTACTCAAACATCGTGAGAATGTTAGAAGTCCATTCCTTGGATCGAGTTTTACTTTTTCAATCTTGATACGACTCGATTATTTTATTCAATCGAGAAGGAGGAAGCAACTATTTATGGGTATCAAGGAGTCTGCTATATGGTGATTGAAATGCTATTGGTCAATTATGAAATGAAAAAAATACCCTTATACCTAAAATTACCAAAATTCCCTTAGAGGATGAAATAACCACTACCGATTGCTCGATCATTGTTCGATGGTCCTTTAGTGTGTGAACTACCTTGCATTATAGAGAAAGTCATTGCAAACTCAACGGTGGTGGTGGCGGTCGCTACCAATGTTATAGGAGGGAGATCGGAGGCTCTAAAATTTTGATCAAACCTTATCCTCTTCCGGACGATGATTTTGATGATGCTAAGGAATTTAAGACATCAACCAACTTGTGAGGCTAAAGGACTGTTTTTGTGGTGGTTAAGGAGTCCAATTTGGCCTTGATTGGCTATTGTTTTTGGATTGCACAAAATAAGTAAAAAAATGAGTCGTCATCAATTAGTCTATTTTTTTTGTGACTTTTAGCTGCAATTCTAAAGGAGAATTACTTAAAGGAGTTGGATGACCACATCCGTGGTGGTGTTAGTTGGTGGTTTAGCCATAATCGTGAGATACGACTATGTTTCTAAACAAGGGTAATGGTTCTAGCTTCGATTTCTCCCTTCTCTAATATGTTCTCCTCCCTTAATCAAAGGAAATGGGTGGATCTAGGGATGAGCTATCCATTAGTGGTGGCAATTGGAAGTAATATCGATCGAAAGGTGGCCAATTCGAAGAGGAAGTTTTGATCGAGTAAGAGGATAAACGGGTTCACTCGCTTGGTAAGGGTGTGTTTGGTTCGCTTTTTTATGCTTTGAATTTATTTATTATTATTATTTATTTATTTTTGTAGAAAGGCTTTTTTTAGTTTTTTTAGGAGTTTTTGGTTGATGAAGGGTGGGTCCGTGTGGCGAGCATTTTGGTGGTCGGTCAAGTTAAAGGGGAAGGTTGATGATGGTTTAAATAAGGATAATGGCTTGGATGAAGGAGGAATATTATGTTTCTTAAGGGTTTAAATGATGGAGAAGCTTGAAACCTAGTTATAGAGGATGGAATAGCTATTGGAAAATTTTAGTGGAGATGGAGGCTTGTTGTGTGTGGAGAAAAAAATGAGTTTTTATAAGTAGGAATTAAGGTTTTTGGGCACAAATGGGTTTTGGTCCCCCAATTCCTCATAATTCATCCAATTAAACGTAATTTGGATTGTATGAACTTTAAAGACACCCCAAATTATGATTAATTAAGGCCTTTTGTAATTAATTTTTTTTTAATTGTATCCCTTCGCCCTTTTCTAATTCAAGGATTTAGTTTTTTTTCAATTATTTTTCCTTCGATCGAGTTTATTCTGGTTCTCGAACTTTCTTCTTTTTTTTAAAAAAAATTAATTAGGCTATTTTGAATTGTTTATTTAATTTGATTTCCTTCCTCTCTCTCTCTTTGTATTTGTTGTCATTTATTTTGTTTGCATTTATTTTGTTTGCATTTATTTTATTATTATCATTTTAGTTTTTTAGAATAATAAAAAAATAATGGGAGAAGAAATTTGGTGTTAATAGAAAATAATAAAAAATAATAATGAAGGAAGACATTAGATACTAACAGTTGTCTCCTCCTTACAATGATTTCATTACAAAATCATTGAAAAGTCATTCTTTGACTTTGTATATAAAGTTTTGTAAAGAAAAGCAAAATAAAAAGGAAACAATCAACCCGAATAACGAGCAAGAAAAATAATTATCGACTCCAAATGACAATTGACAACTTGGCTAAAAAGATTGAAATAAAAGCATGAGATATGAAAGACTCGTGATTATGATAGTGATTGACCAATGGTTTTAAAGAACATGACATAACATGTTTTTTTTTTTTTTACCAAACATGACATACCACTTTAACTTAGAAGAATGTGACGGACCACTTTGACTTACCAAGATATGATAAACCACTCGATTTTATAAGATGTGATAGATTATTCGATTTGGCGTAACATAACGGACCATTTTGACTATATAAAACGTGACAACCCACTTTAACTTTGCAAATGGTAATAGACTACTCTAATTTAGTAGAACATAACAGCGCATTCTAATTCTAATAGATGTGATAAACCATTCGATTTGGCAAAATATGACAAGTCACTCTAATTTTATAAGATGTGATAGACTACTCGACCTTACAAAGTATGAAGACCACTCGACTTGGTAGAACGTAATAGGCCACTCTAATTCTATTAGACGGGATAGACCACTCTATTTTTATGAGGCATGATAGACCACTTTGATTTGCAAGATGCACCAAACCACTCTAATTTTGTAAGATGTGACAAATCACTTTAATTTTATAAAATATGATAGACCACTCGATTTTTGCAAAGCGTGACGGACGACTCTAATTTGGCGTAACATGACGGACCACTCTAACTTTATTAGATATGACAAACCACTCGATTTGACAAGACACGATAGACTATTCTAATTTTACAAAGCATGATAGACCACTCGATTTGGAAAAATATAATATACCACTATGATCTTACAAGATGTGATAGACCACATCAATTTTGAATGGCGTGACAAACCATATTTTTTTACAAAATATGACTTACCATTCCGACCTAGATTGATGTGATAGACCACGTTGATTTTGAATGATGTAACAAATCATGCCTTTTAATAAGATATGATCGACCATATTGATTTAGACTAATGTGATAAACCATATTGATTTTGAATGACATGATATATCATACTTTTTGACAAGATGTGATTAACCGTTTAAATTATGATTTTGCATAAGTAGTTTTGGGTCAAGCATAGATTGGGAAAACATAAAATAATTTTTTTGGCCTATTTGTAACACCTCCAACCTAGGACCTAATAGGTTGAGAATATTATCATTGTTAACCTACATTTGAAGTGCAATAGATGTAAGCTAACAAGGCACTATGACTTTTCTATAATGCATTTATGTATAAATTATGCTCGCGAAAGTCCGATAATGAAAATTAGGTTCCACATTTTAGTTTAAAATACACTCGAATTTTTCGCATTTCATTATTTTATTTAAATCCTTTGAATTGAAATAAATGAATATGTGACTCTTAATTTTCTCAAATTATTTTTCTATTAAATTATATAAATTTATTTTATCCTCATCCATTACCCATTAATTAATTAATTAATTCTTTATGTCGATTGCCATTTATTTTGAATTATTATTTATTTAATTCCGCTATTTTACTATACTAGTGATGATAGCATGAAACTAATTAACTTAAAGAAAATTACATAGTCTATGAATATATTAGTGTTTTACTATTGATATTTTGTTTACATACAAACTATTATTTACATACAAAAGCTAGTTTAATGTACACTCCAACAAAAATGGCTTATTGACTATCTACATTCATTTCTTTAAGTCACCTATCTAGTTTTTCATTGCTTTAATTATTACATAGAAAAACACGGACACGGCTATAAAGTAAACTAGGATATCGAGTATAATAATCACTATGGTGATTATGAGATCCAACTTCCAACCACATCCAATGTATACATGATGGCAGCATCCCCTCGGTAGTCGACTCAAAAGTGAAGAACACCATCTTTACCTATGTTAGCTACACCACAAACATACGGATGAGCAATAGCTCGGTAAGTTAACTAAGGAATGCTATGCATATAAATGGAGATGCATGTATAAATCATTTGTATGCTCGTGTGAAAATCCTTTTTCATGTCATAAATGCTTTTTATGATTTTTTTGAAAATCCTTTTTCGTCTTTGGCCATGTACCATTATAGGTAATTTAGGATTTTCTTAATATATGTTTGGTGAACCGTAACTAGCCGTGGATGCGTCCTGCCGAGCCTCTAAAAGTGCACATCTACACTTGTCCAACCCTAAACTATTATCATTAAAGTATGGAAAACCCATGAAGTTCTTTCTCATAAAATTCCTCAAAGTCATGAAAATCCCATTCATTATTACATTTCCAATTGCTATTGAAAAACCATGATGTAAAAATACATTTTCATGACTTTAAAACATCTTTCGTAAAATTAGCCATGCATATACCTTTTATTGAAAATTTAAAACATTTATAGCTTCATGAATTGCATGCCATAATGAGATGCATTTATGTCATGGAATGACATAAATTTAATAACGTAAACGCATCATAAACGTTGAATTAACAAAACCATTCCAAACCATCATCAATAATCATACCATTACACATCATAAACCAATACAACTCACAGATCACCAACAATACAACTTTCATACTACATACACATATCAAATACATAAGTGGCATTCAAAGAGTTCAATTATACATAAATCACTCAAATCAAATTATAAACCCTAAAATCCCATTTTAGGCCGAATGATGTCCATACCTAACCTAACCATTTTCTTCCAACCTTAACATCTATTTCACACATAATTCTACTCAATTTAACCCTAGCTTAATGAACTAATTTAATTAAGTATTAATTGACTTCTTTTATGTAAGATTTTTACTTTGGGCCTTATTGGGCCCAAACTTTAACTTTACTTACACAAGCTAGATTTTAGGTTTCAATAAAATCTATCATTCTTGTTCATCTCATTAATTTACCTTTAGTCCAAAATGATTAATTTAAGCATTAAAACCCAAATCAAACCTAAACCATTATTTACCTAATTTGGGCTGAATGCCTCATTAACCTTAAGCTCATTATTTTCTTCTCCATTCCTTTCCAAATTCTAATACCAAGTCATTTAACTACAACTTTACACTAGGATTCACTTTAGCTAAAATTCCCGGAACAAATTCATGCCCG
Source organism: Dovyalis caffra (assembly GCA_963924115.1). Classification (NCBI taxonomy): domain Eukaryota; kingdom Viridiplantae; phylum Streptophyta; class Magnoliopsida; order Malpighiales; family Salicaceae; genus Dovyalis; species Dovyalis caffra. The sequence goes on from CAWUPB010000994.1 coordinate 7,270,194, forward strand.
AACACTAATTGGGCCTTAATTGGTCGAAATTGGGCCTAAGCTAAATTAAGCTATTTTCTTCAAATTTTCTAAAATTTTCTTTCCTACTCACTAAATTATGCTCATTCAATCACCAATTCACTAATAGTTCACAAATTTGATGAAGAAATCAAAACTCTAATTTTGTTAGTTTTGGGTCGATTGTTAACCCTAGGAAATTCATTGATTTTCCTTCAATTTAAGTGAAAATTTTCATTCCTAAATACTAATTTACGTCTAATCAAGTCATAATTAGCCATATAACAAAAATTGCATGAAAGGATAAAAAATCCTTCCTAACCCTAAAAATTTTTCATTTCTAATCATCAAATTTAAGTCCAATTAACATATTTCAACCCTAGTTGCATGAATTACAAGCTTAATTTCATTTCCCCTAATATTTTTTCACCAAGAACCCTAACCTTAATTTTTGATAATTTATGCGGTTAAATCAAATTCAAGCATCAAACATGAAATTAAACTTGCTTATGGTGTAGGTGAAGTTAAGTTACTTAATTAAGTACCAATTAAATCTTAAAAAGTTGGATGGTTGAGAAATTTCTTTCTCCCTCCTTCCTTCATCAATTTCGACCTACGTTCCAAAATTTCATCTTAATGATTCTTGATCTCCTAGCTTGATTTCCTTGCTTAATTAGTTAATTTATGGTGTTTAGGGGTGATTTAGGTGGATTTTGGGTGGAAATTTTGAAAGAGTTTTCGTTGGTTTTAGCTAATTTTCCATGCATTTTCTCTAATTTCTAGCACCCATATTTATAGCCAAATTTTTGGTGGAATTTTGACCTCATCTCCACCCTTGAATTGCTATGCTTTGGAGTGATCCTAAACCTTAAATTAACTTCTAATCTTAATCCTTGAAATGGACTAATTTTTTGGCCATTAGTTTTTCTTTAATTTTTGACCTTCCATTTTGCATCCTTCTCGACTCTCCTTTTTAACGAAGTCAAAACACATTAATTAACCCTAATTGTGGAGCTAATTTTCAACTTGAAGGGTGGAGAAGTGTCCAAATTTTTACTTAATTTTAGTCCTTCATTTTACTAATCTTTTCTCTAATTACTCTTTTAATCATCCTTCAATTTTTCAATTCAACACTTTAGGTCCTTCTCATAAATGTATCTTAACAACTTTTAAACTCCTTTGGTTCATAGTTAATTTAATTTAGAATTTCAATTTTTTTATTTTACGCAATGAGGTCCCTAATTTCTATGTAATTAGGTCCTTAGTTTTAAAATTTTTATAATTTTTCAAAATTCAATTTCTCTTTAGAATAAATTCAAAATTTTATTAAAAGAATTTACATAATTTTTATACCTTCATTTGGGTTTCCAAATTAATTATTTAGTGCAAAAATTACACTATTTCCTATAAGAAATATTCCTTATATACGAAAACAATTTATTAAATATTCCTACACATCCTAAATGATTTTTATATACCTTTTGGATAATTTTCTTGTACTTTTTAAGTGCCTAATTTAATTATTCTATCTCTAAAACACTATTCTTGCAAATAAGAATTTAAATAAAATATTCACCACATATCATAAAATTCATACAATCACATAAAGTAATTTAACACCCCTCTAAAAAATTTCCTAAATAAACAAAATATTTTTCATGTACATGTAATATGCTCAAAATAATTATTTCATGTGAAAATTACATTTCATACATCGTAAAATCAATAAAATTTCATTAAACATACAAGGAGTATTTTAACTACTCTTACCAATAAAATTTCATTAAACGAGATAAGGATTATTTTAACTACTCTTATTATTGTTTCAAGCCCTTAATGATTATTTTATATTTTCAAAACATTTCTCACATGTGTTTAATATTTAATTTTTACTGAATTTTAGTTTTAGTAGGTACCGGTTATTATATCCTCCTCTCCTTATAAAAATTTCATTCTCGAAATTCCTAGTTAAATAATTTGGAGTACCAAGCCTCGCATTTCCACTTTTCTTTCCTAAGTTACTTTTTCGACTCCATGATTTCCTTTATAGTACTTGTACTTAAGAAACCTCCTTTTTTCATCATTTCTTAACTTCTTGATCTAATTTACCTCGAGCTTAATTTTCCTTTTCTTCCAAACCTCTACTCGATTTCCTTCGTCGACTTTAAACTATCTTTATTCTTAAGCACATAATTCATGCCCGACATAACATCGAAGTCTTGAATTATCAAGGCCATGTGCTTAACACGAAAAAGATTATCTCCTATGTTTAAATCCACCTTATAATTATGATGTTTAAGTCTAGTGACTCTCTAGATAGGAGTGTCACTTTGTAAATAATGTCTAATAATATAGGTGTTATGCTTACTTATCTTAGTAACAATCGTGTAATATGTGAGTAATTAAATCTGCTAATGTGCATGCAATTAGGTTAGAGATCGAAATGTTACCACTTATATACTTATTATCTTATTTATTTGTCTCTTTCGTGCCAACATAAATACCTATTCGAGAACCTATCATCCCTCGGTTGATTTCCTCTTCGGACAATTGTTAGCCAAGTGCCCCGCTTTCCGAAAAAGTAGCATACTCCTGTGCCAATCAAACGAGTCTTCGGTGTGTAGATGACCACATTTAGGATAATTTTGTATGCCTCGTTCTCTCATCCTTTGTGCCTTGATGGTTCTTTTCCTTTCTTATCACTAGTATGTCCATTCCGAGTAAAAAATCTTTTCTTACTAGATGGGCCTTCAAGTCTACCAAGAGAGTTCCTTCTTTTGCCTACATTAGGAGGTGACAATCGAGTATATTCTTTTTGATCCATCTTAACTCCGAGTGCTTTTCTCACCATGTCATTATAAGTATTCATCGAAATTCGAACAAAACTTTATATTTTTGCACTTAATCCCCAAAGAAAGTGCTCCTTCTTTCTTTTTTCACTTTCCACAATAAATGCAATGTAATGACAGCCATGTTTGGATTTATGAATGTACTCGTGTCACCATCATATCTCCTTTTACCAATTGGAGGAACTCCCGAATCTTTTTAGATCTCATGGTATCCAAAAAATAGTTGTCATTAAATAAATCCTTAAATTGATTCCACATAAGTCTAATCACATCAAGATATGCTTTTATTATCTCCTAACAATTTTGTGCTTTATCGACCAACATAAAGGTTGCACATGCTATGCGATCTACGTCACTTAAATCTAGGTATTCAAAATTGACTTTTATAGATTCAATCCACTCTTCCGCGATATTAAGATTTGGACCACCTCCGAATTCCTTCGGATTGAACCTTTGGAACCGTTCTACTATTTCGGTCCCTTGTGGTTGACATGTTACAAATGGACCACATCGAGTCATTTCTAATATCCGTTGCAAGAATTGTTCCTCTTGCCTTTTTTATTGCAGCTCCATCATATCCTCGCTACCTCTCGAGTAGATCCATTAATTCTCCTTTTTGATCACTCAATATTCAACTCGATCTTGCTTTATTACTAGTGTTATTATTATTAACCCATTTTGGCGACATTGTGTTTTTCCTCTTTATTTTATAAGTACGCATAACATAAACTAAGTCATTCATGTTGCAATAACTCATAGCATTCCATACACAAGACATTCAATCACATTACAACAACATGCCATTCAAATCAATAGCATACACATCAAGCAATCATAACAATTTTTCAACAAACATACCTACCGATTACTAAAAGTCTTCGTCCGTATGTCTTGGATGTGATTGATAAAATCGGCTCTAGTAACACGTCCGTAACACCCCTAACCTAGGACATAATAGATTGAGAATATTATCGTCATTAACCTACGTTTGAAGTGTAATGAATGCTAGCTAACAAGGTATTGTGACTTTTCTCTTTTGCATTTAGGTATAAATTACGCTAGGAAATCTAATAATGCAAATTAGATCCTACATTTTAGTTTAAAATTCACTACAAATTTTTTGCATTTCATTATTTTATTAAAAATTTTTGAACTGAAATAACCGAATTTATGACTTTCGGTTTTCTCAAAAAAAAATTCTATTAAATTATATAAATTTTTTTTGTCGTGATTCATTACTCGGTAATTAATTAATTATTTCTTTACATTAGTTGCATTTATTTTGACTTATTTTTTTATTTAATTCTATTGTTTTATTATACTCGGTGATGCTAGCATGGACCTAATTGACTTAAAGAAAATTACACTAGCTACGATTATATTACTATTTTATTACTAATATTTTGTTTATATACAAACTACTATTTACATACAAAAGGCGAGTTTAGTGGCAACTACTAAAAAAATGGCTTATTAATTACCTACATTCATTTTTTAGTCACCTATCTACTTTTTCATTGATTTAACTATTATACGTAAAAAAACGGATATGGTTATAAAGTAAACTAGGATACCGAGTACAATAATCACTATGGTGTGTATGAGATCCACCTTCCAATCACATCTAATGTATACATGATGGGCAAATCCCTCGATAGTCGGCTCAAAAGTGAAGAACACCATCTTTACCTGTGTTAACTACACCATAAACATATAGATGAGCGATAGGTTAATAAGTTAAGTAATGCATGCTATGCATATAAATAGAGATGCATGTATAAATCATTTGCATGCTCGTATGAAAATCCTTTTTCATGTCTTAAATACTTTTCATGATCTCGTCTAAAAATTCTTTCTGTCCTTGGACATATCCCATTATAGGCACTTTAGGGTTTCCATAATATATATCTAGTGAACCGCATCCGTCCGTGAATGCATCATATCAAGCCTCTAAAAGTGCACATCTACACTTGCTCCGTTTTGAACCATTACAATTAAGGTATAGAAAACCCATGAAGTCCTTTCTCATAAAATTCCTCAAAGTCATGAAAATTCCATTCCTTAAACATTTTCAATTGCTATTGGAAAACCATGATATAAAAATTCATTTTGATAAGCTTAAAATATCTTTCATAGAATTAGGCATGCATATGCTTTTTATTGAAAATGTAGAACATTTATTGCTTCATGAATTGCATACCATAATGAGATGCATTTATGTCACGAAATTGCATAATTTAATAACATAAATGCACCACTAACATTATATTAACAAAACCATTCCAAGCCATCATCAATAATCATACCATTACACATGATAAACTAATACTACTTCACAATCACTCACAATACAACTTTCATACCACATACACATATCAAATACATTAAGTGGCATTCAAAGAGTTCAATTATACATAAATCACTCGAAATCAAATTATAAACCCTAAAATCCCATTTTAGGCTGAATGATGTCCATACCTAACCTAACCATTTTCTTCCAACTTTAACATCCATTTCACATATAATTATATTCAATTTAACCCTAGCTTCATGAACTAATTTAATTAAGTGTTAATTGACTTATTTTATGTGTGAGTTTTACTTTAGGCTTTATTGGGCCCAAACTTTAACTTTACTTACACTAGTTAAATTTTAGGTTTCAATAAAATCTATCATTCTTGTTCATCTCATTACCTTATCCTAAGTCCAAAATGATTAATTTAAGCATTAAAACCCAAATTAAACCTAAACCCTAATTTACCTAATTTGGGCCGAATTCCCCATTAACCCTAACCTCATTATTTTCTTCTCTATTCCTTCCCGAATTCTAATATCAAGTCATTTAGCTACACTTAACATTAGGATTCAGTTTAACTAGCATTCCTATAACAAATTCATGCCTAAACACTAATTGGTCCTTAATGGGTCGAAATTGAGACTAAGCTAAATTAATCTATTTTCTTCAAATTTTCTAGAATTTTTCTTTCCCGCTCACCAAATTATGCTCATTTAATCACCAATTGACTAATAGTTCACAAATTGGATGAAGGAATCAAAACCCTAGTTTTGTTAGTTTTAGGTCGAATGTTAACCCTAGGAAATTCATTGATTTTCCTTCAATTTGAATAAAATTTTTCATTCCTCAACACTAATTCACACCAAATCAAGTCATAATTAGGCCATATAACAACATTTGCATGCCCTAAATTACTAATTTGGGCCAAATGTGTCATCCTTCCAAACCTTAAAAATTTTTGGTTTCTAATTGTCAAATTTAAGTCCAATTGACATATTTCAACTCTAATTGCATGAATTACAAGATTAGTTTCATTTCCTCAACTTTTTCTTCACCAAGAACCCTAATCTTCATTTTTCACAATTTATGAAATTAAATCAAATTCAAGCATCAAAGCTGAAATTAACATGAAATTAAACTTGATTATGGTGTAGGTGAAGTTAAGTTACTTCATTAAGCTCTAATTAAATCTTAAAAAGTTGGATTGTTGAGAAATTTCTTTCTCCCTCCTTTCTCCACCAATTTCGGCCTAAGTTCCAAAATTTCCTCTTGATTATTCTTGATCTCCTAGCTTGATTTCCTTACTTAATTAGTTGATTTATGGTGTTTAGAGGTGATTTTGGTGGATTTTGGTTGGAAATTCCTAAGGAAATTTTGCAAGAGTTTGCTTTGGTTTTAGCTAATTTTTCATGCATTTTCTCTAATTTCTTGCACCCATTTTTATAGCCAAATTTTTGGTGGACTTTTAACCTCATCTCCACCCTTGAATTGCTTGTGTTTTAGAGTGATCTCAGCCCTTAAATTAACTTTTAATACTAGCCCTTCAAATGAACTAATTTTTTTCCATTAGTCTTTCTTTAATTTTTGGTCTTCCATTTTACATCCTTCTCAACTCTCCTTTTTAACTAAATCAATACACATTAATTAACCCCTAATCATGAAGTTAAATTTTGATCGAAAGGGTGGAGATAAAATTTTACTTAATTTTAGCCCCTCATTTTACTAATCTTTTCTCTAATTACTCTTTTAATCATCCTTCAATTTTTCAATTCTCCACTTTAGGTCTTTCTCTTAAAGGTATCTTAACAAATTTTAAACTCGGGTTCATAGCCAATTTAATTTAGAAGTTTAAATTTTTAATTTTATGCAATCGAGTCCTTAATTTCTTTGTAATTAGGTCCTTAGTTCTAAAATTTTATTTTATGCTTTTCCAAAATTTAATTTCTCTTCAGAATAAATTCAAACATTTATTAAAAAAGTTTAATTATAATTGACATAATTTTTATACCTTCATTTAGGTCTCAAAATTAATTATTTAGTTTAAAAATTACACTATTTCCTATCAAAAATATTCCTTATATATGGAAAAAAATTTATTTAAATTTATTAAATATTCCTAAACATCCTAAATGATTTTTATATACCTTTTAGATAATTTTCTTGTATTTTTTAAGTGCCTAATTTAATTATTGTACCTCTAAAATACTATTCTACATATAAGAATTTAAATAACATATTCACCACATATCAAAAAAATTTATACAATCACATAAAATAATTCTATAGCCTTCCTTGTATGCTAAAGGAGTTATCGCATTACATTTCGATAAATGCTTGCTCAAGAATTCTATGGCCATAGTAGGAGTACACCGAGTAAAGCATAATTGGTTTACTCTAGAGCTAAGTTATTTAGCAATTAAAGAAAACTTGTGTGATCATAATCGAACGGACCATAAACCAAGTTCAAGATCACATTATGATAAATTGACATCGGGATTGAATTGTATAATAACCATTCTCATGAAAGGTAATTACAAATTAATTAATTCTTCTAGAGAATTGGATAGTCATGATGCCTTATGAAATGCCAACCTTAATTTATGTATCAAGAGATAAAAGATGTGTCTTTTATTCTTGATACATTGTCAATATATATAGGAGTCTATTAAGTCACACCTATAAGTTTAAGCATTCGCATAATAAACGAGAAGCAAAGATTTTTTAAAAGGTTTCTATTTTTGAAAGTTTCCTATTTTGAAAACATTTTTTGAAAATGGAAAGTTTTCTGTTTTGGAAAAATTTTCCTAAAAATGAAAGTTTCTCATTTTAGAAATCAATATCATAATTTAGAAGTCGGTTCCAAATTTAGAAGTGAGTAATCTAAAAAGAAAATTAGTTTCCTAATTTAGATTTAAACGTAATTTTGAAAATTGCTTCTTAATGTGAGTTTGTTAAAAATATCTAACCCAATTTATTTGGGTAGTCCAAATTAATTGTTAATTAATTCGGCCAATAGGGTTAATATAAAAGACAAAAAGATATTTTGATAAGAGGATAAACTAGAGCATGCATTGTAACTTCTTATCCTTGGGGTACTAGAAAGCAACAACCTTGAGTTCTTTTTGGAAATGTTATCGCCACTTCCTTCTCCTTAAAGGAAAACGGAAGCCACTCCCCATAAAATAGAAGGAAGAGCTACGATAAAGAGGGATTAATGTATTAGGTATACATGCCATAAAGGAAAAAAAAAATAACTGTCTCCCCTCAAAAGCATGCCACCTCTTTCCCTCTCTTTTAGGGTTGTCACAAAATATTCCATGAACAAGTCGGAAAATGCTAAAGCTAGCACTTTATAACTTCTATATGGATGCTTAGACTCGTGTGGATCATCGAAGGAGGTCAAACACTTGGATGACTCTTTTTCTATAAAAGCTAAATCTACGTTACAAGAGGTAATACTTTCCTCAAGCTTTAATTCATTTATCTATGATTATTAGATTTAACGGCTTGATCTTAGGAGCCCTAAATAGAGGAAATTATTTTTATTTTATTCCATACCTTCATAGGATGCATGATCTTTTAGTTAGCGGGTCCATTTTGGCCTCGATCGAATAATTTTTTCGAATTGTGCAAAATGGATCGAGAAATGAGCCTTTATCAATTAGTCTATCTTTTGGTGACTTTTAACCAAAATTCTAAAGATGAATTTCTTAGGGGAGTTGGACAACCATGTATGTGGTTATGATAGTTAGCAGTTTGGCCAAAATCACAAGATAAAATTAGGTTGCTAAATGGGTCGGGTCGTGATGGTTACAACTTTGATTTCTCCCTCTTTCTACGTCTTCTCCTCTCCTAACCAGTGGGGATAGGAGGATCTAAAGATGGGCTATCCATTGGTGGTAGCAATTAGAAGTAATATCAACCAACAGGTGGTTAATTTGGTAAAGGAAGTTTTGGTCGGGTAAAAGGGTAAACGAGTTCATTGCTTCGGTAAGGACGTATTTGACTAGCTTTTTTATTTTCAATATTTTTTATGGACAAATTGATTAAGAAATATAACCAATAAATTTTTAATGATACTAATCATTTTTCATTCCATTTCATATCTCTAAACCTTAAAATTATGATTAACCTCAAAGCGACCTTTCTTTCCCTCATTCCACACCATAGGCCAAGTTTTGGCCTATGGAAGGTTAGCTTCCATTCCTTCATTTTAACTCGAATTGTTTCATCTATATCATCAATTAACCATTTAATATAATTGAATTAGATTCATCAAAACAATCCACCTAAATCTTCTCTCTTGATCGAAATATTCAATCAAATAAGCATATTTGAATTTTTTTTTCTAGTTTAACACTATAAACACTCCTAAAGCATTTCATTAAACACTTTATATACATTAAGCACTTAAACCATAAATTTCCTCATGTTCTAAGGTATCAACCCATCTTTTTCTAAAATAAGAACATCACCAAAATGCACATTTATCTTCCAATCAACCAACCAAACACAACAATTCCAACATCATAAACAAAAGTATAACACCTAAACCATTCAATTCCACCATTAGCACCATAACTTTAATATTGAAATCATAAAATCATAAATAATAAGACTTCAATTTAACCTCAAATACACATCAAAAACATAATTTCTTATGATGTAATGAGGATTACACTTACCTTACTTGAAGTTTATTCAATCCTCATCTTTTTTCTCCTTAGATTTCTTTCTTTTTCTTTCTCCTCCGAGTTTCGATTCGACCAAGTTGAAGTTTTTCCCTCCTCATTTGATTCATCTTCCAAATTAATTATAAGGTGTTTTTAGGTTAGCTAAGGTGGTTTGGAGTGGTGATTTTGTGGTTTTCTTTTTATTTTCACTTGTTCTCCCTTTTGCGTAACCTTAAACTCTAATAATTTCCAAGCTCTTCTTCCATCAAACATGGCCGAATTTATAGGGAGGAGGTTCCCTTAGATTAAGACAAGTGTTTGCACACTTGTATTAATCTTAGACACTTTGATTAAACACTTATCTAGAGTGTTCTTTATTTTTCATTTTTCTTCCTCTTTTTCCTTGATTTTTAGATAGATTTTTCTCTTCCTTTCTTCTCCTCTCTTTGTCAACTTACTTTCCTCTTTTTCTCTTCATTTTTGTATATTTTTCTTCCTGAAATTAGTCTCCATATATCAATTAATAAATCTCCTAAAACACTAGTACTTTACACTCTAATCTTTAAACTTTTAATTACTTCATTTAGGTCCTTCAAATCCTTCAATTCTAGTACTCAAACTTTTAATTTTTTACTATTAATTCTTAATCTAGGCATGTCTAAATTACAAAGTGGTCACTTATTTTTTTAATCATTTTAATTAAGTATCCAAACTTTTAATTGTTACAATTATGCCCTCATATTTTGCAATTACGTCCCTAAGTCAAAGTATAACCATGAAAATTAAGGGTGTAGATTTCTAATTCAACATTTAATTAATTCATTCTCCTTCCATTATAATCACACTTATATTTAATTTATGTTTAATACAAGTATAAATTTTCATTTCTCATATTTGATAAATATTTCTATATTAGTTAAATAAAATATCCTTACAATATATTTACATCTAAGGAGAATTTTAGGTTGAGAATATTATATATAACTTTATCTATATCATTATAAGACAACATTTAGGATATTATAATAATATAAACACTTAAGTTGGGTGATTATTGTCACTATCTTGTAATAGGCTTTCTTTCACACTCATTCCCGACCCTTGATCGATTCATTTCTCTTGTTGGCACACAGCCTCATTATGCACTTGGGGGGTCTTGCCCATGCTTTTTCTTAATCCTTCATTGATATCAATGATCAAACCGACCTTATGACTAGGTTCTCAAAGTTGCAATCATATTCAAGCACAATGCAATATCAATGTATTATTAGAGTGTACTAGTACTTAAAATCTTATCCCTTATTCATGCTCATGTCTAAGTCAATATTCATGTAAATAAATGAAATTTTTAACATACTATTGAATTATACATAAACCACTCACAAGTTATAGCTATCCAAAGTAATTACCAATCGTCAAGCTCTCTAAGTAACTCGACCATATGTATCTATATAAATAATAATACAAATGTATCTCAATAAAAACCCTTAGCTTAAAAAAAAAGTAATTAAAAGCATAAAGTTTACATTTCCTATGCAAGCACCTAATTCAAACTATTGCATAAAACTTAATTCCATTAACTTTCTAACAAATCACTTAAACACCACTTGAACAACTCATATATTTTAAGTACTAGACATTATTTTTACACTTATTTTATTGCATTAGACACTAGATAGCTAGGTTAACACATCCAAAAATCATATTTAATCTTCAAATAGACAATTTATGCTATAATTTCAAACTAAGCATATGTTGCGAGTACATACTCTTTCTCGAGCACTATGTATTATGATATTCATATCTCTTAAAAACTACTTATTAAATTCTAAAATTTTACAAGCTTATATATATATTGAATTGGTTTGATTCACCTCTTCGATTGAAGATTGGTCCAACCATTTTTTATCAGACCAAAATAGTTTTTTATCTTCCTTTGAATAATTCAAAGAATTCAAAATAATTTATATCATTCCCTCACACTACCACTCTCAAAACCCCACTTTTTGTTTAAATCCGCAAAACATATAAAGCTCGTCCTCACCTTCCCTCTTTCAATCAATACTCACCAACACAACATAAACATATATAAATACATATTAGACATCAAAACATCTCAACCATAAGCTTAGTCAATGGATATGTTATACGCAAAATCATGTTTTAATCACAAGCATATTGGTATGCATTAAGGAAGTTTTAAAATGAAAGTAAGGTCTGGTTATCATAAGTTTCATGGTAAATTTAGAGCTAGAGAAAAAGTAAGCCCTGCTATGATATCAATAGTTGACATTATGAATGGTTTTTGTACCATGTAGTGTATAATAGAGATGATAGCTAGAGGTATCTAGCATACTTTTTAGGCCATGACAAGGGTTGATGTCTGCCGATCGAGGCTTGGGTGGGCAAGCATTTCGCAACTATTACTTGATTGAGATTAATAGGATTTGACCTGTATATTTTTGAACTCTTAAAGTTGAAGTTGCTGACTTATTCTAATGATAAGGATAATGAATATACTATGTACTTTATGGATGAGATAAAGAAAAGGCTTATTGTGCTTCGATATCTTAAGGAGAGAAGGTTGAGCTAGTAGTGGTTATGCTTAAGAAAAGTGTAAGTGATTGGTATAAATAGAATAAAAAACCTTATTGGACTTGAAAGTAATTTATAAAAATTTTTCAAGAGAACTAGATATTTAAAAGTATCGAGAAGGACATGGCTGAGTTTGAGAGACTCGTTGTAGGCTTCTAATATGATAGTGATGGAATATGAGCGAGAATTTTTCAAAGTTGAACCGTTATACCCTAGAATGATACCTACCGAGCAAAAAAAAAAAAAAAAAGTGAAGAGGTTTGTAAATAGACTTATAGAAACACTTTTCATAATTGTATTTTTTAAAATTTTTAATGTTATTCGAAGCGATTGACTATACTCATAAGCTTGAAATAAAGAGGATGAAGAGCACAACAAATGAGCGAGAGAAAAAGGCCAAGAGTGATACCTCATTATTTCGCACGCATAAAGTTTCAATTAGGTTTAGCCAAGATGTTAGTATGTAGAGCTATTCTAGCCCCCATAAAAAATTTTCCGGATAGAGCGAGTCATGGTGGGTCACATATGAGCATCGGTTAGGGATTGTCTCATTCGATTCACTAGGGTTCTACTAGAGGATGTTCTATTTGTCAAACATATAGAAAGGCTCATTCATGTTTATAATCTTAGGAGCCTAGGGAATTCTTCTATTATCATCGGTAAGGATATCTAGTTCGAGATTACCACTAGGTACAAGATGGTATATGAGTGCGGGATTCACCTACAACCCTTTTATCCTCGAGTTAATATGGTAGTAAGTTTGACGACCATACGAGCCAAGGGTTTGAGGGCAAAGCAAAGTAAGGTTGAGAATAAGTCGGTAAGTGTGATGGAGACTTATGAGGTCTAGGTCGGACGAGTACCGGTTATGGCCAAGCTCAAGTTTTTATTGTCATCTAATAGGACACTCAAGCATCCAATATCATCGTGTCGTGGTTACTTTAAGTTTTTTCTTATGATGATAAGGTATTATTTGATTTAAGGCAACATATGTTTTTATGTTGTCATATTTTTCCAAGAGATTTAGTATGGTTCCACATATGTTAGGGTAGTTTTTTATTATATCAACACATATAAAAGAATGTATGATAGTTGATTTAATGTTTAGAAATTGTAATGTACGAGTAATGCATAGAAATTTACTTACATATTTAATATTATTACATATAACTGATTTTGATATGATTTTGGAAATATAGCTAAAGAATTATCATGCTTCATTAGACTACTATAATAAAATAGTGTGTTTTGAAAATCTAGGGGAAGACAGGTTTTCTTTTAAGAGAGAGTTAAGTGTGGCTTTCGGTAACCTAATTTATGCCATTAAAGCACATATAATAATAAGAAAGAGGTGTATGGGTTATTTGACATATGTAAAAAAGACGAATGATAATGTAGTCAATTTAGATCATGTCTTAGTTATGGGTGAGTTTCTCAATGTATTTTTAGATGAATTATATGGTTTACCGTTGGAGCAAGAGATAGAATTTGGTATTGAATTGATCCTAGGTACCGACATTATCTCTATACCTCTCTATCAAATGGAATCAGTTGAGTTGAAAGAGTTAGAGGTTCAACTTTAAGACTTATTAGATAAGGGTTTTATTCAGCCTAATGTTTTTACGTGGGGTACTCCAATTTTGTTTCCTAAAAAGAAAGATGGGAGTTTGAGGTTATATATTAATTACTCGTCCACTCGAACAAAATGATCATGAAAAACAAACATATATTGTTAAGGATTGACAAATTGTTTGACAAGTTATAACGTGTTTAGTGTTTCTCCAAGATGGATTTAAGGTCTAGGTACCATCAGTTAAAGATAAAGAGGAAGGACATTTCTAAAGTTACTTTTAGAACTTGGTATGGCTATTATGAATTTTTGGTGATGTCGTTTGACCTTAATAACACTTTAGTAGCTTTTAAAGACTTGATGAATAGGGTGTTTTGTCACTTCCTCGATAAGTTCATGATAACATTTATTAATGAAATTTTAGTGTACTTTAAGAATGAGAGGGAATATGAAAATCATTTCAAGGAAGTGTTATAGTTGTTGAAGAATCATAAGTTTTTATGTCAAGTTTTTGAGGTACAAATTTTGGTTTAAGAATGTGACATTCCTAGGACATATTATGTCTAAAGAAAAGATTATAGTAGAGTTAAAAAAATTAGAGGCAGTAACACATTGGTTAAGGCTTACTTTGATGATAAAAATTTATAGGTTTTTAGAATTGGTCCAAGTATTATTGATTGTTTGTGTAAAACTTGTTAATAATTATAGCTTCGCTCACTAAACCGACTCAAAAGAATATAAAGTTTCAATGGTCGAGTAAGTATAAGGAGAGATTTCAAGAGCCAATGACATGTTTGACTATGACTTCAATCCTTACTTTACCCTCGAAGAGTTATGAATTTTTAGTGTTTTGTGATGTATCGAGGGAAGGGCTAGGATGTGTGTTGATACAACATGGTTGAATAGTAGCTTATGTTTTAAAACAATCGAAGAAACATGAGCGAGAAAAATCCTACTCATGATCTAGAGAAGGTAGTAGTGGTATTTACCTTATAAATTTAGAGGCATTATTTATATAGAGAGACTTATGAGATCTACATAAATCATAAAAAGTTTGAAGTACATATTTGATCAAGAGAATCTGAATTTAAGATAGAGGAGATGGATGAAGTTACTCAAAAATTATAATTGCACTATTTTGTACCATTTGAGTATGGCTAATGTTGTGGTCAATGTCTTGAGTAGGAAGTTAGCGAGGAGTTTGGTGCATTTATCAAAGGAAAAATGATTGTTGATATAAAAATGTATAGATTATGAGATTCTAAAATGGATTTTAGAGTTAGTGAATCAAAAATTCTTTTAGCCCATATTAAGGTTAGGCTAATTTTGGTGGATCAAATCTAAAAAGCCTAAGTGAATGATAAAGAAATACTAGAGATTTTTACCAAGATGCAAGAGAAAAAATATTTTGGATTTAGAATAGATGATAGAGGTACCTTATTGTTTCACTAAAGGTTGTATGTGCCAAACGATTCGAGCTAAGAGAATCAATTTTAAGGAAAGCTCATAGTGTAGTCTATTCTATACATCATAGTAATGTCAAGATATATAAGGATCTTTGAAAGAATTATTGATGGATTGGAATGAAAAAAGATATTATAGAGCTTTTTTTACGAGTGTTTCATGTGTCAACAAATAAAGTATAAGCACTTAAAGCTAGTAAAAAATTTGTAGGAGTTGCCACTATTAAAGTAGAAGTGGGAGAAAGTGACTATGTATTTTGTGATAGGTTTACCTCGAACCTAAGAAGGATATGATTTGATTTGGGTTATTGTAGACATATTAACTAAGTCCACTCACTTTCTACCGATGAAGACCATTTATGGATATGCTTAGTACGCGCGAGTTATACATTAATCAAATAGTGTTCTTACACAACATTTCAATTTTTATTATTTTTTATCGTGGTACTCAATTTACTTCTCGATTTTAGAGAAAATTATACTAGGCTCTTTGTAGGAGGTTAGACTTCGATATAGTGTTCTTTCCTAAAACAAGTGATCATCGGAGAAGATGATCCAAAATTTGGAAGATATGCTTAGAGCATGTGTGACGGATTTTAGAGGTAGTTGGGATTGTTATTTTTCATTGATAAGTTCTAATATAATAATAGTATCATTCTAGTATCGATATCGTATCGTATGAAGATTTGTATAGCTGAAAAGACAAAAAGCCTATTTGTTGGACAAAAGTCAAGAAGAAGGAACTTTTAAGGTTAGAGTCGTTTCAACTTGCTATCAAAAAGTGAAATTGATTTAAGAATGTGTTAGGACCGTACATAGTAGATAAAAGAATTACATGAGCTCGAAGAGGAGACATGCGGAGTTTCAAGTTGGTAATTTTGTGTTTTTTTGAGTTTCTCCAATCAAAAGAGTAATGCGATTTGGAAAGACAAGAAAGTTAAACTCGAGGTATATTAGACCATTTAAGATAATTAGTTCAATTAGAGTAGTGGCGTATGAGTTGGTATTACTCGCCATACTTTTTAATTATGCACCTTATTTTTTATATTTCTATGCTAAAGAATATGTATTCAACATGTCTCACGTATTAGAATCGCAAATGATGGAATTAAATTCGACTTGTCATGGGAGGAGCAACTAACGGTGATAGTAGATCGCCAAATTAAGAAATGACACGATAACAAGATTGTGTCCATTAAGATCACTTGAAGGAGCCATTCAATCGAGGAGGCCACTTGGGAGGCTAAGAAAGAGATGAAAATGAAGTATCCTCATTTATTCACTTACTAAGTATGGTTGGAATTAAATTTGAGGAAATTTTTTTTAAGGAGGAGAATGTAATAATTCATCTTCAAAATGTAGTTTAATTACTCATTTATATATTTTTAGAATTAAGAAAAATAGTTCTAAGTTAATTTAAGGTTAATTACATTTTTAGTATAAATTAGAAAGTTGGGATTTTTGTTATAAAATAAAATTAGTCCTTAAGGTTATTTAACTTTTCTAATTAGTTCCCAACATTATTAAGAAAAAAATATTAAAAACATAAATTCCGTTAATATTTAGCTTTCCCTTGTTTTAAAGTTCGGGTAGCCTCTTTTCCTTAATTTATCTCATTCTCTTCTCTTTCATTTCTCACCCCCTAGATTTATCTTTACTTCCTCCAACTTTCTCTTCCATTTTTATGCTAAAATCTTACCCAAATGTCTTGAAAAAAACTATAAAAACAAGATGATTAGAGTAATATTTAGCTAGATTAGAGCTTGAGAGGCTTGGATGATTGTAAGGTTGAAGTTAAGGTTTAAAGAGTCATTTATCAAGGTAAGATTTTATCATTTATTGATTATTTTAGAGTTATTTTATATTAAGTTTGTCGGTTAGGTAAAGGCACGGATAGGTTAATGTTACAGTTTGAGTTGAATTTGAGAATTTAATAATTTAATAATTATTTATGCTAATTGAAACTTGAAATAAGATAATGATAGTGTGAAATTGATTATTGGACTACGAGTTTGAAAAATCCCCAAAGTTGGTTAGAATGATGGATTGTAGAGACAAGTTGTGTCAAGATTGAATTAAAAATTCATGATGGATAATTGGTTGTAAAAAAGTGTAAACTAAAATGTGAGAGAAAGATTGTAAAGTGAACTTGAGATATAGTTGTCTAGTAATTGTCTATAGTTTGTTGAAGGGAGCAAGAGTCTAGCTAAAAAATTTTCAAATTTGAGTCTTTTTGATAAATTTTATTCTTCTAATTTTTCTTATATTCTAACTTCTAAAGTAATTCATTTACTTTTGAAATCTCCTTTAATGTGTGATGTTAATGATTATTCAATTATTTTAGGTCATTAAATTCTTTAATTGGGTGACTCTATCTCATCAACCTTGTATTTGCTTGATCGTCCGATTATACTCCGAGTGGATAGTATCTAGCATAACATGTTTTAAGTTTTTTTGATATCTTGATCGTGCATCATCGATTTAAATATGTCATAATCACATCCATTAAAATTTAGATAGGAATAGACTCCTTATATAATTTGAAATGATTTGGCATAGAAAATGATTTAATATAATTCTTAAAAAAAAATTGATTATGCATTTTGAATAAACGTTTCACTTAAAGTTTTGATTAATTTCTATGGATATAATTATAAATGTGATAAAGATTTTTTATTATGATTTTAATCATATAATTAAAGTAAGTATTTGATTTAAAATTTCGAATATGAATTTGGATTTGAGCTTAGATTATGATTATAAAATTTGATATTGAATTGCAATATCAAACATGATTATGAGCATACTTTGTATTTAGTTATGTTGCTTTTGTATTTTTGAAATATATGTAAGTTTATTCGATTTTTAATTTGTTTGACTACCTTGGGGTACCTAGCTACGAGAAGCGTAGCCTATGAGCTCACCGATACAAAAACATTTCGGTTAGTAGGAGAGGAGCGATGCTAATCCATGTGTTGGCTAACATATGATATACCTAGCTATCGAAGGGCATAACCTTTAGATATTTGCATCCAATGATATAATATAACTTGATCAAATGTGTTAGCCATTTGAATATACATGGTTTTTCTCACATTTGGAACTTGTATACTTTGATTTTTTTTATTTTTTTTGTTGAAACTCTTTATTTTTTTGAGAGATTTTACTTCGGACTCTCTATTATATCATTACCAATCATTAATCAACATACCACTTTACTTTTCAAAGATTTTTTACTTTACAAAATCACATGTCAATCACGAAGAAAGTCTGAAATAAGAAATTTCGAAGAGTAAGGGCTCTCAATAAAACTCAAAAATAAAAATAGAGGATCTCAATAAAAAGATTAAAATGTACAGGATCTACATATGAAAAAAATCCACTTAAGATCCTATAATTGGAAGCAAATTCAAACCAAACATACATTGTCACATGTATTAAACAAAACTAGCCTACTTAGTTTATGATTCATCAAACTAGTAAGTGAAGCGATAATAATATACAAAATCTACTTTTTTTTAATAAAAATAACAGAAATTTAAATTAGTATGGCCTGCTCACAATGATTTTATGAATTCTCTACAGTCTATTGTCCACACTTTGCGTTATATGATCAAGTCAAAAACTAAATTTTGGCCATAAGAAGTGATAAAAAAATCTTAATGGTTAAAATGTAGGTTGGGCGCAGGTTGAGAATTGGATCCAGGGTTGGGTCAAGTACTTGAAAGTTGGTGGTCGGAGTCCATGGTATTGGACAAGTTTGTTTCATGGAACAGGAATCTTACATTTGAAACAACTTTGTACGGAACAAAGATTAATCCTTGTCCTCTCCAATGCATATCCTGTCTTGTCCAATTTGTAAATCTAGTCTAGTCCAACCCAGCATACTAAATGCATCCCGATTGAATTGGAGTTAAATAGGATACAAAAAATTAGATGATGAACTCAATTGGAAAAACTGAGTTTCGGAGGACCCAATCAAGAATAAGATAATAGTTAGGGGAGATATTTGTCCTTTTTCCCTTCAAAGTTTGATAATTTGAGCTGGCATTTTATGTCGGGTATGCAAATGAGACTTTCTCTTGTCTGGTTCTTCAAAACACCATTTGAGGTCCTCACAGCCACGGCCTCTTTAATTTGCTGTTCTGAAAACGAGATTGTTATTTCACCATAGAACAATTCATTTTTTTGCGATGCCTTTATGATAGAATGCTTATAAGAATTTGCCTTGAAATAATATTGTTAAATTATAATATTATTAAATTGCTATTACCGTAAGAATTCTATGGTACTAGAAGTTCATGCGTCCTCATTATTCAAGCATCTTTTAAAGCATATATTAATGTGGGTGTTTCTTTAATAAATTATTGATTCTTTTAAGCTACTTGAATTTCAATTAGTGTTTTGACACGTCATTCACGTGTGTATCATTTAACAAATTTCTTTATTATTTATTTATTTATTTCTAATAGATCGTTAGAACTATTTATAAATATATATATTTAAATGTTTATTAAATATAAACATGTTTGATTTTTAAATAATTTTACATAAATTTCGATAATGATAATTAAATTAATTATAGCAATAAATAAATAAAATAACCATCTAAAATAATTTTTAGTTGAACTTGAGTAAAAATTAGGGATATAAATTGAATAATCTTTCAAAAAGTAATAATTACTAAAAAGTTTCACTTGATATGATATTATTATGAACCTTTTTTTATTTTAATTAGTTCTCTCTAATTATATGTGATATAAATTTTTTTTTCAAAAAAAAAATATATATGAATGTAAATTAACAACACATATATGGATAGAAACTTTATAAGTTATTTTCTTAATAAATTTTTATTTTTTAAAAAAATATCATTAGTGTACCTGCAAAAGAGTATAAAAAAAAATTACGACAAACCAAAAATAACCTATCAAACATTAACTAAGGGTTGACTTTAATAATTTGATTAATTTTGACACAATTTAAATATTCTTTTATTTTAAAGCTTCATGTTTCTTATTGGCTTATTTTAAAGCCTTTTTTAGAGTTTTAATAATAAAAATAAAGTGACTATAGAATATTATATAGTTCGCAAATGGTTGAAGTAGCTTTGTTTTATGTTATTTAGCATTTTATGTAGTGCATAAATAAGAGAATAATAAACAAAACAGAATTAACCTATATTTTAGCATTTATTCTAGAAAATAGCCTATTTTTTAGAAATTAAGAATTTTACCAATATTGGTTTTTTTTTTCCTTGATTAGAAGTGGGGTTGAATTTACTTATTACTGTTGGTAATGTATTATAATGTTAGAATTTTATTAATAATATAATAGTCAATCAAAAGTTTTTAAGAAGTTTATACTTTTATGTATAATTATGGACAGGGTTAGCAATTTAACTCGAATTCAATGGATACAGCCTCAACCAATCCAAATGGATAGGATATTTTATGAATAGTTACTATTTCGATATCGAATATGAAAATTAAAATTTTTATCTTCTAGGTAATGGATAACGTATAGATATAGTCAAACTCGCTGCAATATATATGTCATTATCATCATCATCATCATTTTTATTTTATGTTGAATGATAAATAATACTCGGATAATTGATACCCGAATAGAAATCCAAAACCCGATGGATAACATGTGGATATCTAAATTTCTCACCCCATTGATAATATTATAGTATATGGGTTAATGGATGGAGGAGTTTCTCTACTCTTTTTTTTTTTTTTTCATCTTATCATGTTCCTCTACTCTTTTTTGTCTTAAGTTTGTCCCTTTATATTTAGTTTATGTTTTAATCTCTTCCTTTCATTAATTTTTTTTTATAACAATAGTAAATTACACTATCAGTCCCATATGATTGTGTCACATGTCAACTTGTTATTGTTTTTTTTTTTTATCTTAATCTTACACATATATAGTTTTTTTTTTTTTTTGCCTTAATTTTTTTTTTTTTTGTAATCAAATTTAAATAAATGACTTTTAGAAAAAAAATCTAAAAAAAGGGTGAAGATATATCCCGACATTCTCTCTTAAGAAAAAAATGAAAAGATGAAGATAAATATTTTTATCCAAAATATCATTTATGTATTTAAATTTATCTTTATGATAGTAAGCAAAATCTAAGTATTAATGAAATATTTATAGTATGTTTATTTTTTTTATGTTATTTAGCATTTTGTGTAGTGCATAGATAAGAGAATAATAAACAAAACGAAATTAACCTATATTTTATCATTTATTCTAGAAAATAGCCTATTTTTTAGAAATTAATAATTTTTTTAAGAATTTTACCAATATTGGTTTTTTATTCTTGATTAGAAGTGGGTTGAATTTACTTATTAGTGTTGGTGGTCTATTATAATGTTAGAATTGTATTAATAATATAGTAGTCAACCAAAAGTTTAAAAAGTTTGTCCTTTTATGTATACTTATGGATAGTTTAGCAATTTAACCCGAATTCAACATACTACCTGGACCATTCCAAACGGAAAGAATATTTTATGAATAGTTGCTAATTTGATATCGAATATGAATATCAAAATTTTTATCTGCTAGGTAATTGATAATGTATGGATACCATTAAACTCGACATAATACGGACACACACACACACACACATATACATCATCATCATCATTTTTATTTTATGTTGAATGATAACTAATACTCGGATGATTGACACCCGAATAGATATCCAAAACCTAATGGATAATGTATGGATATTTAAATTTCTCACCTGATTGATAATATTATAGTATATGGGTTAATGGATGCAAGAGTTTCTCTACTCTTTCTTTTATCTTATTGTGTTTCTCTACTCTTTTTGGCCTTAAGTTTATCCCTCCGTATTTGGTTTATGTTTTAATCTTGTCATTTCCTTAACTTTTTTTTTTTTTTTTTTTGCTAACAATAGTAAATCACACTCGGTAGTCCCATATGATTACATCACATGCAACTTGTTATTATTATTATTATTATTCTTAATCTCACACATCTACTCTATTTTTTTCACCTTAATGTTGTTTTTTTAATCAAATTTGAATAAATGAATTTTAGAAAAAAAAAGATGAAGATATATCCCGACATTCTCTCTTAAGAAAAAAATGAAAAGATGAAGATAATTTTTTTTCATCCAAAATATCATTTATGGATTGAAATTTATCTTTACGATAGTAAACAAAATCTAAGTATAAATGAAATATTTATAGTATTTTTATTTTTTAAAAGAGAGTTTTAGTTAAAATTCTTAATACAATTTTTTGTTAGGGTTGGACCCAACACTAACTAATTTCTTAATTTGACTAAAATTTGCAAAAAAAAATTATATTCTCACTTTTGAATCAAATTAAGAAAATTATAAAATCAAAATAAATAAATCACAATAGACTCTTTTGAGGTGTTATAAAATTATAAATAATATTAAAAATTTTAAAATTTTAATAAAAATCCTTTAACATTAAAAAAATACTATAAATATTTTATTTTATACTTAAAATTTACTTACTATAGAGATAAATTTAAACTCATAAAGCATATTTGGATAAAGAAAATTATCTTTACCTTGTTTTTCCCAATGTTTTTGAACTTTTAGAGAAAATGATCGAATATATGTTCACCTTTTTCTTTCTAGTTTTTTTTTTCTAAAATTTAGTAAAAAAAAAAAAAAAACAAGATTAGGATGGAAAAAAAGAAAAGAAAAGATGATGATATTAAGAAAAATTAAAGAAAATAACAAGGTGACACGTATCGCAATTTTGTAGGGTTAATGATGCAATTAAATACTGTTAGCTAAAAAAGTTAATGGAATAAAAAGATTAAGACAAAAGCAAACCTAGATGGAGAATTTAAAATGAAAAATATTTTAAAAAATACAATAGATACAAATAAATAAAATAAAATAACTTATATAACTGTTAACCCGATCGTATAAAGATATTGGAGATGCGACCTATGATACCTATTGTTATCCCTAGTTATGGATTATAGGAAATCAATTCTTGTTACCCCATCGCAATTTGATTTGCATCCATACGTTGTTATGGTTTAAGGTTGGATTGAATTTAGTCAAATTAACAAATAGAAAAATAAATTCCGAAGTATCTTTTGTTAAGATACAATAGTCAACAAAATTGAAATAATCAAGTCCGTAAATCACCTATCCTCCAAAATCTATTTTGTCTGGATTGCGAAAGAGATGGTGTCAAATTTAAATCATCAAAAAAAATTATCTTGCTCCATGGAAGGATAATTAGCGACCATTACATTTTTTAAAAAAAGGTTTTCTCAACTTATTTCTTCTTTTTCTTTTCTTTTTTTTTTAAGGAAAAAAAGGAAGAACAAAAAGAAACTTTGATTATTCCGAAAGTTGGTTCTCTACCACAATCTTACCACGACGGTTCGATTTTGATCAATTTTGATGATACAAGGTGCTCTCAAGTTTGATCATGATCAAAAAGTCATATATCCACGCAATAATTTGCGTAACTTACTCGTTACCAAAGTGAGAGCTAGAGTTTAACATTCTTTAATAGTTTTTACGCATATCGATATTTTGTATAATTCGGATATTTTTTATTAAGATCCTAAATTTTTTTTATTTAATTTAAAAATTCTACTTCTACGTTGATGTTATTTCATATCTTAGCCAATAACAATTTACTACGTAAACACATGTAGCAAGCTTTTGCCAATGACTACTTGTCATATATCATGATGGATCCAAATTGAATGATTGAATTGATGACATGACAAATAGTCATTAGCTAAAACTTATTACAGAGCTTGCCACGTGTGCTTATGTGACATATTAGGGTCCGAAACAACAATAATATAAGAATAAAACTCTTAAATTGGACAAAAAAACTCGGGACCTCAATAAAAAAATTTTAAATTGTACGAAATATCGATATGTGCAAAACACATTCTTTAATCCTATCAAACATCCTTTTATTTTTTTATATATTTTTTAAAATATTTTTTTTGCATCTTTTTTAATTCAATCATTCTCTCGTATTCTTCAATTTTTTTTAATGTGACTTCTCCGATAGTTTTTGGGTCAATTTTTCATCCGACATAAAATCCACCTTACATGAATTGTCATATTTTTTTATCACGTGAAAAAAAAAATCTCAAATCTCCTTTTCTCTCTACCTCTATTTTGATTAACCCACAATTCTCTAAATAGAATATAGAGATTCCTCCGATGATTTCTATTCTCAATGGATCATCCTCGTAGTTCTTCACCAAAGATAGATTTAATTCTCTCTTGTGTCCTCATTTCTTGGCGTAAAGCAAAACTCGAGGAGTCGTTGGTTTCAAATTTCTATTGAAAATATGTCTTATCAAGAGCATTTTTGCATAAGTTGACATCAACATCAAGCAATCTCAAAGCCACTTTCAATCTCATCTTTGAAAAACACCTCCAGAGCTAACCAACTGGTTTATAAGAATGATCTATCTCATCTTTGAAAAGCATATACAGAGCTAACCATCCGCTTTATAAGAATGTTGCAACAAGATAGTAAGTAAGCATTACATAGGGAAACAATGTAGCTCAAAAGGTATGCTACAACTTACCAAGTTCCGCAATCGCGAGTTGACAACTTCTTTATCATTTGAGTCGACCAATGAATCCCAAATTTCAATAACTTGGTTCCTTAAGTGGCTTTCGTATCATCAAAGACCGGAACATACATCCGCAATAGATTTGTCGGCTTTGATTTGGGCCAAATATTAAGGCTGGCACGTATTGGGCTTGAATGCTATTTTGTTTTGAATGAATTAGGTTTGGAAAGAGAGAATAAAATAATTTTTTTTCATGTGATAAAAAAAGATGACATATCATAACATGTAGATTATTTTATGTCGGATGACAATTTTGATATGAAAAATAGTCAAAAAGACCATATTAAGAAAAATTAAAAAATATAAGAAATGATTGAATAAAAAAAATACATATTTCACATTAAGAAAATGTCAAAAGTAGAAAGACGTCTAATGTGATTAAACTATGCTTCAAATGTTATTTTTAACAAAAATTATTGAAATTCTAATTTTAAAAAGTTGCTAGTGATAGAAATATAAATTTTACCAAGTGGAATTAGTTTGAACTAGTCGATTCACATGCTATGCTATGGATTGAATATAACAAAATAATTTCAATTTAATAATTCACACTTTATTAATGGTCAATCAAAAAATTTAAAAAAACTAAAATTTTTTATTTTTAATCAAAATCTTAGATTTAGTTTATTTTTCCTAATGTTTTTTCATAATGTCTCCTCTCTCCTCCCTTCTCTTCTTTCATTTCTCTCTCTTCTTCGTATGGAAAGACCAAAATGAAATCAAAATAAAGTTCAAGATAAAAAAAATTATAAAGAAAGAGACCAAAGTGAAATTATTTAGTTATAATAGACAAGATATATCAATGAATAATAAATAAAAATATCTTAATCTTGAATCACCATTTTTAGTTAATTTCTAATGTAGATTTCATTATTTTTCCTTCTAACTTGTGTCGTCTAGCATAGATTTCAATTTTCACTTTCTTTCTTTCTTTTTTTTTTTTTTTTTGTCTAAAAACACGAACTTGTGCTTAATAAATGAGGCTTTTTTTGCTTGTGGGACACATGGTTTCTTCCTCATACAGCCAATAACTTTTTCCTTTGTTATTTGATACGATCGTGTGACTCATCTAAGCCTCTTCGGTGACTTCTCTTTCTCTTGCTTTGGTTATGGGTTTCTCTCGCTCCGATTCATCATTTTTCCTACAAAAGCTTAAACTTTACTAGTCCTCAAGCTATAGAGCATAAACTTATCAAATGTAAAAAGCCTTTAAACCCTTAGATTATCCGCAATGGACAAGTTGTGTCTTGTAAGGGTTTTCGGATGATAAACCCATAATCGTTCAAATAAATGTCATGCTAGTATGATTGTTCTTCGAATATTGATACTCAATTTAGAATTCAATGAAATCCGATAGTCAACTCAATCATTTTTAGATATTATTATTATATCAATGCGTGTCTTTAAATTGACTTATGCATCTTCATAACCAAACATAATTCAAGCATGCAACACCAATTTTACTTTTACCCATTTCCCACTACTACAAGCAAACCAATAAATCATGATTTTTTTTAATCAAAACTTTTTCATTTTAAGCATCCCAAATTCTTTGTTTCAAGGCCTTAATATCTTTTCCCTAAGTGATCACTTGCTTTTTACGTAACTATAGACATTTGTGATTAAGGTAACTCGGTTACTTAGCAAGTCATCAACCTAGAGTGCTTTGTATATTCATAATTTGAATTATTATTTGATGTAAAAGTTAATATTTATGATGAATACTCCTAGTTACTAGGCAACTAAAATTATTGGAGTAGAAGTTTTACTTACTTAGGCCAAATTTTTCTAATATAATGCTTTTCAAATTTCCATAAAACTTAGAAAACCTTGTTTATTTAAACTATGCTTGGGTCTAGTTTCTAAAAGGTTTTCTTTTCTTTCAAAGTTAGTGTTACTATCTAAATTATGTTCAATCATAAAGTCACATAAAGCTTTCTAGCATTCATGCATTTCTACAATAATAATATCCTAAATATTTTTATTCATCTCATCAAATTCATCATCAAACATCAACTAAGAAGAACATCATACTAAACCATGGTATTTGTTTCATTTTTTTTATAAGGGAATAACCTAAAACAAACATACAAAATACATAATAATAATAACAATAATAATAAAAGAAATCAAAATGTTAAATATACCCTCATACTTAAATTGAACATTATCCTCAATGTTCAACATTCTTAATCAAAGGTAAACAAAATAAAAAGGTAAAGGTTGAAAAAGTAAATCGGAATTTCAACAATCAAAAGAGAGATGGTGTGAAAGATGAGAGTAAAGCCCGAGACACAAGCTCAAGCTCAATTTAGTGTACAAACCGTGTCTAAATGTTTCCGCTCATGTCACCCTTCTTTCTCTCTTGTCATTGCACAAGCTTATTATCCATATTGTTGTGTAGATTTCCTTCGCAAATCGTGTAGATACCCTACTACTCATGCTTCTTTGCCACTAGGAGAAATTACAAAATAAAAGGTTGCTATACGGGGCACGTCCTCATTGGTAGGCAAACCGTGTGTAAGGCCACCGCCCTTGTTGAATCCTTCCTTCGCTTGATTTTTCTCATTCATAAAGCATCTACGAATGTGTTTTTTTTATAGGTGTAAATCGTGTTTTTGGCTACTACTCGTGTTGCATCTCTTATTGCTATTAGAGTTTTCAACCAACCACATACACATGAGCTTGCTTCTTTCTTCCATAAATCGTATAGAATTTCACTTTTTGTATGTTTCTTTCTTTTCTTCAATTTATTAAAATTCACTTATTGCTACAAAACTCCTCAAATTAAGTCAAGCATGAGGCATTCAAAGTAAAATTAAACAAATAAAATGAGCATTAACTAAAAGCAAGAAAATTTACATAAATTATTAGGTTGCCTCCCAATAAGCACTTTTGTTTAATATCGTTGGCTCAACGTTGGTATCTTTAGTCTTCATAAAGGTGATCCTCAAATATCATTATCTTTTCTTTTTGTACTTGGAATCCTTCATAAAAGGTTTTCAATCGGTGACCATTCACTCTACACACCTTGTTAATCCCTAAGCTTTGAATTTTAACTACACCATGAGGAAACACACTAGTGACAATAAAGGGTCTAACCTATTAAGAACATAACTTACCTAAAAAGAGCTTATGTTTGAAATGAAAGAGGAAGACGAGGAAGACTTTGTATCCAATAATAAAAGTTTTACTAGTAATCATCCCGTCATGAAATCTCTTTATTTCCTTTTTGTATATGTTCACATTCTCGTAAGAGTCAAGCCTCAACTCCTCTAACTTTTATAGTTGCATTTTTCTTTTTTCCCTTTCTTCATCCATTCTCATGTTACATTGCTTGATTAGCCAAAAAGGTTTTGCATTCAATCTCCATCGAAAGATGACAAGTCTTTCCATAAACTAAATGATAGGGAGACATGCCAATCGCTTATTTGAAAGTCTGTCCAATATGCCCAAAAAGCATCATTAAGTCTCTTGCTCCAATCTTTATGGTTTGAGTTTACTATTTTTTCTAAGATTAACTTAATCTTTTGATTCGATATTTCAGCTTGCGCATTAATTTATGGATGATAGGTTGTGGATACCTTGTATGTAAAATGATATTTCTTTAGCAAACTTACCACCACTCGATTGCAAAAATATGTACCCCCGTCACTAATCAATGCTTTTGATATTCCAAATCCGGCAAAAATATTAGTTTTGATAAAATCTACAACACCTTTAGCATCATTAATTCGGGTGGCTTTAGCTTTCACCCATTTAGACATATAATCCATAGCTAAAATAATATGTACAAAACCAAATGAAGGAAGGAAGGGTCCCATAAAATTAATACCCCATACATAAAAAATTTCACAAGTAATGATAGCATACAAAGGCATTTGATTTTATATTGGACAAATTATCTTGCTTCGACATTGTTCACATACCCTATAAAACATATAGGAATCACAAAACAAACTTGGCCAATAAAAGCCATATTAGAGTATTTTCCTAGTAGTTCTATCGGATTCGAAATGTCCACCATAAGCATTTACATGATAAAATGTTAAAATCATCTCAAAGACACACACCTTCTAATTACTTAATCGGCGTACCATTTTCACAAGTAAGGATCATCCCATAAATAATATTTCACATCACTTTTTATTTTATCTCTACGAGTTCTATTAAGATCAATAGGTATTTCATGCTTTAGCAAATTGTTTATAATATCGGTATATCATACGTCTTTACCTTGAAGTGTTAAGGGTTGTTCATTTGGGAATAACTTATGTAATGGTAGTATATCTTTTTCCATCATTATTTAGGTTAGATGATCGACCAATATATTCTCTACCCCTTTCTTATCTTTTATCTCTAAATAGAATTTTTAGAGCGAAGGATCCACTTGATCAACCTTGGTTTGGCTTTCTTTTTAGATAAGAGATATTTGAATGCTCGTATGGTTAGAATAAACAATAACCTCCGACCCAAGTCAATATTTCTAAACTTATCAAAAGCAAATACAATGGCTAAAAGCTCTTTCTTCGTGGTGGAGTAATTGCATTCTGTTGGACTAAAGGTACGATAAGCATAGTAAATGACATGTGTTATTTTCCTAATCCTCCGCCCTAGGACAACTCCCACGGTGAAGTTACTTGCATCACACATGGTCTCGAAGGATTGGCTCCAATCTAGAAGGTGAATCATTGGTGATGATGTTAGCTTATCTTTTAACTTATCAAAAGCTTTATTGCACACTTCATTAAATTTGAATGATACATCCTTTTGTAACAAATGACGAATGGGCAAGAAATTTTTTAAGAAGTCTTTAATGAACCTTCCGTAAAAACTCGTGTGACTAAGAAATGAATGAATCTCCCTTACACTCGACAGGTGATGCAAGTTTTATACAAAGCCTATCTTAGCTTTATCAACCTTAATTCCTTGGGAGAAAATGATGTGTCCTAAAACTATCCTTTGTTTTATCATAAAATGGCATTTCTTAGAGTTGAGAACAAGGTTAGTTTCTATACATTGTTCTAGCACACAGCTTAGATGATTTAGATATCCATCAAATAAATCTCCATGAAAGTGAAATCATCCATAAAAAATTCGATGTTGTTCTCAATATATTCAAAAAAAATTTTACCATACACATTTGAAATATGGTCGGGGTATTACAAAGACCAAAAGGTATTCTCTTATATGTAAAAGTGTTGAAATGGCAAGTGAAGTTTATCTTCTCTTAGTCTTCTAGAGCTATCGCAATTTGATTATATCCAAAATAGCCACTAAGAAAACAATAATGGGATTTACCTAACGATTGTTCTAGCATTTGATTAATGAAGGGGAAAGGGAAGTGATCCTTGCATGTTATGGCATTCAATTGTCGATAATCCATGTAAACACGCCCCTATTCTAAACTCTTGTAAGAATCAATTCATTATTTTGATTCTCAATCACTATGATTCCTGTCTTTTTAGGACCACTTAAAACCTGGATTGACCCATTTACTATCCAAAATTGGATAGATCATACCAACATCTAACAATTTTAAAATTTCTTTCTTTACCACTTCCATTATTAGAGGGTTAAATCTCCTTTGAGCTTCTCTTATTGTTTTGAAACCCTTATATAGAAGTATTCTATGCATGCATGTAAAAGGACTAATACCTTTTATATCGCCTATGGTCTACCCTATTGCAATTTTGTGCTTCTCGAGCACTCGAATGATTTTCTCCTCTTGTATGGTAGTTAAATTGCTTGCTATGATTACAAAAAATGTTTCCCCATCTTTCAAGAAAACATACCTCAAGTGTACTCGGTAATGGTTTGAGTTCAATAATTGATGTCCGCACAATAGAACGTAATAATTTCGAATGGGATAAAGGTAAATCGATTTTAGCAATATTAAATCTATCGATGAGTGGAGGCAAGGAATCTAGGACCAACATCATTTTTTATCTCGGCATTAAAAGTAAAGTTACAAGTATGTAAAATATTTTGTTCCAAACTCTTGTTGATTACAACTCCCAACTTATCCTCATTCTCAAGATCAAACATTTCTTGTGATGAAACAATCAAGAATATCAATACAAAGTACATAATTAAAATCATTAGGGTACCTCAATGCTTAAAAAATGTTGAAGCGAACTCGTTTCACCATCGAACTCCATTATTAAAGTTCTTTCATACACATCTATTTTTATCCTTGCTATTTTCAAAAAAAGTCTACCTAGCGAGTAAGGGTGTGGAAGTTGGCGAATT
Organism: Dovyalis caffra; assembly: GCA_963924115.1. Lineage (NCBI taxonomy): Eukaryota > Viridiplantae > Streptophyta > Magnoliopsida > Malpighiales > Salicaceae > Dovyalis > Dovyalis caffra. The sequence goes on from CAWUPB010000994.1 coordinate 7,301,531, forward strand.
TTCACTTTTCATTCTTAGAACATAAAAGTTCGCAGGAAATACTAACTCATTAACCTACCCTAAAACATCCTCAACTATCCATTAGGGATAAGCAATAGATCTATCTACTACTTAAATTATCACAACAGCTTTTTTTAACGACTCCAATTTCAAAATCACATAAATAGAATATGGCATAAAATTAATTAAAGCTCCTAAGTTTAACATGGTTTTTTTAAATATGGTGTTACCTATCACACAAGGAATGGTGAATGTACCCGAATCTTTATACTTTGTGGGAAGCTTTCTTTGAATAATTGCTGACACATTGTCTCCTATGCTTACCTTTTCGTTCCCCATCAACCTCTATTTGGAAGTGCACAATTTCTTTAAGAATTTTACATATCTAGGCACTTGCTTGATTGCATCAATAAGAGGTATGTTCGCCTCAATCTTTCTAAAAATCTCTAATATTTATTGATCTTTATCTTCTTTCTTAGGTTTGATAAATCTGTTTGCAAGAAGAGGTAAAGAGTAAACTAAATCTTTATTTACGATAATTGGAGAGTTTACCTTAGGATCGATTGGAGACACTTCAAGTTTTTTTTTTATCTTCCACTAAAGGAGCCTTACGTAATATCTATATCTCTCTCCTACTTCATAATATTACAAAGCACTTGTATTTTTTCTTTTAGTTCACAAATGTTGAAGCTCGGAGTGTACTCGAATTTTGGGTTTCCAATCCTCCTATAATGGTATTAATTTGACTTATTTGAGTCTCTAAATTTTGAATACTACTTATTACTTATTGTTTGAATTACAAGGTGTTATTATGAAGTCGTGTAGTATTCTAAATCGGTACCTTTATCATGTCTTCTAAGGATGAATTAGAACCTAAAATAAAATCTCGTTACTCTTAGAATAGTGGTTGATAAGGCCTTTTTTGTACACCACATTGATTATTATGGTGGAGATTATCTCTTCATCTAGGATGGATATCATATCTTCTTTATTGTGACCTCATTGAGAAATCACTTATAGCATTGACCTATTCAATACAACCATCTTGTAAGATGGGACACCCATTAGTTATTTGTGCTATCACCGAACAAATCTCACATGCTTTCACTTTTTATACACTATTTACTACTATTTATTTCACCAAAGATGTTAATTATTCCAATTGATGCTCACTCGTGGAGATATGGTTTTCCTCCACTTTCGTTGAGGTAGGTGATCATTTTGAACATTGAACTATAGAGAGTTAATAGCCATATCGACAATTAAGATTCTTACTTCTTTCGATGTTTTATTTATTAGAGCAATTCCACTAGCTACATCTATCATAGTCTCTTCATGTGGGAGGAGTCCATCATAAAAGTACTCGAATTAGGAGTTGCTCAATAATTTGATGATGAGGGTAACTAGCATATAGTTTCCCGAATCTCTCTCAATACCTATATAATCTCTCCACTATGTATTATCGAATCTCATATATCTCCTTACGGATGTTTACAACTTGAGACATGAGAAAATATTTCTTCAAAAATAATCTCTTCATTTCATTTCATATGTTAATTGATCCGGATGATAAATAGTAAAGCCAATCCTTGGCTAAGTCGGCTAATAAAAAGAAAAAGCTCTCAACTTGATCCGATCCTCGGATGCCCTTATTGGTTTCAAGCTAGATTAGACTACATAAAAATTTTTAGATGTTTGTGAGGGTCTTCCCCGATAAACCATGAAAGCTAGGCAAGAGATGGATTAGACTAGATTTTAGTTCAAAATCTACCTCAATATCAAGATATGCAATACATAGAGGTTATAAATTCGATATAGAGTGGCCAATTCTTTAAGAGTGTGAATGATGCTTGGATTGGCCATGATTCCTCTTCACGATCACGAGAGAAAAAAAAACAATCGAATACCAAGAAATAATTAATTTAAACTATCCTTTCTCGACAACGATGCCAAAATTTGGTATTGTGTCATACGATCAATAAATTAGTAATTTTTATTTATCCTTACAGAACTTTCAATCATGATAATGTAATTAGAGCAAGTAAGGATTGAACGCACATGAAAATAGGCTAAACTGGTCATTTCTTTTGGTGGAGTGCTCTTTTAATGTAAAAGCGGAGGTTTTATGATTGGAATGCTTGAAAATAAATAAAGTAAATTGAAATAACAATATTAAGAGAACTTGGTTGAACTTCGGTATCCACTTTTAGTTTGATCGTTGATCATCAATTAAATAATTAACTTATCCTAAACATGAATATTCATCGTAAGACAATAACATATATATTGTTCCTAGTCTTTTCTTACTTATCTTTAATCGAATATACGATACTCGATTAATTTCCTAACTATTGAAAAACCTACCGAGCATTAGATAGATTTAATTCAATAACAATATTAATCAAAGAAAGATAGATGAAGCTAAACTACATTCCTAAGCGCTAGAGAAGATGTAACCTAATTTTATGTTTTCTAAAAGATCACACAAAATGTAAAAAATAACTATCAACCCCTAGTTACTACCTTAGGAAAGTTTAGACAAGTAATTACACGGACTTGAACACTTAGATAGCAATAAGTTAATATGATCAAACAAATATCATGCACTCTAATCAATTTAGTCATACAAATATAAACTAATCATGCGAGAAAAACATAAAATACCCAATCAAAATAAGCTTAGAAATAAAATTTGTAATCTCATAACGATTTAACCAAAAGCTTCAACTTGATTCAACTAAGAATAGAGTTTAGTTGTTCATAATGGATTACAAAGAGAAAGTATTCTATGAATGGTGGATGCTGGGAGTTAGAATCTCAAAATAATATCCTAGCACACTATTTATAGCTAAAACTAGGGTTACATCACATCCGTATTAGTCCCACATGGCCACACAACTTGCTGAATAAAGTTACACATTTTGTTGCTTACTCGTTATATGGTTTAGAGCCTTAAAGAATTAGTGTTACCTGGTTTGCTAACTAGGGCACATGGCCATGTACCGTTGTTCTTCATTTCATGTTGCTTCTTTATTGCCCTATGTAGATTTTTACCTTTAAACCCATATTGAATCTTTTCTCGCCTATGTAGACTTGTTTTGCTTTGTGAGACATGAGCGTGTGACTTTTCACTATAAATCGTGTGTAGTGTCTACTACCCGTATGGTCTTTTTTCCTCTTGAATTGTGCTATGCTCGAAACAGATCACACGACCATATGGGATTTTTTCCTCTAGCTATATGGAATGCTAATGCCCGTGTGGCTTTTTTTGCTTGTGAGGCACACGGTTTCTTCCTTTATATCACACAATTAGTAGATTTTTTCTTTGTTATTTGATAAAGCTTTTTGACTTCTTTAAGCCTCTTTAGTGACTTCTCTTTCTTGCTTTAGTTTTGGGTTTTCTTGCTTTGATCCGTTGTTTTTTTTTTAAAAAAAAAAAACCAAAACCATCATCTAATTCTTAATTAACCTAATATAAAACAATAAAACTAGAAATGTCAATGTATTTAAGCATAAAAATTATACTAATTATGCACTCATTAGGTTATTGCATGTGGAAAGATGATTTGATAAAAGATAAAGCTAGGATGATTATTTTGGGAATGAGAAATATACGAAGACAAATGTACAAAGAGAAAAATTTATTGTTGAAAGAAAAAAATGAATTGATTGTGAAGGTTTGAAGGTTAAAGAATGAGTCGGATTCTTTTTTCATAAAAAAGAAGTGTTGATGGTTGAGATAGCAACATAAGGGGATAGAAAGAACATATGAATTTGAGAATAAAAATTTAAGTGAATACAATATCAAGTTGTTAAATTTCTATAAAATAGTAGTGGTTTTAATTTTAATTCTATTGGTTATTTATAAATTATACTTAAATGGATTGTTTATTAAGTGTACTAAAGTAGGTTATTTGTGAGGTATATTAAAGTAGGTTGTATATAAATTGTACTTGAAGTGGTTTTAATTTTAATTCTATTGGTTTTAAATTTATTATTTTGATATTTATTTATTTGATAGTGGCATTGTCCATCATCATTTATTGAATAATTGCTATAATGCATCTTATCTCGTTAAGAATTAGTGAATAATATTGGTGTTATGGCGAGTGCGAAAAAAAAAAGAATTGGAACTTTAGCATGGCTTTCATTATCAATAACTAATGCTTGAAAAGGCTCCTCTATGTGTCATAAAAGTGAAGAGATAACTTGTGATTTGATGATCCATTGTTGAAATTTGGAACTCCATTTCTAATTTCTCTTCTTTCCCAAGTCTTAAATTGAGATCAATGATTGCACCAATTTTTGTAACTTTGATATGATACATTTTGCATAGTTTAGGAAATTTGAGAAAATAGGGAAGATAAAATTGTAGTTGTTAATTTTTGGGTAGTACTGGTAGGAACTACTTTCAATTAAAGAAAACATGTATATGGTTAGATTTTCTTTATAAAGTAAATGCACATTATGGTGCATTGTATATAAATATAATTCATTAATGAGAATATATATCTTGTGTTGTTAATTCGTAAGTAATTGTAGCCATCGTAGATTAATTTTTACTTTGATATGATACATTTTGCATAGTTTAGGAAATTTAAGGAAATATGAGAGATAAAATTATAGTTGCCAATTTCTAGGGTAATATAGGTAGGAATTGATTTCGATTAAAGAAAACATGTATATTTTTTGGTCTCCTTCATAAATTAAATGCACATTTATGGTGCATTGATACAAATGCAATTCATTGATGAGATTATATATCTTATGTGGCTAATTTGTGAGTAATTATAGCCATCTTCGATCAATTTTTGTTTGAATCCAATAGCTTTAAAAAGAATCTTGACTTGCTTACTCGTCTTGAAGTCGTATATATAATATAGGAAAAAATTCATTTAGTTAGGAGATGATATTTATTAAACTGATTTTAATTTCACTTTTTTTCTTTTTCTTTATCTAATTTCTCTTGCATCTTTAGATTGCTATGTATAATGTTAGTTCAATGGCAAAGAGAGAGAGATTAGAGATTTGAACTAGGATCGATTGAGATTATTTATAAAACCATAAGTGAATAGAAACAAAGGCTCCAACTAGGGATGATTTTTGTCAACTTACCATTCAAAATCCAACTAGCTTGTTCAACCACAAGATGACTAAGTTTACATAATTGAAAAAAACACATACGTGTTAATGAAATTTTAGAAATCTAAAAAAGATTCATTCTCGAGTCAAGACAACAAAGTATGAGATGAATATCATCATAATTCCTCTATGAAAAAATCCAATAACTTTGTTTCAACAAAATTAACCAACACACGAACTTATCACTGAGCTTTTCCGGACATAGTTAGGAATCGGGAAAATAAATATATGGTTAACTTCAATTCCAAAAACACAATGTATAAATTTAAAAGTTATAGGTGTTTAATTATAAAACATTAATCCAGTCATGCCACTCAAAATTTATTGTTGTAAATTTCACAAACATCCCAACCATTTAAGTAAAACACATCAATCATGAAGATGAAGAACTATACCTTCTTGAGTTCTAATTTTACTTTTTTTCTTTCTTTTATTTCTCTTAGAAGTTGTTGGTGTTTTTAGATCTTTGCTTGTGTGAGACTCGCAATTAATTTACTAGTTGAGTGCCCAAGCTGCACAAAAAAAAAGGTTAATGAAAATTAACATATAAAAAATTAAACTTATTTAGTTGAATTAAATAAGCAATAATAATAACATTTATGTCTAGAATTATACATCCCGACTCAATAACAAAACAATTTTTTTCAACTTGGAGGTTTGTTGGCCTTTTTAACGATTGACTCGGTATTAAGAGTTCCGTTATAGCGGACATATTGATCAAACTAAGATCTTTTTCCTCTTCTAGTAGCAATTCTATTAATTGGGAATTTGGTTCTTGACTTAACTTCATGAATTTCATCAACAAGAGGTCTTTTTCCTCTTACGGTAGCGGCTAGTAATTGGGGATTTTGTTTAGGCTCAACTCTAAGAACTTCATCATTAACAAAAAAAACTTTTTCCTTTTTTTCCAAAAATCTCTCTCGAATGAATATAAAAATCTCTAGTAGTTTATATATCATATACAACACAATATTCGGGTCCTATACTTATATTTGAAAAATAGTATAGTCATAAACAAATTACCTTTTTTTTTTCACTCCTCGTGCATCCCAACTTTCCTATTTAGGTTCTATATTTGCATTTGAAAAACTTTTAAAAAGTAGAAAAAATGGCAAAGTTAAACAAAAAAATAAAAATGTTATAGTCATAAACATTCATACTTTTCGATTGAGATTTTCCAAGGCGAGTCTTACTATTATGACTTTGTTTAAAACACCTCTAGCATGTCATCTTCCTTCCTTTTCTAGAAATATTAGTGCTACCACTATTTTGTAACACCCCCGACCTAGGATCTAGAAGATCGAGAATATTATCGCTATTAACCTATATTTGAAGTGCAATGAATACAAGCTAACAAGGCACTATGACTTATACATGCTACTTATAGGTAAGGAATACACCGTCGAAGGTTACAATTTGACTTTTAGGTCCTACTTTTTTATCCAAAATACACTATCAATTTTTCATGTCTTATCATTTTATTTTGATTATTTGAGTCATACGGACTAAATCTAAGACACTTAGTTTTTTCCATATTCCCTTTTTATTAGTCTATATAAATTCATTTAGTTATTACTTGTATATCGGTGATTAATTTCTTTTATCTTAATTAATTATCATTTATTATAGTTATTGTCTTATTAATTTCATTTTTTCTTATTTTACTATTGAAACTAACATGTAGGGAAATAACATAAAGAAAACTACCGTAACTATGATTATACTACTATTTCATTATTGATATTTTGTTTACATACAAACTATCCTTAACATACCAATAACTAGTTCAATGCCACATAATACAAAAATAGCTTATTCATTTATTTACATCACACTACTAGTTTTCTATTTAATTGGTCATAGCTTTAAGTATAACATAGTTCTAACACATATAATATAATACTCCGTACTAAAAAAAATCATATACGGAAGATCCACTTAGAATCCGAAACTCCATCCAATGTATATGTAGTGCATGCATCCCTTGGTAAATAATTCAGCGAGTGAAGTGTGCCATGATTACTTGTAATATCTACACTACAAGAAAAACTAAGTTAGCGACGACTCGGTAAGTTAACCTATGCATGTAAAAATCATTTGCATGTACATTATAAATACCTTTTTCATGTCATGAAATCCTTCCCATGACTAGTATGAAAATTCTTTTGTCTTTGGTCATGTCTCATTATAGGCACTTTAGGGTTTCCATGATATGTTTGGCGAACTAGACCGATCCGCATATGTGCCTTGCAAAGTCTCTAAAAATGCACCTCTCGCATTTAGTCGGTCCTGAACCATGAACCATAATTGGTATGGAAAACCCGTGAAGCCCTCCTCATTAAAATCATGAAAGCCATGAAAATCATATGATCATAAAATATTTTTCAATTGCTATTGGAAAAATCCTTAACATAAAACCTCTTTTCATGACTTTAAACAATTTTCATAAATTTGGCGTGCATGTGCATTTTATTGAAATGCATAACTATTGTAATTTCATGAGATGCATTTATGTCATAATAATGCATAACTCAATAACATAAAATGTATCAAATACATTATCTCATTAAAATCACTCCAAACCATACCAAATAATGGCACCATTATATAACATAACACAATGTATTTTCATAATCATCAACATTATAAGTTCCACACATTATAAGCATATCTAACACATAAGTGGCATCCAAAGGACCTAATTACACATGAATTTCATAAACCAAAACAATAACCCTAAGAATTCCACCTTATGCCGAATAACATCCATACCTAACCCAAACATTTTCTTTCCAATTCCAACACTAATTTCCTATACAATTTCATTCAATTAAACACTAATGTCAAAAGCTAACTCAATAAGGTATTCAGCAATCAATTAAAGGCATAAACCCTAAATTGGGCCTCAGTGAGCCTACACCTTAATTGAGGTAATTTAAGCTAAATTTTCATTTTCAATGTAGTTTTTCATTCTAGTTCATCCCATTACATGATTTTAACTTTGAATTGATCAATTAAACCACTAACCATTCAAAAACACTTAAACCTTAATTTTCTTTTCAATTAGGTCGAATTTGGGCCTAAGCCATAAAAAGTAAAATTCTTCAATTTTTATGAAACTTTTTACTTTCATCCATCAATTCATACTTAACTAACTCATAATTAACCAATAACTCATTAACTAAGTGAAAGAATCAAAATTCTAAAATTTAGCATTTTGGGCCAAATGCTTCGCTAATGAATTCAATCAAAATTCTTCAAATTTAATATGATCTTTCACACTAAACCATCAGTTTATATCTAATTAATACCTAATTAGGTGATAAATCATTAAAACAAGCTAAGCATAAAAAATCCTAAAATTCAAGAATTGGACGGAATGGGTTATCTTTCCTAACTTTAGAAATTTTTTATTTTTAACTATCAATTTTAGCTTCAATTGACATGTTTAGACTTCAATTGCATGAATTACTAACTTAAATTCATTTCCTCTAATTTTTTCTCATCAAGAACCCTAACCCTAATTTTCAAAATTAAAGCCGGTAAACACAAATTACGAGCATCCAAATCATAAATTGACATTAATTAAACACTCCTCGTGGTGTAGATGAAGTTAACTTATATAAACAAGCTCCAATTTGTTCTTGGAAGATGAAATTTCCTACCTCCCTATTTTTCACTAAATTCGATCCAACTTCAAATTTTTTTTTCCTTTTATGATCTTTGCTCTTCTAGCTCGAATTACTTATTTAACTAAGTGATTTAGAGTATTTAGAGGTGATTTTAGTGAAATTTTATGGTGGAATTCCTATGAAATTTTGACAAGTATTTCCTTTGTGTTTTTCTACTTTTCATGCCATTTTTTCATTTTCTTGCACCCATATTTATAAGCATAATTGGGTGGATTCTTGACTTAATCTCCACCCTTAATTTGGAGCAATCCTAACCCTTAATCTCCTTTTAAATCATAGCCTTTCAATTGTTTCCATCTTTGCCATCCAATAAGTATTTAAATTTTATCACTCCATCTAGCCATTCTCTTTAAATCTAATCCTTCCATTTGAGCATGTATTAATCACACCTTAATCATTGAAATGAAATGGGTGGCAAAAGGTGGAGAAAATTTAATTTTGATCCTTAAAGTTGCTAATCTTTTCTCTAATTACTCTTCCATAACTCATTCAATTAATTAATTGATTACTTTAGCCCTTCTTTTAAAGGTTTCCTAACACCTTTTTAACTCTAAAGTTCATATCTAATTGAATTTGAGAGTTCAAACTTTTGATTTTATGCAATTAGGTCCCTAACTCTAAAATTTTATTCCATACCTTTCCAAACTTCAATTTATTTTCATATTAAATTCAAAAACTTCCTAAAAGAATTTAACCATCATTCAAATAATTTTTATACACTTATTTAGGCCTTTAAATTAATTATTTTATGTAAAAATACACTATTTCATATAGAAAATGTTGCTTATACATATAAAAATTCATCTACATTTGTAAAATACTCATATACACCCTAAGTGATTTTTTTATGCCCATTGGATAATTTTCTTATACTTCTAGAGTAATTAAATTAATTAACTTATAGTAAAAATACTATTCATGTATAGTAAAATTCATATAAAATAATCACATAGCATTAGAAAATTCATCTAATAGCATCGAATAATCAAACATCCCTCTAGAAAATATTCTATGTAAGCAAAATATTTTTCATGCGCATTCATCATGCTTAAAATAATTATTTCACATAAAAAGTCACTATTCAAGAACCAAAAAATCTATAAAATATTCTCTCGAGCATGGAAAAGTATTTTAACTACTTTGAATATTCTAGTACCCTTTTAAGATCATGCCATGCTCATAAAATATTTTTCATATGCTTTTAATATTTTTAAATTTATTAAATATTGGTTTTTAGGTGGTACCAAGTATTACACTTTTCCTCCCATTTTTTTGTTCTCTTACTCTTTTTGACATTTCACGTGTCTTAACAATAGTCGGAGGGTAAAAAAGTGGTAAACCAGCTTCTTGACCAAAACTTCTCTTCATTAACGAGTTCAATGAAATACTTTAAGACTTTATAAACGTATCTTGTGAATACCACTCATGAACATAGTCTTCAACTCTCCATCTTTTCAATTTAATTATAACAAATGTATTCTCACGAGGGATACCCGAGATATCCAACCTCCTACAAATGCATCTCTTCTGCGCCATGTTAACAATAAACCTATCATTCCCGTATATCTATCTTACCTTCCAATTTTTACTTTCCTTTTGGAATACCTTAAAATCATCACTAAGTTTTCTATTTTTCTCAATCACTCGCCTAAATTTTAGGTCCAAATGGAACCTTAAATTTCTTCTCGATAAATATTCTCCTCGAAATCATCTTACCTATAACATATATCCTAATTTTCTCTAGTATACTCGACAATGCATTTAAACCTAGCTTTAGTGATAATTCAATTAAAGCTCTCACACTTGTTATTATCTACCACATCACATTTGATTTTAGGTCTAAAATAAGTATTACATCGTTAATCGGTATGGGATTTTTTCAAAATCTGTCTTTACATAAGGTCTTATCCCCTCTAATAGTTTCATGTCTTCTTCTAAGTCTTGGGATGTAGTGTATTTGCAATATTTTCAAAAAAAACCTATATAATTCCTCACCTTTATGCATCTTCCTCCAATTAGCAAAGATGTGTCTAGCACATCTCCTATATTTTGCACCGTGCAATAACTTAACTATAATACCCGAGTAGGTCCTCTCGTCATAACAACAAACAAATTTAGTCTAATAAAAAAATTTAAAAACTAAAACTAACCTCTAAACTTAACTTAACTATTAAATGAAAGAAAAAAATTAAAGTAATGTATCACCTCATGGGAATTTGAGATGAAAGTCCATCCACTTCCAAGACCCATTGAAATTTTCAAATCAGCCATAATTTAAAGTGAGAACCACTTCCAAGTTTCCTTTATTTTCTTTATTACAATTGTCCAATAAAGAGAAAACATTTTGTTGTTTGTATCCCTACCCCATAACCACTAGAAGTTCGCCCTTAAGATGTCCTTTGAGAAAACAGACATTTAAATCTATAATCCTTCTACGACTTTTTAAAAAACTATCCCTCAATGATTTAAAACTTACTTACATCATTTAAAAATTTTTGGATCCCTCCTCACATGATAGGATAACAATGGTATTCTCATTACTGGCCCTTAATTCCGTAGCATAATCTTTAAGTCTATCAAATTCAAACTTTACATTACTTTCAATGTTTACTTTGCACCAATTTTTTATATGCTTGAGCAAGTGTGAAAGAGATCTCCATATCATAATCCTTTTTAGCTACCTCGAAATTTCCTTTAATGTCATTTTCAAGCAAACTCTACCAAATGTATGAATTATATGCTTACCCAAAACTTTATAACTCAAGCGACTATTCTTGCAAATAATACTACAACTATGCTTTGTCACACATGTCTTTACCATCCAATTTTCAGATTTTTCATGTGAAGAACACAAAATTTAAAGGTACATTCCTCATCTTTGCACACTCGCTATAACCCTTTTTCCTATTATTCTTCTCAATCTTTACATCCCTCCTATGCTTCAAAGGAGGTTTATTCATTACATCGGTAAATTGCTTCTTACCGGCAAAAATCATTGTAACCTAAAAATATGGATCAGTTGTGTTGGGGTCGAAAAACGACTTCTTTGATTTCCTTCTTCTCCTATCCTTCTAATTATCCTCATCACTACTATATATGTTAACGTTTGCATCGAGTCATATTCATGTTCTACTTCTATTGTTTGAATCTCCTTTATAAGGATATTCATAAATTCATCATTAAAATCATTTTTAGTCTCATTTGTTGCCATATTTTTATCCTCACCCAAGTTTCCCTCTAAATTTTGACCCTTATTTCCCTCCAAATTAACACCTCGGTTCCCTTCAAATTTAAACCACTCATTCTCTCTCATGTTTTTCCGACGTGATTTCTTGCTTATTGTAAGTCTTTATCTTCATCATCGGACAACCACTACTAGTAAAAAACTTCATCACCATAACTTCCATCATATCCACTCTCGGATGTATCGGACTCTTTCCTACCAACCTCATCACCAACAACACCATCATCACCCAAATTATCTTTTTCTAGAAAAATATCAACTAAATCATCCCTACTTACTTCTTTACTATTAACAAACCTAATATTAATTAAATTTTTAAGTACATATTCTTCTCTATTTACTTGCCCTATCATCATTTAATTCATGATCGTGTTGCTCTTTCCTATCGTCAAAACCCAACCTAAGACCATGGTTAGTAATTTTTAGGCTTTGACATACTCTAGATGGACTACCCTCACTCGGTAATGGGTGGTCTTTATCTTCATATTCATAATAAATATCAACCTTTTCAACTTTCTCTATCAAGCTTAACAACCTTATAAGACTTTTGTTATCATGCACTAACTTAAGAAACAAAGATTAAGATTGTGGTATGGCAAAAGGATCATTATAATACACAAATACAATATCCTTTCTATCAAATTCCTTTGTTAATTTTGAGAGGGTCTTAAAGCATAAAAACTTTGGGTCAATATTTTCATTTTCAAACACGGACCCACCAATGTATTTAACCTATAAACCTATTAGACCCATTGACCTTTTCACACACCTACCTAGATGAAAAGCAAATATCTTCATTGTTAAACACAATCAATAAAGAAAAACATTAACCACAATCAACCCATGAGATAATCGGGATCCCAAAACAATATACAACGTAATAAGTTGTTTAAGAATAAAAAATTTACCTTGTTGGCAAACGAAACAATGCAAAGACCACACACATGAGACAGTGAGGCTCTCGAAACAATATTTTATTCATTTTCCGTATTGTTGTATACTTTACTTGCATTATTAAGTTGTCCCTCCAACAAAAAGGACTATTACTAAGTCAACAAAATAACATAACTATAATAAACTAACAATAGAAATTAAAGCAACTTACCTTTTTGGTCGGATATTCTTATTCTTTAATGTAGTCCATTTTATCGTGATACAAAGTAAGAGAAATGAAGAATCAATAGAAAGTGGTTAGGGAAAAATAAAGACAAGTCTTCAATCAACAATAACAAATAATTGACGTAAAAAAGCTGGATGGGGCATTTAGGGATTTGAATTGTGAATTTTCATAAATTTGTCCCTATAACAAAAAAGACTACTACTTAATCAACAAAATAACACAACTATAATAAATTGACAATGGAAGACAAAGCAAGTTATCTTTCTTAGCCGGATATTATTGTTCTTTAATGTTGTTTACTTTATCATGATATAAAGTAAGAGAAATGAAGAATCAATTGAAACTAATTAGAGGACAATAAAAAGAAGTCTTCAACCAACAATAACATATACTTGACATTAAAAAGCTAGATGGGGTATTTAGGGTTTCGAATTAGGGATTTTCATAAATTGGAGATTCGGGCTCTTGAATAATCAAAGATCATTAGGTTCTATTGCTTCGAATCGATGAATCGATAGTGAATAGAAAATCAAAGGCAAATATGTGAGGATTAGGGTTTTTTTGTCTAGATCAAACAACGATCCATCGATCGTGAGAGGAGAGAGAAAAATCAAAAAGTTTTTATACTTTGTTTTTTTTTTTTTTTTCAGATTATGAATGTAAAATTTTTTTGCTACATGATAAATTTTATCCGATGTATCGAGTTAAGTGATAATTTTTTATTATCTCGTCATCATTAATCGGAAAAATCACTAGATTTCAATGAGAGTAACCATATTAAGAAAAATTAAATAGTATAAGAAGGTGATGAATAAAAAAAAAATACAGACATCATATTAAGAAAAATGTTAAGAGTGGATCAACATTTTACGCTATTAAACCTTTCGTTTTCATTTATGAATTTTGGCATTTTGTCACTATTATTATGCTTTTCCGGAAGCTTAGCCTTGCAGGGTGCAGCTTACCATGATCACATGCCTCGATCTCAGCGGAAGCTGCACGTGTGGACCCACTCAAATATACAGCCGTTCATATGATTACATTATGTAATCCAGCACGAGATCTCATAATCACAAAGACCGCCATCAGCGTTAAAAGTATCTGACGGATGAGATTGGCCCTCAAAAGTTATGTCGCCACATTAAATTTTCAGTGCAGTATGCATTTGCGACAAACTCAATGACAGTCTAGAACAGTTTATCGTCTCTTTCCTTTTGGACTGTTACACTACATTCATGTTTTTTTATTTCTTTTTATTTTAATTAAAAAAACAGACTAATTTTTCTTTTATTTTTTATTTTAAAAAAACATTGATACTGTCTTAGTCTCAAAATAGTTATCCCCAACTAATATGAAATATTGGTAGGACCTTTTACAAAATAACTAGAGTTACACAGTAAACTTATCTGGGAGTTGCATAAAATAAGAACAAATAATGATTTGGGGAATTGTTGTAATGTGAAGAAAATGGTCATGTACACTAAATCAAAGACGGAGGCATTCCTTAAACTGGGTGGTAATCCAATCATGGAGAGTATTTTAATATTTTAATCATACAGTGGGAAAAATATGCCATAGTCATGCCTCCGTGGTCGGTGTGTATGATGTGTCGCCCCATACCTTGGCATCAATTTAGTACTTCTTCTTTCTCAGTGCCATAATTTATTTCCATTTTTTACACTATTTAAAAAATTTATTAATTATAATATAATATCAATATTTTTTATTTAAAGATAATTTATTTAATTTAATCATATATTATAGAGTATGAATATTTTAAAAAAATATAGTATTAATATTTTTAACAAAACAAGTATTTTGTAACTTATATATATATAAAGAGGGCAATCTCGTTGAACGAGTAAGATAGTGAAATGGTCCACGAACAAACCTAGTGTGTACATAAACAAGTTTGCATCCCTTTGACTACTCGATTAAAGTTTTTATTTTGGCTCTTTGGTGGATAATTTCAGCTTAACGTCTGGTTGAGCTTATTAAACGTAATTAACTAATTACGTACTTAAGAAAAGTTTTTATTTTCGCTAGTTAGATTAATTAACTAGAAAAGTCGTTTCCAAAAGAGAAAAAATACTGCAATCAGACCTCTTCACTACTTGATAAAAGTCTCTCCGTTAGCCGTTAGATCAAGTCAAAAAAGACCCTCAAAATCAAACAATTTAAAATGTGTCTTAATCAAACGGGTGTCATCGAGAGATACCATAAGCCTGCGAGGAAGCCGTCCCATGGTAAAGAAACCCTTCCACATTTTATCCTGGCAGCGGCACGGCACACACAACTAAATTCAAATCAGTTACTTGCAGGAGTAACTGGACCACTGGAAAAAAAACAAAAAGAAGCTCATGGCGATGAAAAATGAAATCCGCAACAGCGGAATGCTTCTCTACTAATGCGGGAAAACTGAAAAATAGAAGCTGGTATTTCTTGCTCTCATATTGCTGCTGCTGCACCAGTAGAGAGACACTTGTAGAATCAATTACTGAGTAATTAATAAAATGTATCTCTCTCTCTCTCTACAACTGCATCGGTTCTCTCTCTCTTTCTCTCTCCTCGGCTCTCGTGCACAACCATATCACACGCATTTCTCTCTCTTTATTTCATGGACGACTTAAATGCAGCCGCAGGCTCCTCCATGATTGCGTGAAAATGGTTGCGATCTGAAGTTTTCTTTCTTTCTTTCTTTCTTTTGCACTGACGAAACGAAGTATAAAGAAGGTGAAGCTTTTTCTTTGTTTCTTCTTCTTCTTATTGTTTGATTTTCTTTTTTTTTTTTCAAATAATTAGCCCGAGGAAACAAACTTTGGCTTGTATTTTTCTTCTTTGATTTTGTCCCTTTTGCTCTGATGTTTCAATGCCTATATGGTTGCCGAGAAAATCGAACGTTTATTTATTGAGTCTGCTGGTTCAGTTTGATCTGATTTGCATAGTCTGAAAAAAATGCTTGGTTTTGATTTTTTATTAATTTCCCTTTTCCCTTCTTTTTGTTATCACACAGAGAAAAAAAGCCTCATGGCTTCTCTTTTTGTTATTTTCTCAAGTCGTTTATGAATATGTTATTAATAAATGGAATATTGAGTGTGAAAAAAGGTCACGTGTCTTGAGCGTGCTTTTAGGATCTTTAGCTTAAATAGTGGACTGATCATATATTTAGTGAGCTAGCTTGTATGTCATGTACTTGTTTTGATTGTTTGTTTATTTATTTGCATGTGGTTAGATCTTTTCAGTAGGGAGTCTATCACATGCATCAAATTTAGTTAAGGGTTTGACTTGTCTGCCTTTTCAATTAGAATTCCTTTGATTTCATCTTAAGGCTTCAATTTCAGCATTCTAAGCTAACTAAATGGGATTTTTAACGGGGAGAAAAAAAGGAGTTATTAATTTGCTTAAAAGATGAAGTAATCTGGTGTTTCCTTCATCCACTTAATTACTGCTGCTTTAAACGTCAATTCATGGGAATTAGAGGTATTTCTTTTTTTAATGTTTACGAGTAATGATGGAATTAGCGAAGCATGCTAAACAAATTTGATGAAATTGTTTGTGTGCTTTCGTGATAAAATTCTCCTGGATATACACGAGCTAAGGTGCATATTAGAAGTGTTAGCCATTGGGATCTTTTGAATGGCCGGAGTTAGTGTACTTTCTTCTTGATATATACAAGTCTGCTGTGAATTGAGCTGCTGGCAAGGGCTAGCCATCACTGGCAGCAATATTTACAAAGTCATTGATTGTCATTCAGATTTCTGTTGCTCTCTGTTTTAATTTAATTTTGCAAAGACGCATTTTATTGAAATCAGTTTTGCGCAAGTTTTATTTGCTAGTCATTTGTGCAATGCAATTTAAATGCTGTAGTCTATTCAATCATTTACTCAAAATTCATAAACCATTATAAATTCCAATGAGATTTACCAAGTTCAGCTTCTGAAATATCGCAAAATGATAAACTTATGCTCTTTTTGACATGGCTAGCCTCTTATGTCCCTTTGATGTTTCTTTTCATCAGTGCATTGCTTCTAAATTACATTTCTTTCTTTGTTGATATTTGCAACACAATTTGTTACGAACAACAATTGTTTTTTTTTTTTCCTTCACTTCAGGTACCTACAGTCTTCACCCATTTTTCCGTTAGTTCACATTGTTCGCTCAACGACCCTAGCTGCATCTCTACATCATGATGACCAACCTTAAGCTAGGGGTAGAAGTGGTAAGTGCCCACAATCTCTTGCCTAAAGACGAGCACGGTTCATCTAGTGCCTTTGTAGAGCTCTACTTTGATGCCCAGAGGTTCCGCTCGACCATCAAAGAAAAGGATCTGAATCCTGTGTGGAATGAGAGTTTCTACTTCAACATCTCTGACCCTTCCAACCTCCACTATCTTACTCTTGATGCTCATGTTTACAATAACATCAGAGCTACCAACTCCAGGTCCTTCCTTGGTAAGGTTTGCCTCACTGGGAATTCATTTGTACCTTACTCGGATGCCGTTGTGTTGCACTACCCTCTGGAAAAGCGTGGAATTTTCTCACGTGTGAGAGGAGAGCTTGGCCTGAAAGTTTATATTACTGATGATGCATCCATCAAATCCTCTACCCCACTTCCTGCAATTGAATCTTTGCCAACTAAGGATCCTGGCTTAACATATGGCGAGGCTCCAACGCTCGACCCTATGTCAAATCCTGTACCTCATAAAAGAGTCGAGAGACACACCTTTCATCATCTTCCTAACCCAAATCACCAGCAACATCAGCATCAAAATCATTCTTCTGCTCCAGCAATTACCCATCATGTACCAAAGTACGTGGCTGATGAGATGAAAGCTGCAGAAACACAGCCTCCAAAGTTAGTTCGCATGTACTCTGGGTCATCATCACAACCTGTTGACTATGCCCTTAAAGAGACGAGTCCCTTTCTTGGTGGGGGGAGAGTTGTTGGGGGTCGTGTTATTCGTGGAGACAAGACTGCAAGCACTTATGATCTTGTTGAACGGATGTACTTTCTGTATGTAAGGGTTGTTAAGGCTCGCGATCTTCCTGCCATGGATGTTACAGGAAGTCTTGATCCATTTGTTGAGGTAAGAATTGGAAACTACAGAGGAATTACGAAGCACTTTGAGAAAAAGCAAAATCCAGAGTGGAATCAGGTGTTTGCTTTTTCAAGGGAACGGATGCAAGCTTCTGTTTTAGAAGTTGTGATTAAGGACAAGGATCTTGTTAAAGATGACTTTGTGGGTGTCATGAGGTTTGACATCAATGAGGTTCCATTGCGAGTGCCACCAGATAGCCCTCTAGCTCCAGAATGGTATCGGCTTGAGGACAAGAAGGGAGAGAAAATAAAGGGTGAGTTGATGCTTGCAGTATGGATTGGAACCCAAGCAGATGAGGCCTTTCCTGATGCGTGGCATTCTGATGCAGCTACCCCTGTAGATATTACACCGGCTTCCTCCACTGTGATACGTTCAAAGGTTTATCATGCACCAAGGTTGTGGTATGTACGTGTTAATGTTGTTGAGGCACAAGACTTGGTCCCATCAGAGAAGAGCCGTTTCCCTGAAGTGTATGTTAAGGTTCAGATAGGAAACCAAGTTTTGAAAACGAAGACATGTCAGGCTCGAACTTTTAGTGCCTTATGGAATGAAGATCTTTTATTCGTTGCTGCTGAACCCTTTGAAGACCACCTGGTTCTTTCTGTTGAGGATCGTGTCGGTCCTGGCAAAGATGAGATAATTGGGAGGGTCATCATCCCATTGAGCTCTGTGGAGAAGCGTGCTGACGATAGGATAATTCATTCTCGTTGGTTTAACTTGGAAAAGCCAGTTGCTGTAGATGTAGATCAGCTGAAGAAAGATAAGTTCTCTAGCCGCATCCATCTTCGAGTCTGCTTAGATGGAGGATACCATGTTCTTGATGAGTCAACTCATTACAGCAGTGATCTTCGTCCCACAGCAAAACAGCTCTGGAGGCCTCCGATTGGGATACTGGAACTCGGCATCTTAAATGCTGTAGGACTCCATCCTATGAAAACACGAGACGGGAGGGGTACATCAGATACGTACTGTGTTGCTAAGTATGGTCACAAATGGGTCCGGACGCGCACCCTTATTGACAACCTGTCTCCCAAATACAATGAGCAGTACACATGGGAAGTTTTTGATCCAGCTACAGTTCTTACGGTTGGTGTATTTGACAACAGCCAGCTTGGGGAAAAAGGTTCAAATGGAAAGGACCTAAAGATCGGGAAAGTTAGGATTCGCATCTCTACACTCGAAACTGGGCGGGTTTATACACATTCTTATCCCTTGCTGGTTCTTCATTCTAGTGGAGTTAAGAAGATGGGGGAATTACATTTGGCAATTAGATTTACATGCATATCTTTTGCGAACATGCTTTATCAGTACTCACGACCGCTTCTACCCAAAATGCACTATATCAGGCCCTTCACTGTGATGCAGTTAGATATGCTTCGCCACCAAGCTGTCAACATAGTGGCATTACGATTAGGTCGGGCAGAACCTCCTCTTAGGAAGGAAGTGGTGGAGTACATGTCGGATGTGGACTCCCACCTTTGGAGCATGCGCCGTAGCAAGGCAAATTTCTTTCGATTAATGACTGTTTTCTCAGGGTTATTTGCAGCTGGAAAGTGGTTTGGGGATATTTGCATGTGGAAGAACCCTATCACTACCGTGCTTGTTCATGTGCTCTATCTTATGCTTGCTTGCTTCCCAGAACTTATTCTGCCCACAGTTTTTCTTTACATGTTTCTGATAGGCATTTGGAATTATCGATATCGACCAAGGTACCCTCCCCATATGAACACAAAGATTTCACAAGCTGAGGTAGTGCATCCTGATGAGCTTGATGAGGAATTTGATACATTCCCAACAAGCAGGAGCCCTGAGCTGGTCAGGATGAGGTACGATAGGTTACGGAGTGTTGCTGGAAGGATTCAAACAGTTGTGGGGGATATAGCAACCCAAGGGGAGCGATTTCAGGCACTGTTAAGCTGGCGTGATCCACGCGCAACTGCCATCTTTGTTATATTCTGCCTCGTAGCTGCACTGGTTTTGTTTGTGACGCCATTTCAGGTCATAGCAGCTTTGGCTGGCTTCTACATGATGAGGCATCCAAGATTTCGCTACAGGACACCATCTGTGCCCATTAACTTCTTTCGCCGGCTTCCTTCTCGGACAGATAGTATGCTGTAAATTGGGAATTGGATGCTCGCACTTGCATGCTAGAATTTGTAAGTGCTTCACTCTAGTTCCTAGTATTGTTTCCTTTGCAATTCTTGTTTACAATGGATTGGCCATGAAAGTTGTAATCGCTAAAGTAGACTACGAATAATTTGCATCTGGCATGTGTGGCCACATAGAACTTGAATAAGGAGCTGTTAAATAGAATTTGATTAGCATAAACTCTGTCGATGTTCTATATGTTGCTTCTTTGTCAATGCTCTGATTTTTATTTCTTTCTTCCCCCCACCCACCAACACCAACACCCCAAACCACCCGGGGCGCGGAACAACTCTAGGTTTCCCAATCTCATACGAGACTGTCGGATGCACTGTACTCATGAAGATGTTTAGGATAGTAGGAGATTAATTATAAATTTGTCTTTCCCTCGTTCTTTAGTACTCCCGCTCCAGCATATCCTCTGATGAAGAGGAAGTTCAAGCATAAAAAAAATTTCCTTCCACCTTTTGTTTTGGCGATTAACATTTCCTATCCTTGTGATGTCTTTAATTTTACTTCTCCCACTGCCAAATGAACTTTAATCTGATAATCCATAGAGTTGCCGTCTGATTAATAAGCCCATCCCAAAAGCCACTTACCAGGGTTACCTAATGACTAGATGCAGATGGGGTTCCAACTGTGGAAGCAAGTACTTTTGGTGACACGATATAACACCTTTGACCTAACTGAGAATAAAAATACTACCGGTAATACCTCATGCTTATAAGGCAATGAACGTGAGATACTAAATCTTGTCTTTTACTTATTGTATGAATTACATAATGCAACAAAAACTTTTAGGCTTAATGTTTAGGTTTAACATATTTAATACCCGAATTATTAATTTTAAGAAAACCAATTCAGATTTCTTTAAACCTAAACCCATTCGGATTCCCTAACCCAAACCACACTAAATCATTCCAAGTTTTATCATTGGAAACCATTTTAAAACATGTCAAATTTATTAATTGGAAACTATTTCATTAAATCATTTTATTATACATTTTCACATATAAAACCATTGTATTATTTCCAATCATGAAACCAAATAATAACATCAAAAACCATATATTTATTAACATGCTAAGTTAGCATATAAGTGTATACACATACTTTTAAACAAGTGCATAAGTATGTTCTAGACCAAAATGGGCATACATTGACACATGCATGGAGATGTTCCGAAGCCGGGGTATCAAACACGAGTCATTGCCAAAAACTTAATTAATCGAAGACAACTCCTGATTTAATGTTGTTTGTTCATTCCTATCCAAATACTGAAAAAATTAAACAGTTTGGGAAAGAACAGAGGGGAAGGGAATCACATGGGGCAAATTTCGTAAGAAATTGGGGTGTGATCTTCCATGGTGATATGGTCTGTTCCTAACAAACACATAGGGGACCTGCTTCTTCTTCTTCTTCTTCTTCTTTTTGTTATCTCATAATCATACAAGACATGCATTTCAAAAGAAATTCAACAACTACTCCATAGCGTGCAAATGGCACGTTTTAGGTTGGCAGGGCTTGCTCATGAATGTTCATTTTATTGGGACTATGGTTTGACCTAAAAAATTATTTTTAAAAGAACTTTCAAGTCATTTGTTAAAAAACCATTTCTCAATAAGTAAATAGTTTGTCGCAATGATTAGTGCATATTCATATTACCAAGCAGCTATCATGCCTAATGAAATGACATAAAAAGAGAGAGGTTGACAAGAGGTATCCACATCAGGATTTAGGTCCACCAAGGAATCTAATAAAACTCTTATATGCATGTTTTCAACTGTAAATTATATACATAGTACTGCTGAGATTATGGATGTCAATGTACTGTAACGTGCACACATATTAGGCCCTTAACATATACGTGCAACCAAGTTCATAAACAAGGGCATAATTGTTGGTGAGATGCGACCTCCCTCTAGTAGAAAACCACAATCAAAGCCACTGGACTAGCACCCTTCTATCCGAAAAATGGCTGTTTCCATTTCCAGCAGGAAATTTAAACCATCCAAAAAGGCGGTAACAAAAGAACGTTGTTCCTGTGGAACATTCATTTTCAAAATTCTGTCCCGAGTCCCCCTTGCCATTCTTCTTTTGATTTTTGTGTACCTATGGTCCTCCTCCGCTACCATTATCTCTGGCAAGATTGTTCACATCTGTGTTTCCTCGAGGAAGCTCAACAATCTTTACTGCCTCTCTGCAGGTACCCAGCCAAACTTCGAAATCCCAGTTCCACTCATCAACAATAGTTTCACTAGTACTAGCACTACTAGCAACGATATTGATGCTAGTCCTCACACAAGTAGAAGTACTGTCAAAGAATACGTCAAGGTCGGTAGCGTTCTTGAATTCATCGGCGACAGCAAAGAGACTGTCAATGTTCCTAGCTCTAGCACCAATGGCCATGTCAAAGAAGTTGCCAACGTTTTCAGGGAGGACTCATTTCCAACTGTGACAGGTGGGACTGACAAAAACAGGAGCGAGGAGATTGCCATTGCAAAGAAGGTTGTCAGGGAGCAACTACAACTGCATCGATCGTGGATGTCTAGTACAAACCATTCTTCTTGTGATGGGAGGGGCATATATGTTTATGATCTGCCATCAAAATTCAACAAGGACCTGATAGGTCAATGTGGAGATATGATGCCATGGACAAATTTTTGTAAATATTTTAATAACGATGCGCTGGGTGAGCCAATAGCAAACCTCGGAAAGGGCTGGTATCGGACCCATCAGTACTCATTGGAACCAATATTTCATTCAAGAATTCTGAGGCATCCTTGCAGGGTTTACAATGAAAGTGAAGCAAAACTCTTTTATGTCCCATACTATGGTGGTCTAGACATCCTGAGGTGGCATTTCAAGAATGTCTCAGATGATGTTAAAGACACTTTGGCACTGGACCTAATGAAGTGGCTCGAGTACAGAAAACCTTGGGCTCAAAGCTCTGGCATGGATCATGTGTTTGTGTTGGGAAAAATTTCGTGGGATTTCAGGAGAAGGAATGATACTTCCTGGGGTACTAGATTTCTAGAGCTCGAGCAAATGCAGAACCCAATAAAGCTGTTGATCGAACGACAACCATGGGAAGTCAACGACATTGGAATTCCTCATCCTACCTTCTTTCACCCTCATTCAGATGATGATATTGTTGCATGGCAGCAAAAGATTATCGGAACAACTCGAAAGAGTCTAGTGAGTTTTGCTGGCGCAGCACGGCCTGATCAACCCCAGAGCATAAGATCAATATTGATCAATCACTGCACTTCAACAACCAGTGATAAATGCCAGTTTTTGGATTGTAAATCAGGTGGATGTAATCAGCCTGAATCCGTCACAAAGCTGTTTTTGGAGTCTGAATTCTGCTTCCAGCCTCCTGGTGATAGTCCAACAAGAAAATCAGTATTTGATTCACTTGTTTCAGGATGCATACCAGTAATTTTTGATCCCTTTACAGCTTATTACCAATATCCATGGCATTTACCTGAGGATCATGGTAAATATTCAGTATTTATAGACCAAGAAGAAGTGAGGCAAATGAAGGGGAATGTGGTGGAGAGGCTAAGGAGTGTTTCTGCAAGGGAAAGGGAGGATATGAGAAGGTTCATAGTGTATGAGCTTCTACCTGGGCTGGTATATGGCGATTCAAGTTCTCGGTTGGAGAAGTTTCAGGATGCGTTTTCCATAACAGTGAATGCCCTGCTTGAGAGGGTTAGCAGGATGCAATGAATTTTATGTTAGTGTGGGCTGCCATATGATTCTTCTTCTCCTCTTTTATTTTGATATTTATTTTTTATCATATTACGATGTGTAAAAAAAAAAAAAAAGGGAAAAGAAAATTGATGTGTACAAAGTCGGAACAACCTTACAATTCATTTTATATGATTTGACACCATTTTACAAGTTCTAATATAAATTTGTGACAGCAATCTTTCTTGGAAATTTGATTAGAAAGAATGTGAAGGTTATTTCATTTTGTTATGTGCTTTTGTTGGGATCCACATAAAAAAAAATCTTGGAAATTTGATTAGAAAGAACGTGAAAGTTATTTCACCATCTTATGTGTTTTTGTTAGGATACACATATAAAAAAATAATAATAAATAAAAATAAAAATCTTGGAAATTTAATTACAAAGAATGTGAAGGTTATTTCATTATGTTATGTGCTTTTGTTGTAATCCACGTGTAAAAAAAAAAAAATCTTGGAAATTTGATTACAAAGAACGTGAAGGTTATTTCATTATGTTATGTGCTTTTTTTGTGATCCAAAAAGAAAAAAAAAATTGACTCTTTTTTTTTTTGGCTATTAAGATATCTTTGAGTCTATTATCTATACCCACACGAATTTTAATCCCTTCATAAAGTTAACAAAAAAAAAAAAAAAGAGGCAAACCTAAAAATTATACTCCTGCCCATATAAATAGTCTCAATTTTACTTTTAAATAAAATTTTACATCAATTTTATTCTATAAATTTTAAAAATTCTCTATATTTTTTTATTTTATTAGAAACTACAATGTTTCATAGGAAGCTTAAAATTTTTAAGCTAAGAAATTTCATCAGAAGACACCAAAATTGCTTGAAAACAAATCGATTCAAAATTTATTTGAAAAAAAAATATGATACTAACCATTAGGGATAACAATAGGCGAATACTCCATCCGTTAATTCAATTTTTTATCCTACCTATAAAAAAAAGTACTCTACATATTATCTATTAAGAAATCACAATATAAAGTTTTACCCTATCTATACTAAGTCTATATTAGTTTATCTATTATACTCCCTAAAAATAATTATTAAGAATATTTCATTTCATTCCTTATAATTTTTTTTAAAAAAATTTTGGTCCTTAAATTTGTTTTTTTGGCATTTGCTTATTTCTTTATAAGACTTTTAGTCTTTAAAGTTTTTTTTAAAAAATATTTTAATTTTTAATTTTTAAAATTTATACAATTAAATTTCTACTTGTTTGAAAAAAATCAAAATATATTAATGATTATTAATCGATTAGAGGTGGGTATCCATGTCTTGAAAGTATATTACCGAGTATTTATTTTTTTATTTTTATCTATTTTAATACTTATTAAATATTTTTAATAAATATTTATTATATTGAATAAAATGAATATATATGTTTTATATCCCATTCATTATTTACCTGCTAACTATATAATTGGAGGCATCTTTTAATTTTGTGCACTAAAAAAAAAAAAGTCCATCTTAGAAAAGGTCCATCTGCTTTTCCGTGCAAGCATTGAAAATTCTGACATCCAAACATCAAGAAAATGTCAGATTAAGCCATGGCCTTTGTCCTCTCTGTTAACAATAACAATAGAACATATGCTTAGCACATAACTATATATATATATATATATATATATATATATATATATATATATATACCCACAGCATAAAAATACATAAATTTATTTTATTTTGATATCTCATATTATATTATACATTAATTAAAATATATTAAATCAAAACGAAATAAAAATTTATTCAATTTTATAATTTTTTAATCAAAATTTTGTATTTGATTAATTATTCTTTATATTTTTATAAAGTTTTTATTAAAAATATTATTTATTTATTTTTATCCATATTTTTAGTTCAAAAAATTATTTTTTAAAATATATTTTTACCTTAAAATTTTTAATTAAAAAATAAAAAAAAGGTAAGGATCAAAATAAAACAAAAAGGAAAGATCAAACTAAAACTAAAAAATTAAGGACCGAAAAAATAATATTTTTAAAAAAGCTTACAATATAATATCATGAAAAATTTCATAATAAATATCTTAAAAATATTTTAAAATTATAAAAACATCATTACATAATAAAAAGAATAAGATATCTAAATCTAGATGAATAATAAAACAAGTCTAGATGAATTAACAGTGAAACAATAATATGATAGGTAAAATGAATAGTAAATTATCATTTTACTGAAGTGTTTTTTTTTTTTTAATGAAATTGAATTCCTTGCGAACAAAACAAATGCTGGCACATCTTTATCACATACAGACCAATACAAGCTGCCAAATTTTTGAAAAAGGAAAAAAAAATCTAGAAACTAGACAAGCTGACAAATATGAGGACCCACATGAACATTTGAAGATGCGAAAATAGTAATCTTGCAAAACCCATGACACCAGCATCTTTCTTTTCACATTGTGATGCGACCATCCTGGTCGTCCAACAACCTCAATTTCAAACCTGAAACATGGCCTAAACTTCGTCCACGTGTAGTCATTCCATACACGACGTGTCTGCTGCTCTGCTTAGCATCTTCTCTGTCCACACACAACCCCATTGCTATAATTTAGTCATCGAAATCCAAAAAATTGACCATCTGCTCTCTCTTGGGCCCATTACTCTGTCCTTTAAATCCTCCATGCTCTGCTCTTGCTCTCGCATCCTCGCTCATAAAAATCTAAACTTTGCATCATTATCAGCTTCTTTTTTATTATCAAAGCAACTATCTTTTAATTCCAAGCAAGCCCTTCCGCCTTCTTTGCATAATTCACCAGTTCCTTTGATTTCTCAGTCAGTCAAAACAGGGGTGCCAGGGCCTTTATTGGGTTCTTTGAGATTCAATCATTCAATGGCTAGTCAATCTAGTGCTCAATCAGTTCACGATTTCACTGTTAAAGTAATTTTTGTTGTATTTTATTTCTGGGGTTTTGTTTTTCTCTTAGTTTTTGTTTATGAAGTTGCTTGTTTTATGCTGATTTTGGGGTTCTGGTATCATGAATTGCTTGATTTTGTGTTTTTGTGTTTGTGGTATTTGATGGGTGTTTAGTAGTAGTCTAATAATTTGATTGGCTGCTGGAAATTGAGATAAATGCTGTAATTGCTATTAAGAAAAACTGAGGCCTAGAATGTTTCAGTATGCAAGGAAAATATTTTATTTATTATTATTTTTTTTTTGAGGTGTTAAGAACTAGAATAACCTTTTGGTGTTAAAGATTATGGAGGGTGTCTTTTAATTTTATTCCTTTGAATATTTCAACCTGTGGATGTTTGGCTTATTGGCCATTTCTCTGTTCCTATTGAACCATCTAATATATTAACTTTGATTCCTTTATGTTTTACTACTTATATCTGTCTCTCTAATGCTTTGGTTCTCTCTTGATTGTAGGATGCTAGGGGAAATGATGTTGACCTTAGTGTTTATAAGGGGAAGGTCCTCTTGATTGTCAATGTTGCTTCACAATGGTACTTAATTTTCCTCCTTTTTCATTCGTCCTTGATCGGAAGAGATTTGGGGGTTCTGCTTTTTATTAAAAAGATGCTCGTTTCATTAATGATATGTACGTTGTAACATGATGCTCCTCGACCCAGTTCCAATCAAACTCCTTGGACTAATAATTATAGTGTGCAGCCTAGGTGTTAGTCGGTGGGTTCAATTTCATCAATTGACTTTGTTGAAATCATGTTGCAAAACAAGAGTGCATGAAGTGAACTCATAAGTTTTGAAATAACGGGGTGAAGAACCCCTTTCCAATTGAAGGAGGATCCTTCTTTGCCATCTCTTAAACAGAGGTTCACTATTTCTTTAACCTTTAATTTTGATGCAGTGGCTTGACCGATTCAAACTACACGGAGCTGACCCAGCTATATGAAAAATACAAGGATCAAGGTTAAATTCTATTACAGTTTAAGTTTCGTGTTGTGGCACTTTAATGTTTATGGACTTGCATGTGGTTTTATTCCTGAATTAGCTTCTGCTCTAGGAACGTATGAACCCTAGTAGTGTACTAGCTGATCTTTTATATGGGAACCCCTATTAGTGTTCTAGCTGAGCTCTTGTATGGGTTTGCCTTTATTGTTCGGATGGCTTCTTAATGTTTCCTTGTGAAGTTCAATCGGGTATCTAATTGATTGACAAGGCTAATCCTCCCAAGTCATTGCCATTTTGCTGTATTGGCTGTTCCTTCTCTTTTTTTTTTTTTTTTAATAACTTGTCTTTTTACTGATGCAGGTTTGGAGATTCTGGCTTTTCCATGCAATCAGTTTGGATCTCAGGAGCCAGGGAGCAATGAACAAATAGTGGAGTTTGCTTGTACTCGCTTTAAGGCTGAGTATCCCATATTTGATAAGGTAGGCTAACTCTGAAATTTTACAACCAGATGAAGATGGATTTCTTAATTTATAATCAGTTTTCTTTCTCACTTGCCTGCCAAAATATTACCTCTTTTTCATGTTTGAGTTTTTTATGAACATTGTCAATGAATCAAAGTTCCATTATTTGAGATGCATGTTATTTAGTTTCATGAGGAGAGGAGTCTATTTATGTGGATGTTTAGGTTACTAATGTATTTCTTGGTATAGGTTGACGTAAATGGTAACAACGCTGCTCCAATTTACAAGTTCTTGAAGTCTAGCAAGGGTGGACTTTTTGGGGACAGCATCAAATGGAATTTCTCCAAATTCCTGGTTGATAAAGATGGCAAAGTTGTGGATCGTTATGCTCCCACCACCTCCCCTCTTAGCATTGAGGTAAAATCTGGTTCCGTTATTACATTCCCCATATTCAGCTACTACAGTTGATTTCAGATACCTAATTAGTAACTGATATGATCCTGGTCAATGTTGTCACTCTCCGCAGAAGGATGTGAAAAAACTACTAGGGATTGCTTAATTGCTCAAGGCATGGTTGCTTAATCTGCGATTGGAGAAAATAAAAGAGGAGGCCGCACTACTATGAATAAACACCATGTTGTTGATGCTGTGGATGTATCTATCTGGTCTTTTTCACTTTTGTAAGGATGTTAAAGACATGGATTATAGTTTAATCCTAAGAATGCATTTTCCAACTTTATATTCATCTTGTGTTCGCATTCTAGCAGATATCATTAAATCTTCTCTATGGGCTTTATGCTCTCCTTTTTTTTTTCCCCTCTGAAGTTTATAACCCTGTATCTTTGAAGGATCTAGTTCAACTTTGTTGTTGTGTTAGGCTCATCTTCCCAATCTGAATCTGGCAACTTGGGAAGGAGCATGCTTCCCGGTGAGCGTTTGATTCAAGTTAAAAGACCAACCATATACTAATAATTAGCATCATACACTTCCTGGTACTAATAAAACCCCATAACGAGCATGATCATATGCTGCTACTCCCTGTCTAGAGTGAGGTCAAGGCCGCAAATGGGACCGATGAACTCTTGCTCTCCTGCCCGCCTATATTGAGGTAGGTGATTGATGAGTGCGATGCACCTATGATCACTGCCTGCTCCACCCCAACCTCTAGGTACGGCTGCAGTGGTGCAACCGGTGGTTGACCTCCTTAACCTTTTCTACAAAGCATTCTCCTCCTAAAATTCAGCTAGAGTACACTCACCACAGCTAGGGCAACAACATAAAATCTCAATATTCTCCTTGGTTTGAGCATGCTTGGCGCTATAATGGTGGGTAGCTCGATTGCTTGGAGCAGTTTTTGGTCGAGGGCTCGACATTCCTAAGAATTGGAATCCAACAATGGAGAATGATAAGTGTCAGTTCTAGAGTTCAAATGCTATCATCTTGTTGTTTATATAGCAATTACAAAAGGATTTACCCCACATTCAGACCCTCAAATCTTGTAAATATCATTTTAAAAAAAAAAAACTATAATTTTTCAGTTTGATTGAAATTTTTTATTCTTACAAATATATTGAGTCGGACCTTTCGTTAAATATGCATCTTATGTGGCAAGTTAAAAATGACGATAGCTAATTAAGTCGGCATTGTAGGTCCTATTTGTAAAGAAAATCGATTAAAAAAACCATAATAAAAAAGATTTATATTAATAAACTAATGTATAGTATATAAAAATATAAATAAAAAGACAAAAATGTACCCATTATTATTATACTTTCATCTCCTTAAATCCTTATCATTCTCTCTCTCATTTTGCAATCAATTCTTTCATTCTCTATTATGTCAAATTCCCTAAAATCTCTAAATCTCAAATCACTTAAATCTATTTAACTAAAATACAAGTCATCCTTATTTTCAAATCTAAATCTCTAAAATCCTAGAATCCCAAAATCTAATAACCCTAAAATGCGAAATTAATAATTTCAACCTTGTTAACACCTAAATTTTGCTCCCCTTTAATTATTTATTTGTTTTTGTTATTACGAAAATACCAAAAAAAAGGGGTAAAAAAAAATTGAAAACAAAAAAAAATAGAAAAAGAGAAAATCGAAAAATGAAAAAAAATCGGTTGGGATAATTAGTTTAGGTTAATTAAAAAAAAAAAAAAAAGAAAGAGGGAGGGGGTTAATTGAAGAAGTGAAAAATTTAGAGGTGATAAAAAGTGCAATTGAAGACGCAATAAAAAAATCAAAACTTTTTTCCTTCAATTAAAACAATAAGGGGGCACGATTGTGACAAATTAAAATAAAAGTCTCAATTAGTTACAAGGGGGCTCAAATTAAAACAAAAAAAAGCAAAATCGATCTCAAATTAATGCATGAGAAGAAACCAAGGACCAAAATGATATTTAGCCCACCCCATGCATTTTTTATACCTAACACTATTCATCCTCACAAAAGAGGAAGGCAGTGCCGGACAAGAAAAAACGCAAAAAAGCTCCCATGCCGACTCCCTATCACCGACCACCGACCAGTTGCTCTCTCCCTCTCGCCTATGCCCCTACACGCCGGTCCACTCACCTATAGCTCCACCACGGCCCTCTCGCCCATCACCTACAACCCTCACTCCGGCCTCCTTCAAAGCCCCAAAAGTAGCCCTACAAGCGACCTCAAAACAGACTCGAAAAACCCACCAAAAACCCTCAAAAATAAATCCCGCAACCATTACCAATAGCCCCAAAAACCCTTGCAAAGTAATCCCTTTGGGCAGCCCATTTAAGCCAAAAAAACACCCTTAATCCAGCTTCAATATAGCCCCAAGAAACCCCTAAAAAATGTCCCAAAATTTTTCAAAAACCGGACCCAAAACAACCACCAATAGTAGCCTTTTTACAACCCCGAAATAGCCACCAACAGACCCCAAATACACTTGCAGATAAGCCCTTTTGGATAGCCTATTTAAACCACCAAACCAGCCCTAAAAGGAACTCCAAACAAGCTTCAAAATAATGCCAAAAACTACCCAAAACAGCCACCAAGACAGCCATAAAACCCGCCTCAAAACGACCCTTCGCACACTTTTTGAAGCTCCCGAAAAAGAAGAAATAAGAGCAAAAAATAAAAAAATAAAAAATTAAGGAGACTAAGATGTTTTTTTTTTTTTGTGTTGGATTATATTGGAAGGAACAACATGACGTTGTAGATTGCATTTCTTTGGGTTTTGACAAGAAAATACGAGTAAGAAAGTCATTTTGGATTTTTAGGAAATCTTGCAAGATTTCAGGAACCCTCGTAAATTTTTCAGCAACATTTAGAGTAGTTGCACAAGTAATAGAGGAACTTTTAGACAATTACTCTCCTTTTTCGGTTAACCGAACAATCGGTTTTCATCGGGACTGAAGAGAGTACAACTGATTTTGTTTCGGACATCAAAGTTTCGGATCTTTTGGATAAAACTCTAAAACCATTGCATATTTTCTAAAAAAAATGACAAATGATTAAAAATGATTGGATTATTGGTTTGCGTTAATGAAGTCGTTGCATTTTATTTGAATATCCATAGTCTAAATGTGATTGAAATAAACATTGTCGTACATAGCCGATATCAAAAGACAAATTAAGTTGCTTTCCGGTTTGCATGCTTAGTTATCCAAATGTGAAGTTTTATGATTTAATTGTCTATCCATGATTGATTGTCATCAAAATGAAGTCGTTGGTGGCTTCCTACTTATGTGACGAAGCCGTCGGAGTAATTTTATCAATTTCTATGCTTGATTCCTGTTTTGTAATAACTTTTTTCCTTGTTTTTTTGCTTTCGGTCTCCGTTACCTATTTTTCATTTTTCTCGATTTATTTCATCAAAACAAAGCCGCTAGTGGTCTCAAAAATAGTTTTTTTTATGTAATGCTTGTCTTGTCCGCAATGAAGCCGTCGATGGCTTCCCACTTATGTGACGAAGTCATCGACGACTTCTAAATAATCATCTGCTCCTCACTAGAGCGACATGAAGTTATCAATGACTTACCACTTCGTGTCAAAGTTGTCGATAACTTTTTAAATGCGTGACTCGAAGTCATCGGTGGCTTCCTACTTGTGTGAGCGAAGTCGTCGATGACTCGTAGCTCATGTCAATAAAAGGCTATTTATCTTTAGAAACTTGCCTATTGTTAATAATATATCATGTTCACTAATGACTAGTCGAAATTCTCATTTTTTACTCGTTTTCATTTGGGTAGGACATATTGGCCTTGGATAAGCTCGAATGTCCAAACTACCCTGTTTTATATCCAAGTCATCCTATTCTATATTTTTACAAGATAAACTCATTTAATAGGCATAAAAGCATAACATGATAAAAACTAGATTTTTTACATTCATAAACAAACGATGCGACTTACCTTAGTTAGGACGGGATGGTGGTGATGACATGTTTTTCCCATACATAACCGACCCCTTATCCGGATATCCATGTAGACCAGTATGTTTAGGGTTTCCTAGTTCTCCCCGATTAGCTAGGTGGTGACTCTTTTGATTCGGCCCCTCCTCTCGCGATGGTCGACGTCGACGGAATTGGCGACTCCATCGGGGACAATGCTATGCTAGGGTCGAGCTTTGAATGTCCGTGTTTTGAGTCTCCGGTTGTTTGTTATATCTACTATGCCTATCGATTGTGATTGTTATTTAATTATGTAATTGTTTTTATGTTATGGTAACATGTTTGTATATATATGCGTTGTTTGTGTACTCTTTGTTACTCGTAGCTTGGGTTATTTAATTTCTTAGCCTTTATTTTACATTTTGATATTGGATATGGAGTTATGCCCTCACATACTACACTTGCATAATCTTAAATGTCATCTGCATTTGATTTAGGATCTAGAGAGGAATTACTAGTGCCCCGATGGACTTCGCCCGGGTAACATTACGAAACCTCAACTCTTTTAGAAAGTTGCTATTGTCACGATGGGTATTCGATGGTCTCCATGATTACCACCTTCGCACTTGGTCAACCTCGGTTCTCTCGAGCCAAAAAGGACCCTGTTGAGACTTAGATAGATCCTACCCAATCATGTAATGGCTAGAACCGGACTCTAGGATCACCTTTCCTGTATAAATTCACTAGGCAAGTCGAACATGTCAAAACCTTGATCAAACAATCTGGTCATGAATGTTTCGGGATGGGTGACAAGAGAACTCGAGTCTAAATCCACTCGGTGGCTGAATTCAATAAAAGTTACGAGGCTTTCCAACAAACAAAGGGGGATTGCCTAGGTCCCGAATTTTAGAGCAACCATAAGGAAATCACACACTTTCGGTCGGTGATCAAGGACACTCAAAAGTTGCTTGATTGCTTGGAAGATGTCGAACCCTTATGATCAATATAGATTTCGAGTCAAATATGAGAATCTTACGGTGTTGATAGAGGTACCGGTTCGAAGCTCGCTCTCGAGGCCTTGGCTCACTTGTGGGATCCTTCATACGGATGTTTCACTATAGGGGAACTTGATATGACACCGACCTTAGAGGAGTACCATCAACTTCTAAACATGCCAAGCACTCTACATTAGGTCTATCTATACCGAAGATGATCAAACATCGAAAAAATATTGAAAGATTGGTTAGACATCAACATGAGTCGTGGTAAGGCTAAAGGGAATGTCGAAGATTGGCACTTTGAAAGTCTGGTTGGATATGTTTAAGCGAGAAAATGAAGGATCCACGAGCTACCTCCAAGAGGATTAAAATTCTAGCACCGATGATCTTTGGGTTAGTGTTTTTCCCCTCATCGATCGGTTTGATCAATTTAGATGCGGCTAATGTCTTCATCGAAGTAGAGAAGCACTCTATAAACCCTACTATCGCCATTCTAATCGAAACCTTTTCCTCATTGAGCCACTATAAGAGGTTTGGGAAAAGTAGTTTGAGATGTTGTGTCCAACTATTTTTTTGTATGGGTAATCAATCATATCGAAGCTCATAAATCGAGTTTTTAAAATATCTTGGTGGATTGATCAAGAACCATTGAGGGAGTTCCTAGGCGGGACATGGAAGAACAAGTTTGAATAAGAGTGGTTTTTATCATTCCCGAGTTTGTCGAATGGAGGTTTCTTATGGAAGACAGTTTGGATGAGTCGAAGACCATACCTAGCCTATTGTGGAGCACGACCATGGGTCCTTTTGATAGGAGCGACTGGATATACTTGTTACGCTCCCTCTATGGTATCAAGACAATTTGGTTATGAATAAGTTGTACCTAGAACTATGGGCCTAAACAGATTTGAAGAAAAACTCATAAGTGATGCCACTCCCGAGTTCCTTGAACGAGTTTTACAAGATTGGTTAACTTCGAGAATAGTTGGTGGAGGAATAGTTGACCATGAATTAACAGAATGGCAGAAGTATCTTATCCGGCAAGCAAACGGGGTGAAAGACTGCTAACATCCGACTAGCTTTGACCAAGTCGTAAGAGAGAGAAGTCCAAACCAACCTACCCAAGCGAGTGAGCTGATCATACCACGAGTTCCAAGTCTTGTGCCTAGCCGATCTAATGGGAAAAAAGAGAAAAACGGGTGATTCTTCGAATTAATCCCTTCGGACCATCGAGGACCTCATCGAAAAAGTTGAGAGGCTTAAGATAAAAAACTAGAAGGCGATAAGTGATTTGGCCAAAGAAAAGCAAATGAGAGAAAAGGATAAAGAAAAGATAGCAAATGCGGAGTAAGGTCCGGAGACACGGCAGGATATAACCGCTAAAGAAGAATATTAGAAATCAATCTATCATTGAGCTCAAGCGGAACCGACGGCCAAATATGCTCGAGCTAGACAGAGCTACAATCACAAGATAGATGAGTTAAGCTAGAGATAAGGAGTCTAGGTTCGGTAATGCAAAAGCTTAGAGAAGATAATGCGAAATGGCAAATGTCAATAGGCATCGAATGTAGCAATCGTCGAGATTCAATTGAACAAGTTGGGAGTGCATAAAGTTAGATCACAACACCTAAGAAGAAGAATCGACATCCGGAAGGAGAGCTACTTAAGTTGTTCTTATACCGAGCCACTATACATAACCACTTGGCTCGAGTAGGTAGTAAGCGAGCAAAAACCTAGCCATGTTAGACAATCAAGCAAATGAGGTTTTTAAGGAAGCTATATCACTTTGAGAGTTATGTCCGGACATTAATGAGGGTACGGTAAGAAACCATAAGGAATATATGATCGACTACATGAGGAGGTGTGACTACTTGCTATTTGAAATGGCCGGAAGAAAGAAGGTCTTTGGCATCCGATCGAACTATCGAGCAATTAGCTCATTCCGGCTTGTATTTCATATTTCGTTATATGAGTTTCTTTCCTTTTTTGTTATGTAAAAAGAAAGATGTATCTTAAACTATTATGGGCTCGTGTGCTCATAATTTTGAATACTCGAATAATGAAAGCTTTGGCATCTTTCTTTTATTTGTAAAGAATCTCATCTTTATCAACTAAATTTGAGATAATTTGATGGCTCGAATAAGAAGCAATTTTGAGATTGATGTTGCTAGTACAAAGGTCGGTAAAGTTGTCCACTTCTAGTCTCCAAAACACAAGCCGTACCGACAACCTAAAAGATAAAAAAATGGAAGATGTATTAAACATCATCATGATTCAAGTCTAGCCAACGAGAATGCAACACCATCATTTATCTAAGCAATACCTCTTTTAGAATCCTTAAAAGTTACTAATGAAGTCAAAGTCATCTTTAAACTTAAAAGGACTGAATGATCGATGCCATCATTCGTCAAGACAATCCTTAAAAGTTACCGATGAATGTAAATTCATCCTTAAACTTAAGAGGATCGAAGAATCAACAATCGAGTTCTTTTGTCACCCCTATAGATGACTACTCCATATCCAATCTCGAGTGTCTTTTATGTTATTAATATGTTATTAATGTGCGGTATTTTGTCACTTCTTTTTTATGCGAAACATAGGTCCCATCTGGTAAAACCACATTTCCTCCAATAGTTTACAAAACCGGATCGAGAGTAAAGATGGAAAACGAAGAAAGATCTCAACTAGAGCAAAGCTATTAGTAAGAGGTAGTAACATTGAAGGAAAAAGTTGCAAGGCTCATCTGCTCTGCTCGGGCGGAATGCTCAAATGTAGGCCGATCACAGGTCATCCCCTAACTCGAATGTAGGCCGGTCATCCACTGCTGCCCCTAAAGCCGCATTTACCATCTCCTTGCTCGTTTCTCGATAAACAACTTAGATCCCTCGGCTTGTCATGGTCCAACAAGGGAACTCTACCACCGATAACCCGACCTATATCTCAATGCCGGAAGATGTACACGAACCGATCTATCAAAAAATCCTACTCTACCAAAATCCTATATTGATTTAACAATTGATGACCGTGAAAAAGAGAAGATGTTTGCTGAGTTTGAAAGCTGAAAAATGCACTTGCTATTGAAGAACGACTTCGAGCTATCGAGGGTATAGATGTGTATAACCCTCTTTTGACAATGGACATATGCTTTATGTCAAATGTGGTGATTCTAAAGAAATTTAGACTCGTTAGATTTTTTTATGTACATCGGCGATCGAGTGCCTAAAAACTCATTTGAGGATATACACGAACAAGATGGTCGAAGTAGCTCATGATGAAGCTTTGCTTATCCACTTTTTCCTTGAAAGTCCGAAAAGGTTTGCCCTCACTCTGATTTATTGACTTAGACCAAACTAAGATCAAGAAGTGGAGAGATTTGGTTGAGGCTTTTATGAGGTAGTATAAGTTCAATCTAGAGATAAATCTAGATAGATCTAGCTTGCGATCAATGGAGAAGGGTGCTAAGGAGTTTGTCGGAGAGTATGCTCAAAGGTGGCGAGAAACGAGCATCAACAATTCGACCTCCATTGCTTGAGAGAGAGAGTTGGTTACGTTCTTTATAAACACCTTCAGCTCGCCTTATTATGATTATCCGTTGAGCAATGGATCAAATAATTTCGTGAAGATAGTATATGCAGTCGATCGTATTGAGCAAGCTATCAAAGCAGAAAGAGTATCATATTCTACCGAGTCAAGCTCCAGAAGGGTAGTTTTGGAAAGAGAAAGGAAGTAAGTGTTCACCAAGTTGAAGTACCAACTTTTCAACCAAGAGGTCGTTGGAAAGCCCAATGGGAGGTAAACAATCAATTTATACCGCAAGCTGATATGGTCGATCCTGTCTCTCGATTCATCTGCACCAAGAAATATCATGCCCGCCAATATCATCGGTTTAACCACTCAATCTCCGATGCTTACACGACCTTAGATGCAAGCTATTCCTAAAAATTCGCTCACCTTCAAACGAGTTCAATAACCGAGTGAGCTCACTTCAACCAAAACGATCGGAGAAATGCCGGTCGAACGGAGTTTTGAAATATCTTGCCAACCCTTCCCATTTTTCTAGGAAATTTGTTCAAACACTTAATAACCGTCGGTCAAGTAGCTTCGGTTCGGATACCCCTTTACAACCACCATATCCAAGATGATATAGGATAAATGAGACTTACGAGTATCATAATGGTGCGATTAGGCATAACATTGAAGGCTGTGTCGGTTTCAAAAAGAGGGTGAAGTCACTAATAGATCAAGGGTGGATTATGTTTGAAGATACACCTAGTTCTCTAAATGTAAACTCAAATCCACTGTCAAATCATACTTGGAGTCTGGAGGAATAAACATGGTGTCATGTGATGATATGGCATATGATAGGAAAAGATTAAGCTCGAAGATTTCTATAGCCGACTCGTTTGACTCGATGACTACTTGGGGGTGTTGATATGAAGCATTCGAGGTGCAAGATCTTGTTAATCTTGAACGATACTGCAAGTTTCATAAGATAAAAGGGCACGACATTGATGATCGTATTGAATTCCATCGTCTCGTCCAAACCATACTAATGCTAGGGACTTTGAAAGTAGAGAAAGGGAAAGAAAATGTTGAAATAAATGTGTTTTCTGCGATAATAGTGTCAATAACTCGCACCGTTCGGATATGAGTCGACTGTGGCGAGCCCTATGAAACTAGTTTTGAAAATACCCACTCCGATGAAGACCGATTGCTCGAGCCATTCCTTATAACTATGGATCCTCCGGTAAGTCACATGTCGTTATGAAGATCTCTACCGATGGAACCGTAGATATTGGGGGAGTTACATGTACGGGAAGGTTTTATACCCCGGAAGAGTTAAGGATAGAGAAAGGGAAATGTGTTGAATGTAACCCATTGAATACAAAAAAAGCTACCAAGGAAAGAAGAGGTGAGCGATCCTCGATGAATTTTGAGATGAATAAGCCTATTGATGATGATAAGGCTATGCGGTTTCGAAATTGATGAAGCATAGTGAATACGAGTGTAGTAGATCGGTTAAACAAAACTCCGACATGTATATCCCTCTTTTCGCTGATTTTGAACTACGAGCCCCATCGAAGAGCACTTCAAAAGGTACTTAACGAAGCGTATGTTTCGTAGGACATCACCTCTAATTCGATGAACCACTTGGTGGGAAGGGTACAAGCCACTAATTACGTGTATTTTACCGAGGATGAATTGGGACTCGAAGGGACTAGACACAACAAAGCCTTGTATATCATTGTCAAGTGCAAGGACATGTAATTGCAAAAGTGCTGATTAATGATGGATTTACTCCGAATGTGCTACCAAAATATGTTCGGATAGTCCGTCAATCGGTTCATCGTATATGAGGCCGAGTAGGATGATGACATGAACTTATAATGACATACCTCACCATGTTATTGGTGATATAGATGTTGATCTAGGTATTGGTCTATACCGGTTTCAAACTACCTTACAAGTGATCGACATCCATCCTTCTTATAGTATGTTGTTAGGGAGGTCATGGATTTATTTAACGGGAGCAGATCACATCCTCATTGCATCAAAGGCTGAAATAAATAGCTAATGAGAAGCTAATCACTCGTGAAGGTCGAGGAAGTTATGCCTATAGCTAAGAATGTGGCGGTCCCATACATTGAGGCGAAGGGGTTAATAAGGGAAACTTGTATGATTTTGAGATAGTTAATGCGGATCCGGTCCCGGAAAGCTCACATGTAAGAAGCCCTAAGTTGTTTAGTACTATGAAGATGGCAGCAAAATACATGATAAGGGTTGGGTTACCATCGTTTTATATGGATAGTAGTCCGTCTAATGATTACAAGCCTATGGAGTGGGGGATGATCGACCAACATTTTGGACTAGTGGTACAAACCGTCCAGGAAGGACTATCGAGAGGATGGTTGAGTCGAAGAGAGAAAAGAGATTACCCCGTATTGAGGGACGAGACCTTGATTATGGAGATATTTACATCCCTCGTATCCGCACCATATTTTTACAACCTTCATATGTGGCATTTGTGGGTGATGAGGATCTTGGATTAAGTCATATCTTTGAGGATATGGTAATCAACACCTTGGAGGCGAGTGGTAACTAGGGACGGTGATCGGGGTACATCATTAAGCTCATCGTTGACCAGGTCCGACATGATGACTCTCCCATAAATCAATATCGATAATATAGAGGAAGATTTTGACATTAGGTGAATTGTCCGGAAATGTGTCGAAAATGAGGAGCTAACCAATTGATCCAAAGAGGAAGTACCGATCGTCTACAAGGTCGAGTAAATTTCTTTTTATCATATTTTTCTTTGACCTTCAAGTTGAATTCTAGCTCAAATCCTGGAAAGGAACTTTTGATGTGGAGCCTTATTGTGTTCATATATAATACTAATACATCAAATTATGCAAAAGTTTTATTTTGAAATGGTCTTGTTTGTCTTCTTTTTTTCTCTCTCCTTTATTTGCACTTTTATTTTATTTCGGGGATATACATTATGATCACCTTTTTAAAAATTAAAATGCTTGCACTAAAAATGATTGGTCTAAACTTGATAAAACTTTAATTGTAATGGATGAAGAAAAGTGGGGAGAACATGATATAAAAGAATTCATAAAACTAGTAGAATTTTCGAACACTATCAAGCCATATCAAGAAGAGTTGGATGTGGTAAAAATGTGGGGCTAACAAAAACAGACAAGAGTTGAAGGTTGGGACCTTGATAGGGGATGTTGAAAAGAAAAACTTGATTTCACTTTTGAGAGAGTAATCGATGTATTTGCTTGGTTTTATGTGGATATGATGGAGCTAGATATCGAGATAGTAGAGCATAGATTACTCGTGAATCCGGGATGTAAACCAATAAAATAGAAGTTGAGAAGGACGAGGTCGATGTATTGCGAAAGTGAAGAGATCAAGAAACAGTGGGATGCTCGGATTCTTGAAAGTGGTTAAATACCCTCAATAGGTATCAAACATAGTCATGGTGGGTAAGAAAGATGGAAAGATCCGAATATGTGTGGATTATCGAGATTTGAATAGAGCTAGTCCAAAAGATGACTTCCCATTACCGCATATTGATGTTCCGGTTGACAATGCTGCAAAGAATGCCACTTATTCTTTCATGGATGGATTTTCGGGTTATAATCGGATTAAAATGGCGAGTTGATGACAAGGAGAAAATGACATTTGTCACACCCTGGGGAACTTTTTGCTATAAAGTTATGCCTTTTGGGTTGAAAAATACTAGGGCCACTTACCAAAAAGCCATGATTACTTTATTCCATGATATGATGCGGAAAGAGATTGAAGTGTATGTGGATGATATGATTGACAAATCTAAGGAAGAAGAAGACTACACCGCAATTATAAGAAAGCTATTTGAGAGACCGAGGAAATACCGATCGAGGTTGAATCCTACAAAGTGCACTTTTAGGATGAAGTCTAGGAAGTTACCCGGTTCATAGTAAGCAAGAAGGGAATAAAGGTTGATCCCGACAAAGTCGAGCCATTCGGAGTATGCCTTCCTCGTCAACCGGGAAAGGAGTCATAAGCTTTTTTGAGTCGTTTGAATTACATCGCTCGTTGTATCTCTCAATTAACCAATATTTATGAACCGATATTCGGATTGTTATGAAAGAAAAATCCCGGTGTGTAGGATGAAAACCGTCGAGAGGCCTTTGATCGGATAAAACAATACCTACAAAACCCATCACTACCTGGTGCCATCCGTGCTCAAACGACCATTGATTTTGTACTTATCGATGACGAAATAGGCTGTAGGGGGTGTCCCGGGTCAACAAGATGAGTCGAAAGGAAGGAATAAGCCATCTATTATTTGAGTAAGAAGTTCATTGATTGCGAATCGAGATATAGTGCATTGGAGAAGATGTGTTATGGCTTAGTATGGTATGCACGACTACTTAAACAAGTATATGCTCTATTATACTACTTGGTTAATCTCGAAAATAGATCCTCTTAAGTACATCTTTGAGAAGCCATACCGTCTAGCCGGATTGCAAGATGGCAAGTCATGTTATCCGAATATGACATTGTATACATGACAAGGCAATAAAAGGAAGTGCCATAGCCGACCATTTAGCAGAGCACACAATAAATGACTATGAGTCTCTAAAATTTGACTTTCCCGATGAATCAATTGTGGTGATCGAGAAGGAAGAGCCAAAGTTAAAGGATGACATATGGGTCTTATATTTTTATGGGGTCGTTAATGTGTTTGGAAATGATATCGAGTCGATCTTAATCTCGCAAAAAGGAAGACGAGTTCCCTATGGTAATGAAGTTGCAGTTTGAATGCACCAACAACATTTCTAAGTATGAAGCATGTGTGCATGGCCTAAAAGTAGCTTTAGAAATGAAGATAAGCAAGCT
Source organism: Dovyalis caffra (assembly GCA_963924115.1). NCBI lineage: Eukaryota > Viridiplantae > Streptophyta > Magnoliopsida > Malpighiales > Salicaceae > Dovyalis > Dovyalis caffra. Next base: position 7,343,829 of record CAWUPB010000994.1, read on the forward strand.
TGATGTATATGGCGACTCTTTGCTCATGATCGGTTGGGTGAAAAGAGAATGGTAGATGAAAGATGAAAAGCTAAAGCCATACCAAGAGTACTTGATGAAGTTGGCCGATCAGTTTGAAGAGATTAAGTTCACCCATCCGGGTAGAAAGAAGGGTCATTTGGTCGATGCACTAGCAACACTTGCTTCCATGAATGAAATTGAATGTAGGGTGAAAATTTAACCCATATGCATTGAGACCAAAAATGCCCCAACGATACTCGTTATAGTTTAATTGAAGAAGAACTAGATGGGAAGCCATGGTACCATGACATTAAGCGAGTTCATCAAAGATAATGAATATCCAACCGATGCAACCAAGAATGATAGAAAGATGCTAAGAAGGTTGGATATGGATTTTTATCTTGACGGTGAAATCTTATACAAAAAAAGTTTTGATGGCTCTCTGTTAAGATGTTTGGATTCCGCCGAAGCAAAGAAGACTATAAGAGAGGTCCATAAGGGGATATGTGCTACGCATACTAATAGACATATGATGGCTCGATAGATTCAACGAAGTGGTTATTTCGGACCACCATAGAGAAAAGCTGTATCGATTATGTTCAAAAATGTCATAAGTGTCAAATTCATACCGATTGGATAAATGTGCCACCAACACCCCTTTTTAATATGGTATCACCTTGGCCATTTGCAATGTGGGGCATGGATGTCATCGGATCGATAAATCCTAAAGCAAGCAATGGGCACCATTTCATTCTAGTAGCAATTAATTACTTCACCAAGTGGGTCGAAGCTACCTCTTTTGGACATGTGACTCGGAAGGTTGTATGTCATTTTTTAGAAAAGGACATAATTTGTAGATATGGCTCTCCCGAAACTCTAGTGAAAAATAATGCTCGTAACTTCAATGGAAAAATGATGATGGATTTATGCCAACGAGTGGAAGATAAAGCATCGTAACTCCTCCTAATGTAGACCTAAGATGAATGGAGCCGTGGAGGCAAGCAAAAAAAAAATTTGAAGAAGATTATTCGGAAGATGGTGGTGTCATATAGAAGCTAGCACGAGATGCTACCGTTTGCCTTACATGCTTATCGAATGGTCGTCAAGACTTCAACGAAGCGAATCCTTACTCCCCGGTCTATGGTATGGAAACAATGATACCTTTAGAAGTTGAAATCCCTTACCCGAGAGTTTGAAAGAAGTTGAGTTAGAAGAATTTGAATGGGCAAAAATTCGATATGAATAGCTGAATCCGATAAGTGAGAAACGACTTACCACCATATGCCATACCCAATCGTATAAAAAAGAACGACCGAGCATATGATAAGAAGATGCGACGGAGAAGTTTTTAGGAATGAGAGCTAGTATTAAAGAAAGTGCTATAGATACGGGGGCGATTAGAGTAAATGGGCACCGAACTATGAAGGTCCTTACGTGGTAAAAAAGCATTCTCGAGGGGAGCTCTCATTCGACAAACATGGATGGCGATGAACTATCTAAGCCGGTGAATTCGGATGTTGTGAAGAAATATTACACTTGAGTTGTAACTTTTCTTAGTTCAAAGCGGTAAATATTCATCAAGTTTCGACCAATCTAATTTACGTGTTAATGTTTTTTTTGCTTCTTATGTCCTTTGTTTGCCTCTCACGATCACATTTTTTTTATTCTCTTTCATAAAAAAAAAACCATATTCTCAAATGTGATCGATCTTTAAAAGCTTATTTTCTTGGTCCTTCGCGTAAGGGTGTATGCATATTATTTATAAAACACGATAAACAATTCAAAATACCAAAGAATGACATGATAAAGTGGTTTGCAAAAGCCTTTAGCTTGATAGGACCTTCCAAATCATGTCCGTTTGGAAAGTAAATCATGGGGCATCACGAGCAATTCCAATACGTTAAAGGAATTCAACATAGAGGGCAAACCCGATGGCAAAACAGGCGAACATAGTCTAAAGGGGGAGAGTCATCATGTCTTTGAACACTAGTCGGATGGTATTGACATGATCAAATGAGATAAAATCAATGGATGCACGAACAGACAGATCAAAAAAAAAAGAAAAAAAGAAAAAGAAAGAAAGAGAGAAAGTGGTAATGAGCCTTGCATTTCAATTGCGGATGACAAATGTGCCATTGAGAAAGAAGAGGAAGTGTGGTTTGAACAAGTAAAGGCTTATATTTCTAACGATGAGAAGCACAATTTACAAGTCGGAATGCATATCAAACAACAACCTCATAGTTCCACCTAGTTGTCCTACCCACTAGAGACCAATTCTATCTTGTCCAAGATTACTCTAATAAAGTCAAACCCGAATAGTTAATTGTATTTTACCAAAAACAAAGAGAAGGAAAGTTAAGAATTAATTTAGGTAATTATTTCCTTTTAGGTCAACGAGGTCGGTCGTGTCCTTCTAAATCAACGTGATCGATCATGTTTTCTTACTAAGTTAACATGGTCGATCATGTCCCTGCAGAATCAATATGGCCGATCACATCCCTTCAAATGAACGTGGGCGATTACGTCCCTTCAAATGAACGTAGTCTAGCACGTTCACTTAACATGGTCGATCATGTCCCTACAACATTAATGTGGCCGATCACATTCTTTCAAATTAACGTGGTTAGTCGCGTTCCTTCAAATTAACGTGGTCATTCACGTTCTCTTTTTGACATGGTCGATCATGTCTCACAAAATCGAGTGGTCGACGCACTTCGTTTAAATTAACGTGGTCGATCACGTTCTCCTTTAACATGGTCAGTCATGTCTTACCAATTCGAAGTGGTCGATTGTATCCATTCAAGTTATCGTGGTCGATCACGTTCTCTTGACATGGTCGGTCATGTGTCATAAAATCGAAGCGGTCGGTCGCATCCGTTCAAATTATTGTGGTCGATCACATTCTTTTTGACATGGCTAGTCATGTCTTATAAAGTCAAGACGAGTCGGATGCACTCTCTCAAATCGGTGTGGTCGATCACGTTCTTTTTGGACATGGCCAGTCATGTTTTACAAAGTTAACGTGGTCGATCGCATACTTTTAAATCAATATGGTCGATTATGTCTTCCAAATCTTTTCACTATTTCTTTACAAAGCTTATTATGTAAAGTCAAAGAAAACATTTTCAATGACTTTGCGTTGTAAGCATTGTAAAGATGGGACAACTCGTTAACACCTAAATTTTGCTCTCTTTTAATTATTATTTTTTTGTTATTACGAAAATGCCAAAAAAAGGGGTAAAAATAAAAATGGAAACAACAAAAAAGAGAAAAAGAGAAAATCGAAAAATGAAAAAAATCAGTTGGGATAATTGCTTTAGGTTAATTTAAAAAAAAAAAGAAAGAGGGAGGGGGTTAATTGAAGAAGTGAAAAGGGGGCACGATTGGGACAAATTAGAATAAAAGTCTCAATTAGTTACAAAGGGGCTCAAACTAAAACAAAAAAAAAGCAAAATCGACCTCAAATTAATGCATAGAGAAGAAACCAAAGACCAAACCGACCCCATGCATTTTTTATACCTAACACTATTCATCCTCACAAAAGAGGAAGGCAGCCGCCAAACAAGAAAAAACGCAAAAAAGCTCCCACATCGACTCCCTATTACCGACCACCAACCAGTCGCTCTTTCCCTCTCGTTTGCGCCTCTACACACTCGCATCCCTATATGCCAGCTCACTCACCCACATCTCCACCACAGCCCTCTCGCCCCTCACTTACAACCCTCACTCCAACCTCCTTCAAAGCCCCAAAAGTAGCCTTACAACTAGCCCCAAAACAGATATGAAAAACCCCCCAAAATCAACCCCGGAACCATTACCAACAGACCTCAAAAATCGTTTCGGAGAAACCCCTTCGGACCCTTTTAAGCCACAAAACAGCCACTAAAACACCCCTAATCTAGCTTCAATATAGCCCTAAGAAACCCCCAAAACACGTCCCAAAATTTCTCAAAAACCGGACCCAAAACGACCACCACTGCAGTCTTTACAACCTTGAAACGACCACCAATAGCCCCCAAATATACATGCGGACAAGCCCTTTTGAATAGCCTATTTAAACCACCAAATCAGCCCTAAAAGGAACTCCAAACAAGCTTCAAAATAATGCCAAAAACTTCCCAAAATAGCCACCAAGACAGACCACAAAACCTACCACAAAACGACCTTCGCACACCTCTTTGGAGCTCCTGGAAAAAAAGAAATAAGAGCAAAAAAAAATTTTTTAAGAGACTAAGATTTTTTTTTTGGATTATATTGGCAGGAACAACATGACATTATAGATTGTATTTCTTTGGGTTTTGATAGGAAAATATAGCAAGAAACTCATTTTGGATTTTTAGGAAATCTTGCAAGATTTCGAGAACCCTTGTAAATTTTTCAGCAACATTTGGAGTAGTTGCACAAGTAAAGATAAAATTTTGGATAATTACTCTCCTTTTCGACTAACCGAACAATCGGTTTTCATCAAGACTAAAGAGAGTACAACTAACTTTGTTTCGGCATCGAAATTTCGAGCTCTTGGGTAAAACTCTAAAACCATTGCATATTTTCTTTAAAAAATTAAAAAAATGGTTAAAAATGATTGGACTATTGGTTTGCATGAATGAAATCGTTGCATTTTTTTTTAATAGCCATAGTCTAAATGTGATTGAAATAAACATTGTTGTACGTAGCCGATATCAAAGGACAAATTAAGTTGCTTTCCGGTTTGCATGCTTAGTTATCCAAATATGAAGTCTTGTGATTTAATTTTCTATCCATGATTGATTATCATCAAAATGAACCTGTCGGTGGCTTCCTACTTATGTGATGAAGCCGTCGGAGGGCTTCGGAGCAATTTTATCGATTTCTATGCTCGATTCCTGTTTTGTAATGCTCGTTTTCCTTGCTTTTTTCTTTCGAGTCCCTATTACATGTTTTTCATTTTTCTCGATTTATTTCATCAAAACAAAGCCACCGGTGGCCTCAAAAATAGTTTTTTATTTATTTAATGTTTGTCTTGTCCGCAATGAAGTCGTCGGTGGCTTCCCACTTATGTGACGAAGTCATCAACGGCTTCTAAATAATCATCTCGCTCCTCACTGGAGTGACATGAAGTTGTCAATGACTTCTCACTTCTATGTCAAAGTTGTCGATAACTTCTTAAATGCGTGACTCGAAGTCGTCGATGGCTTCCCACTTGTGTGAGCGAAGTCATCGGTAACTCATAGCTCATACCAATAAAAGGCTATTTATCTTTAGAAACTTACCTATTGTCAATAATAGGTTATGTTCACTAATGACTAGTCGAAATTCTCATTTTTTACCTGTTTTCCATTTGGATAGGACATATTAGCCTTGGACCGGCTCGAATGTCCAAACTACCCTATTTTATATCCAACCCATCCTATCTCATATTTTTACAAGATAAACTCATTTAATAGGCATAAAAGCATAACATGATAAAAATTAGATTTTTTTTACATTCATAGACAAACGATGCGGCCTACCTCGGGTAGGACGGGATGGTGGTGATGACATATTTCCCCATACATAATCGACCCCTTATCCGGATATCCATGTAGACCGAGTATGTTTAGGGTTTTCTAGTTCTCCCCGATTAGCTAGGTGGTGACTCCTAAGATTCGGCCTCCTCCTCTCACGATGGCCGATGTCGACAAAGCTTATTCATATTTTTTTCATCTCGCAATCTAAAAAGACATGACCACTTTGGCCGTATCCTCTTTCTTGTCCAAACATGTAGATGTATCAAAATTATCTATATGTGCACTTAGTGATTAAGAAAAATTGTGAACAACCATCAATTATGTGCTTTTGTGGGATGAAAAGAATTAAGGTATTGTCTTGAAGTGATTAACACCCGTGTGGTGTTAGATTTCATGTTTACCCAATCCGGTTCAATGCAAAAGGAAGACAAGATGTTGGCCGTAGCTTCAAAGTGTGGTTTGAGGATGATTTAGATGGCATAACAAAAGAGATTGTTACGAGCTTACAAAACTAGCAAAAAGAAATACATGCGAGTGAATTGCGGGTTGATGTCAAAGAATTTAAGATTAAATAAGATGATTTTAAAATTAAAAAGTGAGAATTTAGCAATATAGAATGAGAACGAAGAATTGTTGATTGAACTAGAGATCTGTAAGAGTTTAGAACAAATGCTTGCAATCGGAAAAAACAAGAGGAAAAAGTGTTGTCATAACTAGAGATTGAAGATTTAAAGTTGATTTGTGTTGACTTAATTTTGTTTAAGCATGTAATATGTGTTTTTTCTTAAATATTTTTGTATGATTTTTGTCATTATGTTTGTAATGATGTGAGTTTGAAAGGAGTTGGATAATCTTGTTGAAAACACATCATTCTTAATTTATGGATTGAAAATTTTTTTCTTGTAAATAGCATCATGTAATTCAATATTTTCTAAGCTATGTGCAATGTTGGTTTTATGCAACTTCTATCCTATAAATCTTGTATGTCTTAGATTGTCTAAAAGCTGATCGAGAGGTATGTTTATTACAATGACCCGAGTATTGTCATAAACCTAAGCTATGTGCAATGTTGATTTATCTAGCATTATTTATCAACCTTTTAATATCAATTACACAAATTACATTAGAGCAAAATTCTATAAATGCATAATTCGAGTAATGCTAGAAACCAACATGAATCTTTTAGTAGCCACTTGTTTACCTTGCTAAAAGGTTATTTACGGAAGATATATTCCAACTTGAATAACCCTCCATTGCCCATTTTGTATAATCCATCAAAAAACAAAATGCTCACGCATGCCATCCTTGTAAACTCCTAAATATAGAAACCATAAAAACCAAAACGTAATAAATCATATTTCGAAATAAAGAAAACCACATTTTAAGTCAAATCATCACCCACTTTAAAATATTGTTTTGGTTGAGTAGTCGACTTAACAAATTTCACAAAATATCATTGCGGTAAGTCAACATCCATATACATAACAAATTTACTATTCAAAATCCTAAGTTATATATTCTTATAGTAAAATCTTCAATCTACATTACATTACATGAATCAAAATTCATAACAAAACATCTTTTTTTTAGAATCAAGACGAAGACCACTTTTTTTTACAATTTATGATCTTTTTAGCCTCTTGACATCCGAAGCATTTGAGTTGGATTTCTTTTGTTTTTTTTTTTTTTGGGAACATTGATGATTATCTTTGAGATACTTGTGTCATATTTGGAAAAACCAGATTCAACAACAAAATATCCAACTCCAGTTAGAGGTTTTTTCTTTGTTTCTTAGTTGCGAGCAACGTCATTTTTCTTTGTGCGGTAGCATTAGTCTTCTCCTTACACTTATTACTCCTCAAACTTAGACCATCATCATCATCCTTTTCTTAACCTTTGGTAATAGCAATATTATTTTCCATACTACTTTTCATAGCGATAGAGTCAACCTTCTTTTTCCTTTATGCCTTCTTAGACTTGGACCACCTTCATATGTTTTCATAGCATTAACCTTCATTTTTCTCATATTACTCCTCATTCTTGGACCAACGACTTCATTTCTTTTTCTCTTATGAGAAGATGCAACTCTAACTTTTTGTTTAACCTTCCTCTAAATACACAAATGATTCTATAGAAGATTATATATCTAACTAACAAACATAAAAATATACCAAAAAAAATTACACAATAAAAAGTGACAAGCTGAAACTGGTTCAACTACAACAAAAGTAAAGTCCGAAGCAATTTCAATAGGCCCATGTTCAACCACAATATTAGCTAGTCTATGAGGTGTAGATCTAGTACTAGAAACATCATATGAACACGATTGAATCAACTTTAATACATTATGTGATGGACAAAACTTATAAACATAATATATAGATAAAATTTAAAAAAGTACATTTTTATTCTTAAGATTATTAGAATATGCCAATATGTTGTGTTATTTATTGAAGCGATTTTACAATTCATCTTTCTTCTTCTTCCGAACATGTTAATTTCATTCGATAATTCCCATGATTCTAAAATTCTCTTCTTCTTTTTTTCTTCCAAGCAAATTAATAATATTAAGGACCAAGACCTATGGTTTCTCTATCCTAGGCTAATACTTCTTACCATTGGTAGGTTCTATTGAATTTTTATATGCATTGACAAGCATATCTTTTCCATACCAATGGAAAATATATTTATCTAATTGCTACTTTCTAGCAACACAAACGAGTTATAGCATGTGGACATTACAAACCATTCATCTTAAACAACCATATATTTATCATTGTAATTATAAATGTTAATGGCTTCATGCCCATCTTCACTACTATGTAACACCCTAAACTTTATACTAAATTATTTGTACTCTTTTATCTTTTTCCAAACCTTAAGCCCAAAGTTCTCCTTAAACCTAACTATAAACATTCTCCTCGTAATTATTTTTTTGACTACAAGATGCCTAATATTCTCTAATAGTGTGACAATACTCTAATGTATAGCTTCTGAAAAAAAAAAATCATCTTAAGTTTTAAATACATTAATATCAATTATATCAGATTTAACATGAGCTTCGTAGTATGTCTTATACCATTTTAGGGGGCACTCTTCATGGAGTCTTCTAATACTTGCCTTGCTATACTTTCTTAGATGTTCAAGATTTTCTTCTAAGTTTGGTACTATACTTAATTTTACACATATCAAGAACTACTTCTCAACATCTTCTCCATTATGTGCCTTCCTCTATTTTATAAATATATGTATGGCACACCATCTATGTTGTGTTATAGGAACCAAATCATGTAGAGTAACACGTAATCCCCGACAAAACCAATAAATCATTAGCATAATTGAACTATCTTACATTAACATATAAATTTATTAAAGCATATTTAGTTACTTTTTGCCTATCAATTTTGAAAGTCCATCTATATCTATTAACATATCGAATTCCAACATCTTTCATCAACAAGCTGATAAACCATAACCTATTTTTCTTATTTTCTCACTTCACAATAACCTAGCACAATGGATACATCCGATTATTTGCATCCCTAGCAATAATCGATAAAACTTTTCTTTTCAATGGATCCTTCAAGAATGCACCATCTAATCCTATAATTGGCTTACACCCAGCTTTGAAAACCTTATTTAATAGCATAAAAACAAGCATACATTATTTTGAATCAATTTCCAACTTCCTCATCTTCTTCCGTTTCAAGAATGATAATATTATTATCATTAGATCTCCTCACTTCAGTTGCATAATCTTTGGGCCATCTAAACTCATTTTTTATATCTCTAGAATACATTAAATTAATTAAATTCTTTGTATGCATGGCTTGTGAAATTATAATATGCACTTTAAGATTTGTCATATTGTTTTGTACAATCTTATACAATTTCTTATTCAATGTAGTTCCTCCAAGCTTTTCATAAAATGCTCTGCAAGTACTTTGTAACTAACCCTATAATTTATGAAAGACCAATCACATATATGCTATCATAGTAGGTTTTCACCATCCATTTTTTGGTCTTTCCATCAATAGTTTCTACGAACAACTTTTATCTTTGTAAACCGTCCTATATCTATAACTCGTCATTCCTAACAAGCTTCAAAGCTCTCCTTCTATGAATGGCATGCTTAACAAAATAGCTCTCATTTTTTTTATTCTTAAAAATTATGTAAAGCTAAAAATGAGGAAAATTGATTGTTGGGTCATACCTAAGCAATATGGTTTTATTTCCTTATCTTAGTCCCTTCATCAATATTAGAGTTGTGTTCCTCTCGTTCTTCTAAATTGTAATACTCCTCATTCAATTCAACTTCTAGTTGTACAAATTCTTCCATTAATTTCCTTGTCTCATCAAAATTCTTCATACATACTCCCTTATTGATGTTTCCTTCTACATTTGCCTATGAACTTTCCTCAATATTTCCCTTCAAATTTAACTCTACATTTCCCCTTAAATTTCCCTCTATATTTCCTTTAATATTTCCCTCCACATGTCCCTCTAGAGTTTTCTCCACAATCATATTAACTTTACCCGAGACTATTTTTATTTTATTAACTTTTTCTCTAACTTCTTTTATTTCCTCGTCGTTAGTCATCCACCCAATATTCAACATCTATAATTGCAACATCATCATATGGCTCCTCATGTGGCTTCACTATAGTCTTTTATGGACATTCTAACTATCCTTACCTATTCCTATCTCTTTATGGACATTCCGACTACCTTCACCTATTCTTATACACCGACCATGTTCATTATCCCCTAAATAGACAATATTACCTTCACAATATTCATAACATTATACTCTTCTATACGGATGTTACCACCCGCACTTTATTCCATGACAATAGAACCACGACTTATGTGGACGAGTACTACCCATAGCACTATATACATTTATATCTTTAATTATATCCTCAACTTTTTGCTCATAACTAAACTTACCAACTCACTATTCATGTTCATTGATTCCAAGCCTACTACATATGGCTTTAAGGTTATCATACAAAGTAAAGGGTGTATTAACTCATTTTTCTCATAATATAAGTCAACAATCATTCTATCACACAACATATTAATGATAGGTAAAATAACTAGCATTATCCATAACTTCCTTAAAACTCGTGCTTTTCTTAATTTATTATCAATGTCTTTATAATACACAACTTTACACTTCTTATGGCCATGTTTCTCTATCATATTTAATAGTCTTTTAAACCATATTAAGTTAGGGTGAATATTTTTTTCTCCTAATGATCTCTCCTTCACTAAAAGATAAACTATGCCCCCTTTGTAATTCAACTCTAAAGTGAAGCCTTAATATAGATATTGCATCCGATACACCAATTCGAAGAAATAAAGGCAAACAAATAAAAAATAAAATAAAAATTAGATAATCTCAAGATGTTATTCCAAGACCACATAATATCGCTCATAACACATAAATAAAAAAATCAAACTTAAACACATAGAAACCCAATTTAATTGACAACACTCATATACAATTCCATTAAAAAAACTCATTCAATTGACAAAACCTATATACGAGTTTCATTGAAAACTAACATATTGAAACATTTTGAAAAGATACTATATTTTTTACCCAATTTCATTTTAATTAAACGAGATAAAATATAAACAAATATAACACTCATTCAATAAACAACGAGTATGGACAAAACCCATATACAAATCCATCAACAAACAAATAACTTAAAAACATTAAAAACGTTTTGAGTTTTTGAGATTGCTTTCATAATTTAAACCCATAAAAAAAAGGATGAGAAAGATAGAAGAGGATAGATAGAATCAAAAGGTGCCAATATCATCCTTCATTGATCAAAGAGAATGAAAATTAGGGTTTTTTTGGAATAAAATTGATTCGAACATTTGGGAATTCTTTTCAACTAAAAATAAAGAAAATGAAGCAAAAAAGATGAAGTGAATAAGAAGATGAAGCAAAAAAGATGATGAAGTGAAGAAGATGAAGTGAATATAAAGATGAAACGGATAATAAAATGAAGATGCGAAGAAGATGAATCGAATGATAGAGAATGTAGTCTTTTAATTTAAAGGTTTTAAATCTTTTTTTTCATTTAGTTCAAAGTTAATAGGGCAATGTCATATTTTCCATTTTTTTAAAAAAAAAACCTTAATTTTTTTTAAATATTAAATTAATTTTTAAGTTTTTTTAAACGTTTACTATGACACTTGGGTTTCATATAGTCACACGTCAACTCATAATTGGTTAGTGTTTGTTTTAAATTGTCACGTAGGATGACTACTTAACAACGTCATAACAAAAGGTCCGAATCATATACTTTAAAAGAGTAGAGGGTTTCAATAAAAATAAAAAAATTACGAGAGGGTCTCAATTAAAAAATTTGATATGTACGGGGTTTAAATGTGGGGTAAACCCAATTACAAAAGACGATTATGGTTTGTGGAAGATGGTTTTCAAGCATGATGGTCTACTCTAGTTCTTAAAATTTAAGAAAGACGAGAGAAAGGTGTATAGGGCCACTAAGTGCTTTAAACACTACTAGTGATGGACCATAATTAAATTTTTAATAGTGTAAAGAATTTATATCAATTATTGCTAGAAAAGAAGTACGAAATTCATTAATAATGAATTTTTAATGAAATAAATTCCAAGAAATTTTTCAAAAATATTTTATGTAATGCTCATTATGGCTAGGGTACGAAAATGAATTGTTGATAATTTTAAAATTTATTCCAAATTTTTTTAATAAACATAATAAATAAATAAAATAAAATATATTTTAAGTTCTTTTATTCAAGAATAATTTTTAATAATATACTTTATGCATTTATTATCTTATTATAATTTAATAAAGTTTGTTTCCTTAATTTATGTTAAGAAAAATGGCGTAGGTCCAAAGATTGTGATAGATCAAACTATATCGAGAATTGAGAAAAAACACTAAATTCATATAAATTTATCACCTATACATGCCTTAGAACCACGGGAACACAAGGCAAAGAAAAAAACTTTAAAAATTCAAAAGAAAGCTTGTCGAGCATACTACGAAGCCGGACCACACCATCATAGAGTATTGCAAAAGGATTGATCAAAAGATCTAAAAGGTAGTTAACATTGGTCAAATAATGACTGGAGGAGAAGTGATAGCTTTGTGGGAGATTCTCCCTTCCAATCGTAAGACACATCTTTATGAATTATGATAAACAAAAATAGATGCATATGTGTTTAAACCTAAAATTAAAAATTATGATAACTTTGTGTACGAGTTCATTAAAAAGGTCACTTCGAAAAGTTTTTCAAAATCAATCTTTTTATCTACTAATCCAACCCTTAGTATCCCCACTTCTAGAAAATCAACGCAAGATAAGTTGTGACTTGTAAAAATATTTTTTGACATACTCGATGAAGAAAAATTCAAAAAAATCTATCCCAACATGTAAAAAGTATCACAAAAATGACTATAATAAACATGATAGTGATTCTAATAGTAATATTGATAGTCGGGACAATAATAATGTTGATGATTTATCTTCTTTGTATAAAGCCTCATGAACTATTTGTATATAATTGCTTGAACTATGTGTTTATGTTTTATGTTCACTTTAAATTTATATGTTTGAACATATGGTATTTATGAAGTATTATATTTTTTTATATATTTATCCTTTTTATTGCTTTATAAATATTTAACGGGCATTGTGAGATAAAATTAAATGGCATAATTTTTTAATTAAGTTATCAAAATCAAATATTTGAATATAGATGATGATGAGGAATGAAGTAAATTATTGATTTTGTATCTTATGTTAGATTTTAATAATTAATTTAAGAAATTAGTGACTATAAAAAAATAAAAAAGGAATAATGATCAAGTATATAAATGATGATGATCCGGCTTTTCAGTACCGAATTATCAAACTACTTATGTAATTTAGGTAACAATTAAGGAGCGAGTTTAGAGGGTTGATCGCCTCTAAACTAAGGTAGTTGATGATCAATTTTGGTACTTATAAGAAGGTCTCAAATAAATCTATAAAGTAGTAGCTAAGAAACATGTTAAACATGATTACAAAACTAAGGCAAGTAAGATATATTTTGATAGATGAAAAATAAGTAGGTCGTTATTTGATCTCTTTTTAGATAGCTAGAAACATACGAAAGTGAACATGACCCATAATGAGAGTATTAAGACATTTACCGATGTTGCTCGCCATACTAAGTTGGAAGATGAGCTTCGAGGCAACTAGGCTAAAAGCCCGAGCATATGTGGTTGAATTTAGCTTTAAGAAACTTCAAGTTTTAAACATAAGTGGCATGATAAAAAAAGAGGCTAGACAGGGACTAAAAAAGAGAAACAAGTTTTTTAAGCTCAAGAGAGGAAAACATAGTGAAAAGAAAGACAAAACCAAGTTGACTTGTTACAACTATGGCAAGTCGAGCCACTTCACTCGTGAGTGCACTAGACCGAAGAAAGTATTATATTTAAATACCTTTTTATTAATCATTATGTTTCTAGTATTATAATGTTTACTAAATCTTAACCTTTATGGATTGTAGACTCCGAGCCACCGACTATGCAGCTAGAGATAGAGATTCATTTTTAGATTTTTATCGAATTCAAAGGAGAATGAGATGGATATATATGGGTAAAAACATGAGGTTTAAAGTGCTTAGACTTGGCACATGTAATTTAAATTACAAGAAAGAAAAAATCTATCTACATGATGTCTTTTATGTTCTAGAAATTTGACCAAATTTAGTCTCCGTAGTTGTTTTGTTAAAACTAAGATATAATTTGCACTTCGTAGTAGTACTTAAAATTATATAATGGTTCTATTTATTTAAGATTTGGTTATATCATGAATGGTTTTATAATATTGAATATTAAATATTCTAATATGAATAATAATGTATAATTTTATATACTAAATGGTTATAACAATAATATTATAGATATTAATTTATGGCATGCAAGATTAAGCATATTGGGCAAGATATAATAAGGGGATTAGCTCAAGATGATCTTTTAGGATCAATCATGAGAATTGATTTACCTAAATATGAATATTACTCGTAAGGAAAAGCAACTAGAAAATCTTATGGCAAAACCCGAAGGGCGAATTTCATTTGCAACTAATATATTCATATATTTGTGATATTGTGAATGTAAGAACTAGAAATAGGACATCCTATTTCATTATTTTTATAAATGGCTTAACTAAATATGTCAATGAGGTTGAGAATCAATTAGATAAAAAAAAAAACTACAAAAATCAATAAGAGGCGTGAGTATCTATTAGATCAATTTAAAGGTCTTTGTATTGAGAAAGAAATAATTAGGCAACTTATGATATTTATAACACTACAACAAAATGGGTTAGCAAAGCATAAAAACCATACGAGTGTTAGACATGATTAGATTCATGAGGGCACATGGGAATCTTTTGATTTAGTTTTAGAGAGATGCACTAATGATTGTGACCTATATACTTAATCATATTCCTTTTAAATCGGTAGCCTCTACACGCTACGAGTTATGGATAAGCTATAAGTCTAATTTTAATCATTTTATGTCCCTAGAGAGTCTGCTGCATATGTTTACAATATTTTTTATAAGTATGGAAAATTAAGGTCTAAAGGAAAGAAATGTATTTTTGTAAGATATTCTAAATACTCAAAGAGATATTGATAAGGACTCGATGGATAAGCCACTAAAATTGAATTTTGAGATGTCACTTTTTTAATAGATCTCTTCTCTAAATCAAAAGAGATAGATAAACGATCTTTATTTTATAAGATAGAAAAAGAGAATGATATGCTTGTAAGTCGACACACAACCAATTATGCAAGACTCTTCTTCTTAGTAGGAGTTTGGATAGCATAACACCACCATCTGGATTGAGTGGTAGGAATAAGAACGATCTAATTTCTATTAGTTTTAGGGATGATCCATATTTATATATGAGTAATCAATCGAGAATTCCTCAAAAATGATTTGAAATTAAGAATGAAGCCTATATTGTAACTACATAAGATGATGGAGAGCCTAGAACGGTAAAAAGGCACTAATATGTCCTATTAAAAATAATTGAAAAGTTGTATTAGAAAAGAAAATAGAATCCATGAAATTGAATCAGGTGTGGAGTTTAGTTGATCTTTTGCTAGGTTATAAAGTAATTGAAAACAAATGAGTTCTCAAAATAAAATGAAAGATAGACGAATCGGTTGAACGATATAAAACTCGCTTTATGGCTAAAGGTTTTATCTAATAAGAGAGTATAGATATGAGAAAACGTTTTTCCTATTCTTAGTTTGTCTCAATAAGATTCATTTTAGCCATTATAGCACATTAAAACTTATAATTGCATTAATGAATGCAAAAATAGTTTTTCTTAATAAGGAGCTAGAGGAAAAAAATCTACGTGGAACATCCTATATATTTTATTATTGAAGGCTATGAGCATAAATTTTACAAGCTCTAAAGGTCTATCTATTGTTAAAACAATCATCCAAACAATGGTACCTATAATCTCATAGACAATACGGACTTATGATATTAAAATGATTGAAAAAGACCATTGTGTTTATATTAAAGAATTGAAGAAAAGTTTGTAATTCTATCTCTACATGTTGATGATATTTTGATAATTAGGAATAACAAAGATTTTATCATATCTATCAAGACATGGTTATTCATAAATTTTGACATAAAAAAACATAGGTGAGGAAAACTATATTTTGGAAGTCAATATCATTAAAGATAGTTTGAAAAACTTTCTAACTTTGTCACAAGAACATTATATCTAAAAAGTTTTCGAACACTTCTATATGGATAAATATGAGTCAATAGGCATCTTTGTGTCAAACGGTGAGGCTTTAAGTCGTGAAATGTGTCCTAAAAATCTACAAAAAAAAAAATCTAAAGTATCATATTGAAGTGCATTTAGAAGCCTTATATATGCAATGATGTCTACTCACCTCGATATATATTTTGTTGTTGGTTTAGTTAGCCAATTTTAGTGAAATCCTGATTGAGAACATTGTAAGGTTGTGAAAAAATCTTAAGATATCTCAAGGATAATATGGATTATTATATGTGTTATCAAGGAAAAAACTTACATCCGACTAGGTACTTAGATGTTGATTGAAGAGGAGACCTTGATGAACATAAATCCACTTCTAGCTATATTTTTCTACTCAATAATGGTGTTATATCTTATAAAACTAAGAAATATACCTGTATAGCTTTGTCTATTATGAAGACTAAATTTATAGCATGTAGACTAAATTTATAACATGTTTAGTTATTATGCAAAAAGTAGTTTGGTTAAATAGATTTTTTTGAGAATTCATAAGTAATAATGATAGTTCAAGGACTCTTATAGTCTATAGTGACAACTAGATAACTATTGTTCATACCAAAGATCTTAAGTACCATAGTAGAACCAAATATATTGACGCAAAGTATAACTACATTAAAGATATTATCGAAAAAAGAAAAGTATCAATACGAGTATATATTTATGTATCAAATGATAGTAGATTCTTTCATAAAACTAGTAATAACCCATCTTAAAATAATATTTAAGTTAAAAAAATAAGTCGGGTATAAAAAATGGGATAATAGTTGTCCCTTCTATTTCTTTCTTCTTTCTCCTTCTCTCTCACGGATTTCTCTCCAAACTTTCTCCTAATTCTCTCTTCCAAATCCTAAGCCAAGATTTTGTTAAGCCAACTTAAAAAAACCATAAACAAGTTGATTAAGACGAGTTTAGTTAGATCAAAGCTTGGAAAACTTGAAGAGTTAGGATTGAAATTGGGTTAAAAAATCAATTCTCTAAAGTAAGAGTTCTTGTCTATTGGTCTTTAAATTAGAATGTTTATATGTAGTAATTGATGATTTTAAAGTTGAATTGGATTGGGTTTATTGTTTGAATAAAGAATTGAGTTAGATTAAAGTTAGGGTTTTGAGACCCATTTGGGAAAAAAATAATTAAGTTATTCTAATTGATTAAATAATGTTTAATTACTTTGGATAAGTGGCTTATGAAGTTAATTTGAAGTGGAATAGAGTAAATTTGATTAAATAGGAGGTTGAAGATAATGAATAGTAAAAAATCTAAATTTGGGTTTTGAATTGAAAAGGAATTTAGGAAAAATGAAGAATTAAGTTATATAAATGTAATTAAAGATGAATGGAATGACTATTGGTTGAATTGGAATGGAATTGATGATTTATTTGAAAATTGATTGTTTAAGAATTTAAATTAATATTGAGAAAAGATGATATGTGTGAAGGTTGGTTGAATTGAGGATTGATGATGGGATATAGTTAGGGAATTGTTTAGAATTGTTGGAAAAATTATAAAGTTTAGTTAAATTCATCATTTTCATTCTTCCGATCAATTCCATTTGTATGGATAATCTTGTGTTCCTATTTCTAGACTAATTCTTTTTTTTTTTTGAATTATTCTTTGATATATGATATTAATGGTTGTTCCACCATCTTACGTTATTAGATTCTTTAAAGCGATCGACTCCATCTCAACAACCTTGATTCCATTCAATTCTTTGATTGTATTATGAGTGTATATTATACAACATATTATGCCTTTAAATTTCTTTGATTATGTCTATTATCAAATATTGGTTTAAGTACAATTTAATCATATTTCTTAGAACTTAGACAAGAATTGACCCTATGTGTATTTGAACTGATTTCGTATTAACAATAGTTAGAATAGATTTATATGATTTTAAAAAGAGATTTGAGAAAATGTTTTACTTGCTTTGATATGTGATTATGAATTTGAATACAAATTTACTTTAAATTATTATTTTGATTATTCGTATAATTTTTGTAAATATTTATTTATTATGGAATTATTTTATCAATTTGATTTTGAGCATGCATTGTGTTTGAAATACTAAATTTGGAATATGTATAAGCTTATATGATTTTTGAAATGTTTTCATTACTTTAGAGAACCTAGCTATAAGGGACGTAGCCTTTGAACTCAATGATACGAGGTTCTAGCTAACGGGAGAGGTAGAGTGCTAGCCCATGTGTCGGTTAATATACAAAAACCTAGTCATAGGAGGTGTGACATTTGGGTGTTCGCATCCTATGATATGTTATATTCACCCTAAGGATTATAAAAACCTAGATATATGGTTTGATTTGATTATGATACACGTACACACACACACATACGTTTCGATGATTTGATATGAATTTTGAACCAATTAAATTACGATGTACAATTTGGTTCTATGATATGCATTTTTCTTTTCCTTATTATGTTATATAGTATCTACTCATTGAGCCGTTGATTTGCTCAAGCTCCACTATTTTAGTTTTATAGAGTTTGTAAGGGTGCCTTTCTAGCCTCCACTCAACTTGTTTTGAAGTCGGCACATTGACTATGCAACTTATTTTCTTGTAATCTCTTAGAACTCGTGTTTAATTTTGTTGTATTCTTAAAAGCTCTATATATTTATAGCTTGTAGGTGTTGTATTAGAAATCAATTATAGATATTGATTTGAGAAATACAAGATTAACACTAAATTATCAATGTGTTGAAGTTATAAAGTTATAACTATTAAGTTTGGATATTGTAAAATTAGAAATAATATTTAAGGTGATATTGGTTTGAGGATTATAGAGTAAGTATTCGAGGCTTGCTTGAGTCACCTCACGATTCCCTTGATTCTTGCACTAGTCATGGCCCACTCCTAGGGTTGTGACACAACCCATACTAAAAGATGTATATCTTGGATATTTTAAATCTCTTGGAATGTGTAAATTGTAACTTTATCATAATAATAAATAATTGAATTTGAATATTATGCTATTTTTTATGAATACAATTTGATGTTCTCTTATATATATATATATATACCGTGTGCATGTTGCTATGATAAAACTCAATTTTGAAAGTCATACATGTTTATGTTAGCTTTCTCACACATGTAATTGCATCTAATGTTGTTGGAAGTGAGCGAGAGATGAAACAAAACTTCTCTAACATTGTTAAGAGTAAGTAGAATGGAGATAAGATCAAGAAAGTATCATCTTAACATAAAATTAAGATTATATTGTTAACCAATGTATATTTTACAGTTGATTTAGAAAGTCCAATCTAAATAATCTGTGAAAGCTAGATTTGAGATCTCGATGATAATACATGTTGAAAGAAAACACCTTGAGAACATAGATTAGTCATTTGTGTCGACAACTCGGATTAAGATATGTATATCATGTATAAGACGTGACAACTTGGAACATTATAGCATATGATTCATACCACGTGTGCTAATTTGACAACTAAAGATAATGGAATAATGAATCCCTACTTCTCTACTAAATGAGATCTTTAGAGAAACAATAATATCCTTTAACTAATACCTTTATCACCTTTTACTGCTATTGGATATTTAGGTTTGGTGTTTGTTATCTTAGCTAGTTACTTATGATCGTGTATGATTCAATCTATAGAACTGGTCTAGAAAAGTAGTCAAATTCTGAATTAAGAATTTTGAGTAAGAAAGAAAGATATGTTAGGCATATTCATTGGCCAATTAATCCTTTCACTTGAAAGAAGCATCACTTGAAAATAGTGTGGATGTGATTATGAATATATAATATGAAATCGGACTATATTCGATTTAGAGATTTGATATAATGAGATATAAAACACAAGATATTGTTTGGGTTATTGCAAGATTTACAATATATTATATCTTATATATCATTTATTAATATTAGGTTGTAGTTACTATGTTATTCTTAAAATATGCATAGCAATAAGCTTCTAAAATGCAAGAATGCTCGTTAGGTCACACAATCCATTTGCTAGTATGAAAGTATACCTTTTTTTTGTTTTAAAATTGATATTGTAGAGAGCCTCGCTTTGAGTCTAGCCCATCATATGTGAGTATGAGATATTAAAAAAAAGAATTTGTGTTGAGTCGGCCATGACAAGTTGACTCGATAATAAAATTATTTTAAAAAATAATTTTAAATTTCAAACAATTGTTGTAGAGTTGAAGGAGCCAACTAATATATATATATATATATATATATATATATATATATATATATATATATATATATATTAACTCCCTAATTTTGAACTTTTTTTTTTGAATTTTTTTTATAAAATATTATAAACATTTTATAAAAAATATTTTTTATATAATTTATAACATTTGGGAGTCAACCCTTAATTATAATCTTTTTAATTTATAAAATATTTTTTTAAAGCTCGAATTTTGTATTGTTAATTATGTTTTTTTAACAATAGCATTTTATATTTTTTTTAAAAAAAATTCAAAATTAGGGAGTTAAAAATATTTATAAATTTTTTCTACATAATTTATAAATATTTTATAAGAAAAAAAGTTTTTTTAAAAAAAGTTCAAGATTAGGAGGTTGAAAATATGTTTTTTTTAAAAAAAACACAATTAACTTGTTTTAATATTTCAAGTAATGATCAATCTAGTTGATTATTATACGTAATAGAGATTGGATAATTTTGATCGCATTTGTCAAACCTCCAATACTTTAATAATTTCAATTGAGTAATTTGACACTATGAGTCTAGAATTTTTAAATCACAATAAAACGTGGATAAAATTTATCATTAAACCTAATATCATGATAGATATAAGAATATTATACATTCAATAAATGCGTCTGACTACTAATGCTTTTTGTGCGTCGAGTAGATAACGACTCCTTTAACATGCTGAATTTATATATGTTTCACAAAATAAAAATAAAAATGTTTCGATTGACACTGTTTTTCCTAAATCTGTTTTACTTTGGAATACAATTATATAGTATTTTATTCATAAACATGAGTTCAATAAATTGAATGTTATTTTAAGAAAATATGGGCAGAAATCAGCAAGGTTTTTTAGGCCCAAGATTGAATTATTAGTGACTATGTATAGATTGTGGATTGATTTCAAGTTATCCATTCACTTTGATCTTGCCGTGCCTCATTAGCATCTAATGTATACCTGCTGGGGGCCAGTCTTCCCTGTTGGTTCGAATAGATGTAACGGTAACTCTGTAAGTGTTTATATATATATATATATATATATATATGATAATTACAACTTTTCAAGTAGTGATATATAATTTATTAAGATTTCAAATTATATGAGATTCATATGGTGGTTAAGAAATTTTATTTTATTTTTTGAGATCAATGTAAAAAATAAATCCTATAAATTCTTTTTTAAAAAAATTAATCTCAATTTAGGTGCAAATTCATCCATTGATATTGCTTTGCTTTTGAATTAAAAAAAGAAAAAGAAAAAGGTGTCTCCTGAATTGGAATCTTCCATATTTAAGCATTTGGAGGTAGAATTAGGGCAAAACCTATGTTCCAGAAGCCCAAGCAATAGCCAGGCTCCAGCCGAGGAGTCAAGGGATGATAGGCCTAAGCCGTGGTTCTATTAGCAAAAGCAAACTTGTGAATATGTTCGTCACATCACATGTGGATCCATAAAACTTATGATCGACAGACACGTGTGAGAATATAACCATCGCAGAGTACTTGGGAAAGTCAAAACTCCAAAACAGCTGTCGATGATTCTCTTACGTCATGTCAATTTCCTTCCCTTCCATCCATTAGTTTGCTTCAACTCTTTTGCTGCTTCTTCACTTCCTTCTCTCTGTCTCTTTAGCCTGTTCCATGGCAAGCCAAACCTCGAAGAACCCAGAATCAGTCTTTGACTTCACTATCAAGGTTAGTAAGTAGTTCTTGAACCTTTTTGATCAGTTAATTAAATCCAAATGGCTTCTGCTTTTTTATAATTCTTAGGGAGTCTTTTTAAGTACTTGTAGTGCAAATTGCTTCCACATAGGTTTGTAACTGTAAAGAAAAAGGAAGTATTTCATTTTTTAAACCATGATTTAGTCCAAATACTAATATGGGTTGCTTTGCTTTTCCGATATGAATTGCTTCCCTTTGTTTCAATGCAGGATGCTGAGGGAAATGATGTGGATCTTAGCAGTTTCAAGGGAAAAGTATTGCTAATTGTTAACGTTGCTTCAAAATGGTAATTCTCATGTCATGTCTTTTGTAATTTTGAGTTGTTAAGATTGAACTTCGAATTTTGTTCTCTGGAGGCTGTACAAGTTATTAGTCTTGGTATTCCTTAGCCCCTAATTAATTTATTTAGTTGTCCATTAAGGTCCTTATTTGTTGGTTTGATTGTTTTTGGTTGTACAGTGGAATGACCAACTCAAATTACACTGAACTGAATCAATTATATGAGAAGTACAAAGATCAAGGTTAGCAACTTACGTCTCCTGCTTTTCATTATGTCACTAGGGTTAGCATAAATGTGAGTGGTATTCAGAAAGCATCATTTTCCTTGCATGTGAATCATATGCCTTTTTCTTTTTACATATCTCTAGGCATGTTCAGGCATGCCTGTCTTAGGCATTCAGTGTCTGTTACTTAAATATCAGTTCTTGTTTTACTTCTACCTTTCATTATGACATCTAGGTCTTGATGTCTTATTGCAGGGCTGGAGATACTGGCATTTCCTTGCAATCAGTTTGGTGAGGAGGAACCAGGAAATAATGATCAGATTGCAGACTTTGTCTGCACTCGCTTCAAATCAGAATTTCCCATCTTTGACAAGGTAAATGCTAGTTGTATGGAAGTTGACTCAAATAGGAATGCTCTTAATTCATCTGTTCGATTGACATATGACCCCTCCCGCCCATTTCAATACTCAATCTATTTCTCTCACATAGTGAAATGACCATGACTCGTGTGGCCTTAATATTTTAAACAAATAGCCTCCCTTTTCCCGCCTTTCCCTGCTAATTTTTTCAGTAGCCCATGCCAAGGATATTGTACAGAGGTTTTAATTAGTTGACAGATGGAAGTACATATTCCAATCGACATAGACATGTTTCCTTGTGTTGTAACAGCTGTGATACTTTTAGATTTTACCGAAGTCTGGTTCTGTGTGCAGGATTTTGGCCGTTTATTTAGCATCTGAAAGCTTGAAATTCTAATTTTAGTGTGAACTGTGCAAGATAGTACTATAATTTTTCTCCCATGTTTGTCCTTTAGATTGATGTGAATGGTGAGAATGCTTCTCCATTGTACACGTTCCTAAAATTGGGGAAATGGGGAATTTTTGGTGATGATATTCAGTGGAACTTCGCCAAGTTCCTTGTCAACAAGGATGGCCAAGTTGTTGATCGTTACTACCCCACAACTTCACCTCTTAGTCTTGAGGTAATAGAAAAATTAACTATAGTACCCATGTTTGAATCTCTATTTCATCTCAGCGCTGGCCTCTGTTGGGTTTATAGTGGGAAATCTCAATCCTTTTCATGTTATTGCAGCGTGACATAAAGGAACTTCTAGAGATCTCGTGATTTATTGGGGTATAAAAGGATTCAAAAGCGTACAAGAATCGAAGCATATGGTGTTCGGTTGCTCTATTCTATTGTTTATCAAGACTTGTGAAATATGTCGTGCAGAATATGACAAGTATGAGACATAAATGTTGCAAGATCCAGAATCAAACTCCTTGTATTTGTGTGCTCGAAAAATACACTTTGTTTCGTTGGTTGAGATCTTTTATTCCCCGGATTTGGATGTTACCAGTTGGTTTGGCTTTAGATACTCCTGACTTAACATGATATTGTTAATAATTTTATATTATGAGCATCAATGCTGATTTTGTTGGATACCCTTCACAGTTCACTCTTTTAGTGCATTTTTAGCTTTTATTTTTTATTTTTATTTTAGAACCGTGAATGAAGACAACTAACAAGAAATACCAATTTGGAGAAAAATTCTTCAAACTATGAAATTGTCTTTAGCTCAGAAAGTACCACGACAACTTTTCTTGGAACTTCCCACGTTGTTGCACTGCTGTTATACATTTCTTGTATGTTCCAGCTGAACAGGCTTATTACCTGGGTCCTTTTCAACCAGAAGTGTGAAAAGTTCGAAATAAAACAACATTGTCCTGCAGCAAAGCAAGATTATCGCAGAGCACAAAAAAGAAAGCAAATGGAAATCAAGTATCAGACCAGGGGACATCTATCCATCCCCATTCTTTGTCCTTGTCATTTATACCTAAAGCTTTCCGAACAGCTTTTGAGGCATCAACAATATTACTTGGGCAGGTTGGCTGGTAATCATGTTCATCATCACATCCCATAGTAGAGTCACAATGATTGACTGCTAACGCCTTAACGCTTCTTCCATTTCTTTTACTGGTGCTATGGTGGTGGCACCTTATCTTTTTGCTGAACCGTCCCACTGGAGAAGCCACCACAGGTGTGTCCTCGTGGGATGGTACTTACCATCGCATTCCCATTCTGATGGTACACCCCCATCTCCAGCCTCAACAATGTTCACTGTTAAAATACCCTTTGTTTGTGCAGACACAGGTGGCGAACGCTTGTAGGTGGTGTAAAATTTGCCTTCTTCACAGCATTCTGCGCCATTGTCCTGGTTACATTCATTTTTCGGAGGGTTCTTTCCCTTAACTTTTCCACTTGGCTTGCACTTTGTGCTTCAACCAATACACTCGCTGTGACAAGAAGTACAAAGAGGACTTGGAGATGAGTAATACTTCGGCAAACTTGCTTCATTTTTTCAGAAGCATGTCTTTTGACAGAAACTACCAAAGGGTGCCTCTTGGTTGTGAACATGTTGCTATTGTTGTGGAAGACAAAAAATCAACTGGATTGTTGGTGGATTTTCGTTGTGTTATCTGTTACATATTCAACATTTTTTGTCATTAGGTTCTAACATTTGTGATTCTTTTGTTGTTTCCGAAGATTCCTCGGACGGCTTACTGGGATTCAAATCTCCTTTTGAGACGAGCGGTTAGTTACGTTTATTAACAAAGGACAGTGAGAGCTTTAACATTTTCACCAATATATCTAATATTATCATACTATGCGTATTTTGGTTCCTTATGTTGTGTTTTGCAGCAGACACCAAGATACCAGTAACGCATCTTCCTCAGAGAACAGTAATGTTCGATGTCCTGATATAGACTGGGGCGTTTGGTAGAGGATTATAGAATTTCCACCCTGGATTTGAAGAATTTAAGCAATATTAATCGTGAGTTTATATTCTGAACCCAAGAGCAATCTCGAAGTCAGCAACTCTCTCCATTGAATTTTTCTGCTTTATACATGAACGAAGAGCTTGGTAACATCTTCCCTTTCAAACTGTAACTTAGAGAGTTCACAATACAAAAATAAGCAACGAAAGCTTTTTTCCCCCTTTTTGCAGTGATGTATCAACATTCTTACAAGAAGCACAACAGAGAAGACTGATATAAATCAAGCATCAGACCAGTTGATGATCCATCCAATCCTAACTCCCTTGTCCTTTTCATTTACCCTTAAGCTTTTCGAACTGCTGACCACAATGGCATGAAAAGCCATTGATACAAGCCTTCACGAGTTTTAAAAACACTTTTCCATCCATCTCCTGTCTTAATTCGGATTTGGTGTTATCCACTACCAAGATCAATTTTAGAAAACACTGAAGCTCCAACAAGCATGTCAAAGTCAAACAAGTCATCAATTCTCAAAAGAAAATAGGTATTATTTTGTGATCCGATTAATAGCTCTACTATTCACACCCATGCACCATCTACCATCTTTCTCAGGAGCAAGCAAATCAAGTACAACACAGTGATTTCAACTTTCTCAAGTACACCCCTTTTCTAACAACTCTAAGACCTGCCTATTATAACTTCAGTTTCTGATCTCATTCTTTTGCAAACTGAAGTAAGAAAATTTCTACCCTCCCGTTTCGAAGATTTTGCTAGAATTTCATCTTTCGATGGAAAAAGGACAAGTTCTCTATTTCCCATCCTAAAGGTGGAAGTTCGTTTGCGACCATCATAAATGGCACCCCTATCAAATTCCCAAGGCCTTCCTAAAAGAATATAACTAACATCTATGAGAAGAATATCACACATTCACACCACACTTTCATATTTATAGTTTTTGTCCATAGAAAAAGAAACAAGACAACGTCAAGTAACCTTTCAGATGATTCTCAGATCCCTGTCACTGTTATCCTCCTAGTTAATCCTTAAATGATCTTTGAAAGAAGTAATCCAACTTGTAAGGATCTTATAAGAACTACTCCGGCGATAGAATTCATCCGAGCTTCTACACTTGATCAACACTTAATTCCTGCCTTTGATCAGCATTTTGTCACCTTGTCTTTCTCGCTAGAGCTTATTTCTCGATGAAAAGCACAAGGTTATACACATGCCCCTTTCGGTGCTTTATGTCTTGCTCATCCTACCTTTCCTGGTCATGAAGGCATTCCTACTATCTCTCGCATCGCCATAATGAATACTAGATTTTCTAAGTACCGTCAGGCTTGTTTAGCCATATTTAAATCATAGTCCATGCAGGAAATCTGTTATTGTCACTCTGTACCCAAAATTTAATATTCTCTTACGGATATGTCTAGGGATGAACTACACCCTCAAACCGTTGAGCCCATTCGGAGTTGGAGCCCCATTTTTTAATCACCCAAACTGATGGTTCTGTGAAAATTTCTTTTGCTGATGACTCATCCAACTATCCAAGTCCTCCTAAACCACCGTTTTTTGTTGATGAGGTTATGGTGCTCAATTATGAGTTTATAGCACTCCTTTTCCCATCCGTATTTGACATTTTACTAGGGATGGCACTCCCGTTTATGAGCTAGCTCAAAGATGATGACAGCCATACATATATGGTATGATGCTGCCATTTGTTGTAGGGCTATACTCATAAAGGTAAGCTAGAAAATTTTTGCAGAAAACAGAGGAAGAAGAACTCAAGGATAGGCTGCAAATCTAAATGTATATTATTGAACCAAACAACTGTTTAAAAACAGAAATTAAGAGAAAACTGCTGTCCACCATGCCATTAACTAGCAGATCATCCTAAGTTATTGGAACTAACCATTTGCACTCCTAATTTGCTGCAATTAACAACGTGCAGAAAAAAAAAAAGGAAACAGTAAAACATATGTAACCTTGATTTTGTCTAGGCCTGTAACCAAGATTGTTTGCCATCTCATCAGCTTTTGCACATTCAGCAGTTGCTGTGACATATCTGTAATACTCTTCCTTGCATTAGTAGTTGCATACTCTTAGCTTCCTCCTCAAAAGCTCAAATCTACCTTGGGAAGTGCTTTAGTGAAAGTATCAGCTAACCAATCATAGGTCTTGCAATAAAACAAGCATACTTCAGCATTTTACTGAACTTCTCTGAAGAAATAGAACTTGATACTCAAATGTTTATTCTTTCCGTGGAAGACTTAATTGTTGGAGATTGCAATTACTACCTGATTGTCTATAAACACTTTAGTGTTTTCTTCTTGATTCATGTCCAAATCAGCTAGTATCTTCTTCGGTCATAGGATTTGATTCACAACTGCTATTGTAGCTATGAATTCTGCTTTAGCAGTTGATTAAGCCATAGTTTCTTGCTTCTTAAAAGTCCATGAGAACAATCCAGAACCAATGGTGAAGCAAAAGCCCGAGATGCTCTTCATGTCGTCTATGGATCCTAGCTAATCACTATAAAAAAAAAAATTATGAAAATTAAAGACATAACCACAATTGAACAACACCACATGATCAATAGTTCCTTTGACATATCTAAGTACGAGGTTTTGTGGCCTTTAGATGCTCCTCACTAGCACAATGCAAAAATCCCGACAACACACTCACGAGCTTGCAAAATATCGAGTCCGGTTTCGTGAGATATATTAAACGACCTATGAGGCTCCCGTAGATAGCCTCATCAATCTTTTCTACACCATCTTCCTTGTAAAGTTTCTCTTTTTGATTCATAGGAGTACTTATAGGCTTGCATCCTTTCATCTGAATTTTTTTTTTTTTTGAATTTCTTTAGCGTACTTTTTTCGACATATGAAAACACTTTGTCGATCTTACCTAATCTCTATTCCAAGGAAGTATGTCATTTCTCCTATGTCTGTCATTTCAAAGACCTTCAACATCTCCTGTTTGAATTGCTCGGTAAGGATAGCATTGCTTTCTATTACTAAGAGATCATCCACATATAAAGAAATTATCAAAATACTAATATTTGAGTGTTTAACATACAAAGTTGACTCACTAAGACTCTTTGTAAAGCCAAGACATAGCAAATGTTCATCAATTTCTGTTGTACCAAGCCCTTGGAGCCTATTTCAAACCATACAAGGCCTTTTTGAGCAACTAGACCTTGTCTTCGTATCCTTCTACTACAAATCCCTCGGACTACTCGAGCATATATTCCCTTCGTAAGTAGCCATTGAGAAAGATAAAATTTTACATCAAGCTTAAATTCCTTCCACCTTTTTTATGGAACTAATGCAGAAGCATTCGATTGTGTCAAGTCTTGCAACTCGGAGCAAATGTCTCTAAGAAGTCAATGCCAAACATTTGAGCAAATCTCTTTGGCACAAATCCGGCCTTGTGTTTGTTGATAGAAGCATCCGTATTCGATTTGGTTTTGAACACCCATTTTACTCTAATGACCTTCCTATACTTGGGATCTATTAACAAGCTTCCAAGTTTGATTCTTTTCAATTATATTTAACTCCTCCTACCTTGTAGCTATCCAAAGCGGATCCTTTTTAGCTTCATTGAATTCTGCTAGCTTAAATAGAGCAATGGTGCATCTTTGATATATATATATATATATATATATATATATATATATATATATATATATATATCGAAAGCAATCGATACCTTTGACAAGAGGATTATCAATTTCTTTACCTTATATTAGTAGAGAATTATCGAGTTGTTTTCCTTCTCTTCTTCCCGACACCATTGTTGCTCTTCTATAAAATGAACATCTCTGCTAGCAGAATCTTCTCAATTTGAGGTTGAAAATTTACGTAAGCCTTAGAGATGTTGCTTTAGCAAATGAAAATGCCAAGGTTTGCCTTCCTATCAAGCTTATCCTTTGCTCCCGAGGTATATAAGAAAAACACAAATACAACCAAAGATTTTAAAGCTCTTTGGAGAAGGTTTGTAGCCATACCAAGCTTTAAATAAAGTTTTCCCTTTTCTAGCCATTGTAGGCGGCTTATTTAACGAAGCATAACTATATTAGCTACTTCTACCCAAAATTTCTTAGGGAGCCCTTTACATTATTATTCTGTTGTTCCTCTCACTAATCCCATTTTGTTATGGAGTATAAGGGATAATGAGTCGACGTTCAATTTTGGCTTCTTTACAAAACATATTAAACTATTTTGATGTGTACTCTTTTACGTTATCCGATGTTAAGGTCTAAATTCTACGACCACTTTGATTCTCAATCCGGACTTTGAATTTCATAAACAATTTTATAAATTCTAACTTAAACATTAGGAAGTAAATTCAACACATGCTGGTTAGATCATCAATAAAAGCAATGCAAAATTTACTTCTTTATAATGATGGTTCAAGCGAAGGCCATAAAAGATTAGTGTAGTGTCGATCGGTTGCGGCTTCTCTAATGCTCATCATGTAGTATGTGAGGAAGGAAGCCTTGTTTGCTTGTCATATTAACATGCTCTACAGACTTGACAAAAATTCATCTAGTGATGGTAGACCTTGTACAAGCTCCAATTTCTTCATCGACAACAAAGTTGCATGATTAACATAGCCCAACCTATTATGTCAAAGCTCGGATGTGTTGTCCGAGTTAGGATAGGTAACTTCGCTCCTCTAATAAGTCCAATATCTAATAAGTCCAATATGAATGCCTTGCCCCTTATTTTCACCTTAAATAATTTTTATCCTTTTACATCCTTAATAAGACACATTTTATCCTCAAATAGAATTTTGTATCCCTTTCCCAAAAGCTGGCCAACACTTAAGAGATTTTGATTAATTTCGGGAACATAAAGAACATTAGTGATTATTTTAGTACTTAAACAACTTTTCATCATATGTCATATGATTAGTGCAACCACTATCAATCAACTAACTTTCACTTAAATGACTAGTGGCAAAATAGGTTGCCACAAATAACCGTTCTTCTTCTTGTTGATCTTTAACTTGTGCCTCTGTTTGTTATGGCTAATTTCTATTCTTGCGGATCTTTGCATCGTGGCCTAGTTATTTACATTTGTTGTATTTAACATCGAGCCTTCTCCAACACTTGAAACATGAATGACTTCTTTTTCACGGTGTTGGCATGAAGGATGACTTTGCTTGTTATTATCTTCATTATTACTCGTTATTATTTACGTAATCTTAGTCGACATAGTTTTTCTTTCCTTTTCCACCTTTATTTATTTGCCATTTATCTTGTAGAGCACCATCAATTGAGTCTTTCTCGCCTCATAAGCCTTTTTTGCTCTAAGCTTGCAAGGCATTTAATAATTCTCCTAAGGTAATACTTGACGGATCTTTAGAATTTTCCATGGAGAAATTGTTGTCTTAAACCTTTTTAGAAAACTCAAATGAAATTTTCGAACAACTCTAAAATCAAAAAAATGTAGTTCCAAGCAATCATACCTTGTTGACAATGCTTAGAAGTCTATCGAGCATACTCTTTTACTATTACTAACTCCTTCATTTTCGACATCTCAAGTTCCCCGATTAGACTCGGCATTTGCATTCCTTCAAATCTCTCATTGCCTTTATACTTTTGCTTAAGAAAGTCCCGGATGTCCTTTGTTGTCTTCGGGGTCATAATCCCGGTAAAAATTATTAGTGAGATAGCTAAAAATAAGCAAGACTTTACCTTTGATTTCTTTTTCCTTTTTTCCTTGTGATTCTTAAGTTGAGCAATAGTTGGGTTGTTTGGCAAAGAAGGAACTTCGTATTCCTCCTCTACAACTTCTCAAAGATCACTTACATCAAGGTATGCCTCCATTCTAACCGTCTATACCTGAAAATTTTCTCCTTGAAAGATTGGAAAAGTAATAGTAGTGAAACGTGTCTCGAATCCATTGTTTGTTAAAGGTTTTGAGTAACAAGTTTGGTTTGGTTTTTGAGTGTGGTTTACCTCAATTCTCAAGGTCCATCAATAAAAATATAACTATGATACCAATTATAGAACCGTACTCGAAAGATAAGCCGGAAAAGTTTTACAAAAAATAGAGGAAAAAGAACTCAAGGATAAGTTACAAATCTAAAAGTATATAATTGAATTAAACGATAGGTGTAAAATGTATACAATTTTTATGCCCTTTTACATTAAACTTACTAGTACTTATTGTATTAAATTAAGGTAATTAAGAATAAGATAACAATTTTGGATTTTTATGAAAAAAAAATAGCAAATTGGAATGAATAAACCCAAAGCAAAGTGTATAAGAAGTCAAAGCCACAAAGGAACCAAAGAAGACAACGTCGTGTGGCCTATAGAAGGAAAAAGCTATTGGTCGTGTGAAATAAAAAAGGAAACCATGTGGATGTTCAACAAAAAAGACACATGTATAATAACAATCAACACGGCTTGAGCGGAAGAAGTGACACATCGGTGTGTATCAAGGCTGAGATATTTTTGAAGATTTTGCTAGAATTTCATCTTTTGATGGAAAAAGGACAAGTTCTCTCTTTCCC
Source organism: Dovyalis caffra (assembly GCA_963924115.1). NCBI lineage: Eukaryota > Viridiplantae > Streptophyta > Magnoliopsida > Malpighiales > Salicaceae > Dovyalis > Dovyalis caffra. The sequence continues at coordinate 7,375,924 of CAWUPB010000994.1, forward strand.
ATCCTAAAGGTGGAAGTAAGATTACGACCATCATAAATGGCACCCTTATCAAATTACTAAAGCCATCCTAGAAGAATATAACTAACATATGTGAGAAAAATATCACATTCACAACACACTTTCATCTTTATAGTTTCAGTCCATAGTGTTGTCAATATAGTAAGTCAACTATACGGTTGCCAATTACAAGGTTGATTGGGGAACCGATTTATAGGAAGTTAATGACAACTTGATTCTAGGGATTTAGGTTGATCCTAGACCTATATATATATATATATATATGTTGTACTCAAGCACTTCGAAGTAAGAAAATATATTATTCTATTCTCATATTTCTACATAGTATCGTAGCCGGTGCCTTAATTGAGCAAGTGCCATTGTTGCCCGGTAAGTTACCTCGTTTTTTTCTTTTCTCTTTCGTTGCTCGCCTTAAGCCGTCATGACCTTGATGCCTTATTTTTTTCCTTTCTTTTTTTTTAATGGTCGATTAAACGATGAAGAAAATTGTGATCTTTGATGTTATTATTATAACAACAAAGATTACATCACATAAACTCAACGAACAAATTTTTTTAGATTAAAGTAAAATGGTATGCATGTATCTCCAAAGTATTGATCAAGACGATTATCTTACTAATGATCCCCCAACCGATGATGTGGAAAAGAAAGGTTGGTTAAGAGAAGATGCTAGAATATATTTGCAAATTCAAAACTCTATTAATAGTGAGGTAATTGGTTTGGTTAATCACTCGTGATTTTGTTAGGGATCTTATAGATTATTTAGCGAGTTTTATATTTTGGTGAGGGTAATTTTTATCATATTTATAATGCATGTAAAGAGTTCTATCATCTAGAAAGGTAAGATATAACCTTTACCGAATATTTCATGAATATTAAATGGGTTTATGAGGAGTTGAATTCTCTCCTTCCTTTTGGTATTGATGTGAAGGCCCAATAATCTCAATATGAACAGATCGTTGTCATGAGTTTTCTTATAGACCTACCACTCGAATTTGATGATGCTCGCACTCAAATCCTTTCTAGTCCAAAAGTTGTATCTCTTCATGATACCTTCACTAGAATTTTATGTATAGAGACATCTCAACCTTCTCTTTGTATTACTAGTGCCCTTGTAAGCCAATTTAATTGGAATACGGGAGGTTAAGGAGTTCGAACTAGAGTGGTACTTATGAAGGAAATGGCAGATCATGGACGGAATGATCAAAGTAGCCCAATAACATATTTTTACGGAGACCCTAGTCATACAAGATATACATGTTAGAAACTTCATGGAAAAACCTAAAAGTCGGTTCATACTCGTAAGCTTTGTAACCCAAAAGGCTAGTCCCGCCTCTTCCTCATCCGAGAAGTCTATAGTGGTGTTTGCTAATGACTTTACTTAATTTACTCGGTATCAATCCTCACTAAAGTTTTTCAACCCATCTTTAGCTACCGGTGATGAGACAAGTAAACCTACTATATGTCTTGTGTCATCTTTTTCTAAATGGGTCATTGATTCAAGTGCTACGGATCACATGATATGTAATAAAGATATTCTCTCTTCCTTTGTTTCACACAAAAATCTTCATAGTGTCACTCGGTCGATGGGTCAACTACATCCGTTATAAGAATTGGAATAACTCTTTCTACATCATCTCTCTCTTTTTCATCTATATTATGTTTACCCAATTTTTCATTTAATCTATCGTCATTTAGTAAAATCACTCGGGTAGTTATTGTGTTTTATTTTTTTCCTAACTATTGTTTTATTTTAGGATCTTATGCTTGATGAAGATTATTGGTAGAGGACGTGAGTCTGCAGAGGTCGTATCATCTTTAACATATATCATAACCTATACCTTAAGCTATCACTTATTCTAGTATTATAACACCTCTTGAGTTGCATTGTCGATTAGGGCATCCTTTTTTGTTTGTTTTAAAGAAATTGTTTACTTAGTTTCGGAATTTATCTCGCTTTAGAATGTGAGTCATGTCGGTTTACTAAACATCATCGTGGGTCTTATTTTTCTAGATTCAATAAACGAGTTATGTCACCACTTTGAGTTAGTCCATTTTGATGTTTTGAGTCCTTGTCTAGTAACTTCTACAACTAGTTTTTGATATTTTATCATATTTATTGATGACTATTCTCGTGTTACTTGGTTATATTTAATGAAAATTTGATTTGAATTGCTCTCTATATTTTCTCGCTTTTTGTGCTGAAATTCAAACTCGGTTCAATGTTTCGAGTACTTGTTTTAAAGAGTGATAATACGAAAGAGTATTTCTCTAAGTCATTCAATACTTATATGATACAAAATAAAATTCTTCATCAATCATCATGTATTAACACGAGTACCTCAAAATGGTGTTATTGAACAAAAAAATAGACATTTACTAGAGGTTGCTAGAGCCACTTCTTTTCTAGATGAAGGTTCCTAAAAATTCCGAACCGATGTTGTGTCTACGAGCATGTTTCTTAATCAATCGATTACCCTCATCCGTTCTTTTTAGTGATACTCCTCATTCTATTTTATTCCCTTCTTAGTCTTTATTTCCAATTGAACCATGTGTCTTTGGTTATACGTGTTTTGTTCATGATGTTAATTCCAAAGTGTCTAAGTTAGATCTAAAATCTCTCGAGTGTGTCTTTTTAGGGTATTCTCATCTTCGGAAAAGTTACATGTGTTGTTCTCCTACTTTGCGTCATTATTTGATTTTAACCGATGTAACATTTTTTGAGACTACTCCATTTTTCATAAACCTAATACATATAATTATGAGGGGGAGGAAGATGATATTCGATATATACTATGGCTACAAATACTTGAATCTCATATACCCATTAAGCCATATATCACTTCGGTTTACTCTTGCCATACTCATCCATGAGATCTACAACCAAATCAAGACTCACATTATCTGCAGGCTCTTATTTTATAGATCTCGGTCTTGATCTTTTAATTGCTCTTCGTAAAGGTAAACGACAATTTTCTCATCCTATTTCTTCATTTACTTCTTATGACCACTTATCTCTTCTTTTTTGTGTTGCTTTATTGCTTTGTTAGATTTGGTTTCGTACCTAAAACATTGCATGAGGCCTTATTCCATCCTAGTTGGTGGACTGCATGGAGGAGAAAATGATGGCTTTAGATGATAATGGTACTTAAAAATTGGTGCATCTCCTAAACGATAAATAGGCTATTGGTTGTAAATGGGTGTATGTTGTCAAAGTTAATCCCGACAATTCTATGGCTCGTCTCGAAGCTCGATTAGTTACAAAGGGTATACTTATACATATGGTGTAGATTATTCTAAAACTTTTTCTTCGGTTACCAAACTTGCATCCGTCCATTTGTTTATCTTTTTACTGCTACTAATGGATAGCTCTTATATCAATTAGATGTCAAGAATGCTTTCCTTCATAGAGATTTGCAGGAGGAAGTCTATGTGGAGCAACCACACGGGTTTGTTGCCTAAGGAGATTATGGGAAAGTTTGTAAACTTTGGATGGCTCTTGCATCAATTGCCAAACTTGCATCTCGTTCATTTGTTTATCTCCCTTATTGCTACTAATGGATAGCTCTTACATTAGTTAGATGTCAAGAATGTTTTCCTTCATAAAGATTTTTAGGAGGAAATCTATAAGGAGCAACCACCTAGGTTTGTTGCTTAAATGCGGTATGGGAAAGTCCGTAAACTTTGGAGGTCTTTGTATGGGTTAAAATAAAGTTCTCGTGCTTGGTTTGGGCAACTTAATGTTGTAGTTCAAGAATTTAGTATGAAAAAGAGTACTTGTGACTATACTCGTCTTCTACCATGGTTGAAAACCGACATTGTCTTTTTAATTGTACGTGTTAATGATATTGTGATTACTAGTAGTGGTGATGCTTGGTATTTTAGCCCTTAAGTCTTGTCTCCATACCAAATTTTAGAAAAACGACTTGGGTTTATTAAAGTATTTCTTGGGTATTAAAGTTACCAAGTCCAAAAAGAGTATTTTTTCTTTCTCGACAAAAAGTATATTCTTAATCTATTGAAAGAAACTGAAAAATTAGGAGCTAAACCTTCTAGTGTACTAATAGCTACTAATCTATAACCTATAACGAGATGATGAGAAGTTATTTTTTGATCTCGAGAGATATCGCGGAGTTAGTTAAAAAACTAAATTATCTTACGAGTAACTTGTCACGACATTGCACATCCTATCGGCATTGTGAGTCGGTTTATGTCATTTTTTCTAATTATTCATTAGGTAGCATTTTGACTTAGGATTAATTTTGGCAAAAAAATAAAAATCTTAGGAGATAAATTTTTAAGATTAAACCAAGTGATATTTTTTGGGAAATGACGTCTTTAAGCGATTGATATTTTTTCAAAACATAACTAACTCCTTATCTAAAAATCTCTAAATCGAGTGTCCATTTTAAGTTTTTTGTTCCAATAGATGGTGACTTCAAAATTAATAAATAACTTTCATTTTTAAATAAACCAGGTTTTCAAGAAATAAATCATAAATAAATATTAATTTTTGGGAGTCTTGGCAAAATTAGGTAGTGACAGGTAATACGCTAGCTATAGCTATATTTAGAAATGACAATGAATTCCAACGACATGAAGATCATCAAAACGAATCTTTGCTTTCGTCCAAAGAAATAGCAAAATCATAAATTTTGAGGCCAGGATCATAGGGGGTGTCGGTCAGCGTGTCAAAGAAGGCCAACGTGAATTTCAAAGATGCACAAGTGAAGGATTATCCTCGAAACATTAGCATGTTGTCATCGCAACGAACTTCTTTTCATTTTCAACCTGAAAAGAATTGGATGAATGATTCTAACGGGCCATTGTATTACAAGGGCTGGTACCACTTTTTCTACCAGTACAATCCAAATGTTGCAGCGTGGAATGACATAGTTTTGGGCCATGCCGTATCAATCCACTTTGATCCATTAATGGGTGCTGATGAATGGTTTGATATGAATGGTGCATGGACTGGCTCGGCAACAATTCTTCCTGATGGTAAAATTATCATGCTATACACTGGATCCATTAACGAGTCAGTATAGGTACAAAATCTTGCATGTCCAGCTGACCACAACGATCCTCTCCTTCTTAACTGGTTCAAATACTCTGGCAATCCAATTGTAGTCCCACCACCTAGCATAGGTACCAAGGACTGCCATGGCCCAACGACAACTTGGTACACTTCTAAAGGGAAGGGGCGGATAGCAATAGGGTCTGAAGTTAATAAACTGGCATAGCTTTAGTCTATGATACTGAAGACTTCATTAACTTTAAGTTGTTAAGTGGGGTGCTTTATGGTGTCCCTAGAACTGGCATGTGGGAGTGCGTGGACTTTTACTGTGTCAAAATGGATTGGATACATCGGGTGATGGTCCCATATTAAGCATGTGGTGAAGACAAGCCTCGATGATGGAAGGCATGATTACTACGCCCTTGGGACATACGATGACAAGAATGGAAAATGGTATCCACATAATCTAGAGATTGATGCTGGTATGAGAAATAGGTACGATTATGGAATGTTCTATGCCCCCAAGACCTTTTATGATCAGGATAAAGGAAGAAGATGGTTGTGGGGTTGGGTTGGGGAGTCTGATACTGAAACTAATGATGTAAAGAAAGGATGTGCATTTCAAGGACTATTTTGTTGGATACAAAGGCTTGCAGCAATCTGCTTCTATGGCCAGTAGAAGAGGTAAAAAGTTTGAGATTAAAAGGCAAGGAATTCAACAACATAGAGCTTAAGGCAGGGGCAGTTGTGCCGCTTGAACTCGATGGAGCCAGCAGCTAGACATCGTTGTTGGGTTTTAGTAACAAAAAGGCTTTTGAGAATAGAGAACACAGCTAAATCCAATGTTGACTACAACTGCAGCACCAGTGGTGGGGCTGCTCAACGCGGTGCCTTAGGACCATTTGGTCTTCTGGTTCTTGCAGATGACAGCTTAGCGGAGCACACTCCTGAATACTTCTATGTTGCTAAAGTAATTAATGGCACCCTCAAAACTTTCTTCTGCATTGACCAATCAAGTTCATCTGTCGCAAACGACATTAAGAAAGAAATTTATGGAAGCTACGTTCCTGTATTAGAGGGTGAAAAGTACTCTGTTAGGATACTGGTGGATCATTCGACAGTTGAAAGTTTAGCTCAAGGTGGTAGGACATGTATCACATCGCTGGTTTATCTGACAAGGGCAATCCATGGTGCTGCTAGGTTGCTTTTGCTCAGCAACGCCATTGAGGCTAGTGTCACCTCCTCACTCAAGATATGGCAAATGTATTCTGAGTTCATACGCCCTTATTCTAATGAAGAACGGTAGCTGATAACTCTAGTTTTCCTCACTTGTATCCATTTGTACCATAGTTTTCTTTTCTCTTCTTTGTAATCCTTTTTACCCAATTTTTGGTTAAAGTTTCCACCTCATTGTATTCCATTTTTTTGCCGTCAATGGGAAAGGTAAAATGCAATATGATTATCTTGAATTTATTCCTTTTTTTAACCTCGATCCAAGCAGTCTTAGAATCACTATTGTTATCATTTCCTGATGTTCCAGAGGAACAGGCTTATTAACACCATCACCATCCTTTTCAACCAAAAGTGTGAAAAGTTGGAAACACAACAACACTATCTTGCAGAAAAGCAAGCTTATTACAGCTTTCATGCATAGATTATCTATTAGCAAAGCACAAGAAAGAAAGCAAATGGAAATCAAGCATCAGACCAGGTAATATCCATCCATCCCCATTCCTTGTCCTTGTCATTTACACCTTATACTTTCCAAACGCCTTTTAAGGCATCAACAATATTATCTGGGCAAGGTGGCTGGTAATCATGTTCATCATCACATCCCATAGTAGAGTCACAATGATTGACCATCAACGCCTTCACGCTTCTTCCATTTCCATTAATGGTGATACGATGGTGGCACATCTTCTTGTTGCTGAAGCATCCCGTTGACAATGCCACCACAGGTGTGTCATCTTCATGGTACTTATTTATTATCGCATTCTGATGGGTCACCCCATCTCCACCCTCCTCAAAACTGTTTACCGTTAAAATTATTTTTGTATGCATGGAAACCGGCGGTGAACGCTTATAGGAGGTGTAAAATCTGCCTTCTCTACAGTATTTTGCGCATTTGTCCTGGTTGCGTTTATTTTTCGGAGGGTCTTTCCTTCGAATTTGTCACTTGGCTTGCACCTTTGTGCTTCAACCAATATACAATGCTGTGACAGGAAGCACGAAGAAGACTAGGAGATAAGTATTACTAGGGCAAACTGGCTTCATTTTTTCAAAAGTACGCCTTCTTGCAGTGATGCTGATTAGTTAGTTATGTAGCGTACAGAAAGTGCATAATCTGAGAGTATATATAGAAAGAGTGGGGCTAAAAGGACAAGAGCAGGCAGAAACTACCAAAGACTGCCTCCTGTTTCTGCGATTAAGGTTTAGGAGGTCTTCTACAATTTACGGGTGGAAAATAAAAAACAAATGGATTGATTGGAGAATGGAGATTATCATTGTGGTGGCTTGTAAATATTCCACATACATGGTCATTAGGTTCTATCATTTGAGACCCTTTTGTTGTTTACGATGATTCCTAGGAAGATCCACCTCGGTAATCTCCTTTGGACACTACAATTTGTTTTCAAGACACTCGGAGCCCAAATCTCCTTTAGACACTACAACTAGACACCACAATTTCCTTAAAATAGAAAAACAACAATAATTACATAATATAAAGATTTTATATAGATTGAAAATAATATCTACTCCATGATTACACTGAAATTTTTTAGTAGGTTTTATCAAATGATAACTACAAATGTAAATGATATTATTTTTATTTATAATATGGACAATTAGGCTTTTAAGAAAAAAAAAACCTAACATGCTTATACACTTAACCCAATATTTTCCTCAGACCTTTAAAGGCTCCACCCCCAAACCTCCACAAAGGATGCTACCTCCGTAACCCCCAATTGCTAACCAGCTAGCAAAACCGTCATATTAGTTCCATATAGCACCTTTTACTTCAAACCCCCACCTACGTCAATCTCCACAACTAAACAAACAACCTCACCATTATATTTAATACCACTATCCTATGCATGGATTAATTCAGACCAGTATACTTGAGGGATGGTGTTTTCTCCCTGATTGACAAAATCAAATAATAGCCATCCAAATTCTGTCATATGTCAAGCAACATATAGGTTTCTCTCATAAAGAATTAATCTGGGTAATGCTTACAGGGAAATACCTGCCAATACTCGGCTAAACTAGAAATGAGTTACAAGATAAACCAAAGGTCCAAAGAATAGCAGCCATTGTTTGCTTGAAACAGGGATTTACGCTTCTTTCTGCTACAGATTAATGCTTTTACATGGAAATTTTAGCAAAGTAAAAGGTCCATTGTCACTTGAAAATGTTAAATGATGACTTCTTGTACAAACTACGTTAGCACAAACACTGTCCTTTAGTGGGGAGAATTGGATTCATAATTCACAAGATCGGATACATTTACAACAACAGATATGTACAAAATTGCCATGAGTCTGTTGCAGCAAACAGTCATCCTCGAGTCAAGTCAATATCAGTGTGTGGGTTTCTCATATCAACTGGCCGTGGACCAGGCCAAACACTCATGGGAGAGGGAGTGAAACTTTGAGGTGGCATGCTGGTAGGGGTAACTGATTTCAGGTTAGCTGAATTATCATCAGGCTGAGGTGCAGAGTCTTTATCGTTTTTGGGACGGCCTACTTGTTTATCCTTCTTAGAACCACCATATAAAAAACTACAGACCACAACCTGCAGCAAGCCAAGATTCATTTATCATTTTATTAACACCCCATGGCTAGACTGATAAGCAAAACTATATAAAGGTTCGTAAAAAGTCCACAAATACCGAAAGGGATATATATTTACTGGTAATTTCAAAACCAAAAAGGATAATCCAACAGGCAGAAGATTCAATGCCAAATAATCTCAAATTTCAGTTAATTAGACCATTCTGTTTTTACCAGGTTCAGTATTATATAGATAATCCGATACACAATCACTATTATATATCATAAAGTAAGCATTTTCTACATGCACTTTGATCACCCATAACAACCATCCAGAGTGAATTCAGTATGCTAATCCCAAAAACAATGCTGCACCCTTCATATGCATGCAAAAGATGAACCGTGATTTTTGCATGCCATTCTACCATATACTGAGCGTGATGTTTATGATTCTGCCCATTTCCCATAAACCTGAAGGTCTGAATTGCTATTAAACAGGTTTGAGCATTGACAAACTTCACTGTTTTTAGCACATGACACATGTTAAGGAAGAAGATATGGACTTTCAGTAATATTAAAGATCATAAGCGGAACATTAACATGGTATGAGCAATGAAAGGTACGATAGAATTCAAAGCATCAAAATAGTACCTGAACCGGGCTGGCCGCAATAAGCATTGCAATTGCACCACCAATGACATGGCCATCAGGACTAGAAAGAGAAGCACTTATACCACCAGTTCGGTTACGAGGCCCACCATCATCAGCAACCAAGTAAGAGCCTGACAAACATAATATCTCGAAACGGCCCTATACAGGTTAAATATTGTAAATCAGTTCCTTCTTGCTGATAAGACACGGTTAAAATAATAGGTGCCTGAGCAGAAGGAAAAGGGAAAAATGATCAACCAAGTTCCAATTATACAAATTTTGAAAGGTTCATGGTCAAGCAGCTTTTGTGCAATGCAGCTCATTTTTCATCACTATGATAAATCATGAAATGTCATTTGACCAAATGCATTTTCAGATGGATCCAACTTGAGTTCCACCAGCATATCAACCCTTATTTAATCCCTTTAGACCACAACACTCAGCACCCACTTAAATCCACTACAAAAAGTGTTTGCCAGTCCTGAAACTAAACAATCCAATGTGGTCAAACATATGGCAATACTTCAAAAGACCACCTTAAAAAATCATCACTTTTTTTACATTAAATCTGCCAAATATCTAAATTTACTTCAATCCACTGGGAAATGGCCATTGAAAAAGGACATCCTTATTTTTTAACGAAAATAAAAAAGCATTTGCCCCCCTGGAACTTGCTGAACAAGTAACTGTGGTGATGCAGGACAGTTTTGGGGGTTGTTCTGAATCTAACATAGGAGGCTGTTTAGGTCTACCATCCAAAGCAAATTACTGGAATTTTATTAATAAACTTCTATTTTATAATATTGAAAGACTACAAACTTATTTATAGAGTTCTAGTAGTCCAAATCCAATGAGGACTTAGATCTAAATAAGAAAATACTAAGTTTGTGTAGAATAGGAAAAAACTAATAACGCTAATTACTCTTTAGGACTAATAAAATACAAACTAGAAAATAGAACCAGACTTAGAAAATTTCCATACATTTCCAAAAAAATTACAGAAACACCCTTGTCTAAAAAGACAGCATTTGCTTCCTTTGTTGTCCACATCATGTGGCTAAACATGTAGTTATCCCTCAAACTACCACAAATGAACAACCTTGAAGCCAGGAATTACCATCCTATCTCTGCCAGCATTAACAAAACTTGACAAATGCTTGCTTCTTGTTTGGATTTTGGAACCTTACACCCAAAGTTCAAAGTAACAGTTAACCACTATTTCCAAATATTCACGCCAGGTATGCACTTTTGTCTACGTTAGAGCCAATATATGATTATCCATGCCCGAAGCTTAAAAAAAATGATAATCGAAATTGGTTTTGATATCTGAACTTATGTGCCACATTAATTGATATTTCAATAATTTGAAACTAATGACATGCTTCCTTATAACGACATTAGAATCATAGCCCAAAGACAGTTTGCTATCCATGTAATCAAAGGCATGGAAGTATGAAATTTATTACCAGCTTTAGAAAGATCACCTACTAGATAAAGCATATGCCCAATTATGTTCCATATTCAAATCCCCAACCTTAAAATAAAAAGTTCCAACCCTTGCCTTTTATCAAATTCAAATAGATCTAATCTTCTGCTAATACACTTAAGCTTCAACTTATTTTCATCCAATGCATAATTGTCTCCAGATTGATTTGAGTCCCATCTTTTTCTCTTCTTTTTTTTTCCATTTCCACCAGAAACTTACCATTCCCTGTTTCTTCTTGCATTCTACATACAAATATTACTTAAAATTCATTTATTGATTTCTTGGTTCTGATTTCCCTTGTGGAACCACAAATCCATGAGTTAACAGCTATTACATTGTTTGCAAACGTTCTCATGTTTTCAGTGTTTTAACAATTAACAAAAGAACTAAAAAAATATCAGGAAGCTAGACATGCTCAAATTCAAAAGCAAGTATGGAATGTATCATGTCGGTACATTACCATATCAGAAGATGAGAAAAGAGCTAATATACAATGAATCAAGTCAGAAGCTTGTGAGATTCTTTTAAAACTTCCAAGGAAAAAAAGAGAGAAATATAAGTGTGGCATGCTGACATCACATCCAATTTCAGATCAACATTTTCAGCTAAATTGAGCAAAGGAAGCTAAGGCACTCCAAGGAAACAGTTATAATTTTGAGAAATATCAAAAGTTATGTTCTGCTTTAACCTCGTATGTGATAGAGGGCCCAGAAGATGCTGGCTGACGGAGTGTTACTGAGGAAACTGTGCCAGTGCCGGACAAGATGCAAACAGCCCTTGGCCTCTGTTGGGAAAATGACAATAGCTTTGAAACAATATCCTACAAAGAACAACATAACAGGTTTCAAATCAACATGAAATTAGGAAATTAAGCAACTTCATGAGTGCAACTGCATGTATGTGTGTGCATGCATGTATGCACAGAGTTTCTCCATTGATATATGCATTTTTATTTCAAACAATCTGTTTAAATATTTCTTATAGCTACACCAGTTACATACAAGACAAAACACAGACTTGAAAAAACATTAAGCTTCAATGTCAGGGCAAGTATCTTAATATTGTTATCTCTGCCCCTCCAAAAGTGCGAGAAAACCTCATGCATTCAATCCCCTAGATGTTAAGACCAGCTTCTTTCATATTAACAAAAGCATAAATGTGGCCAGTAAAATGTGTTTCTTGGAGGAAAACCTTCAAAGTTAACTGAATGTTGATCTAAAAAAGTTGAACTTACAACTTAATTACATATCAAATGTCCAAAAAATGTGAAGTTTCAGAGGATAATAGCATACCTCTCCAACTCCAATGCTGATCATATGCGGTGAAAAAGCTTGACCAGCTGAACTATTCATCCACTCACCTTGCAATATCAATTAAAAACATTATAGAAATTAAATGAAATTGACAAACCTTAGATACATTAAAGACTAGACAAATATCAAAATAAAATTAGACGTTAAAGACAGATTAAAACTGCTTGTAGACAAGAAGCATTTAAAAGGAGCAATTGACAAATGGTATCAGCTTTGAAAAAATGGAGCAAGGCAAAGGAATGGATAAAAGGTTAGCATGTGTGTCTAAGCAAAATCATGATAATAAAAGCAAAACATTGCAAATCAAATACTTTGTTGAAAGTAAAATGCCAAGATCACCATAGAACACAATGCATTACTTCCCAATATCAAGCAAGTGGAATTCCCTACGCAGAAGGTGCATTCTAACCTCTCATTAAACAAAATTAAATGCAATTAAGATATCATATTAATAACTTGTAATAGCATATAACAACAAGAATAATGTAATTCAAATACTGACCAAGAGTAGCCAATTGCTGCTTCCTTCCACTCCCAGGAGGCCGCCCTCTATTTCGTTTCGGGGTGGAAGAATCCTCTCCTGAAGATGGCTTAGGCTTATCTGGCAAGGGAGACAATCCAAGAGAAACCTGCCCATCCATGCCGTATTTCCGGGGCCTCCCTCGCTTCTTCTTCACTGGCTCACCCACTTGCACCTCAGAGGTTGCAGCCATGTCAATGGCATGACCAAAATTGACATTTGGGGGCTCTATTGAAAATGCTGGCACAGGTGAACCAAGCCTGATATTTGATTGAGCAGCAAAGTGAGGGCTGGTCAAGGATCTGAACCCGGATGGAGGATGTAATGCACCATGTTGTGATCCAGACCCAGACCCAAGAATCTCACTTCCTCTATGAATATAGTAAGGAGATGACCCACTAGAAAATGCCATGGCTTCTCTGCCATCCATGCATTTACTCAGCAAAATGGAGCAATCACAAGGGTACAAGATCAAACCAGCAAGAAAAAATATGACTTATTTTTCTTTCCCTTCTCTGTTTAGTGGCTAAAGATTGTGTCTTTTTTTAGACCCCCTTCAACGCTAAATTTTGAATTTAACGAAAGATTGTACAAATTAGTAACTAAACTACAGAGCAAAGTGAGGTTTCAAGAGAAGGGTTTTACAAGGGTTTTTCTATAAAGAGTGCAAATGTTGGAAAGCAACAAAATTTCAAATCCTTAACTTGAGAGATGAAAAGATTAAAGAAAATGAAAACCTTTTTAGCCCTAAATCTTCAAAATCATAAACACAAAGGAATTCTGAAAGGTTTCGAAGAGGTCTAGCAGGAAAATCAAGCAAATCTAAGCAAGAATTCAATCTAAACCCACTAAACCTAGCGAGAAAATTATGTTAAACAAGCAAGAAATTTAACTTTCACAACCAGAGAAAACAGCTTATTTTGTGAACAAATGTTGAACAGAATTAGGAACAACTTTGAAAGTTACCCAAGCCAAAAAGGCTAAACAACTCAAATAGTCTTGAACCATGCCATAACAAGAAGAAAACCCTAGATTTGAAAATAATCTAAGGTGTTGACGGGGAAATGCAGGTGCTGGTAAGGAAAAGAGAGAGAGAGCAAGAAAAGACAAAGTGGGAGAAAGAGCAGAAAAACGAATTGAAAATTATGTGAGTTTTTGAATTAAAGACCTCCCCTTTGCCTTTCCTTTTCTTTATTGTTTAGTAGTCAGGTCAGTGTGTGTGAAGTAATGTGTTAGTGTATGTGCGCGAGTATTTTGACCAAAAAAGAGTGAGTGATTGACAGTGTTTTGTGTGGTGGCCTACCAAAGTACCAAACCTCACACTCGATGTCTTAATCAGATGACCACGAGTTAGAACAATAAGGCCCTCTCTTTCTTCTCTCTCTATATGTCTTTGGTGTGATGAGATGAGAACTTTCACTGGTTTTAGTTTCACTATTACTACTTTGATGTAAAACTGAGAGAGAGAAGGGAAAGGCAAGGAAATAATATTAGAAAATTGCGTTAAGAAAAGAAGGGAAGTTGGTGTTGCCAGGGGAAGGTTTGCCAGGTACAAGGAAAACGACATTTGGTTATGAAATTGTCTCGACAAGCTTTAAACATGTTACACGGGCCTGTTTAAGTTGAAAAGGGGCCTAATCATTGAGAAGAGGCCTCAGAAATTTGGGTTGGTGTTGCTATCAGCTAAAATAAGACATCAACAAATTGCAGACTTGACAATAGTCTGCCTCTGGCGGCTAGGCAGCTAGCCATATCGGTAGAATAGGTGCATGGTCCAGCCAGTCCAGGCAACCTTCTGAGTTCAAAGCATGAGATGTTTGAGGGATGATGATGTCTTAAATGATTAACCAGAGCTACTTGGCTACTTAGTGGATTCAAGTTGAACAAATCACCAAGTTTATGTTCATAGCACAGGAAGGTTATTCTTTTGTTCAACCAATGCATATATCTCATAGAAAGGTCCATCCTTCCAATAAGGTTGTCATTAAATTGCTTAAATCAAAATTTATGATTTAAAAGGATGCACTATGTGGACGTCCCTCACCAACAGAAATCTCACTGGGGGCAAAAAAATTCTCAGATTTGTGGACATCTTGGGGTGGGGGGACCTCCATTGGTTTGAGATTGGCACTCAAAGGCGTTCCTTTGCCGTCAAAAGCAGCAGATATTATTAACTCCAAAGGTTGAGTATGATCTTGAACCAGATCACATGCATCTCTAGATTCAAAGTGTTCCACGTACTGTGCTATATAATTCAAAACATGTCAATGAAAAAAATGAGAAATTTTATTGTCTCGCGAACCTGGAATCTTGAAACAGAACCTCAGTTGTTGACTGGTATAAATTGATCTAGCATAGCCTTGCTATCCCAAAGCATATTTTTGGCCTAACATACACCGTAGAAAATAGGGGAGAAAAGCACTTTTCAATGCCAATTAGAGGTCCCTTTTCTCATTCCCATTGCTTTTAATGCTGAACTTATGTCCAAGTAAGGTTAAATTGATGTCTTTGATCAAAGGTGAATGTATCTATTAAAAAACCATAAATCTCTTTAAGTAAAATTCATTTAAACTTGAAATTTTAATTAAAACTACCATAACCTGAATATTGGGTTATATTAATTTTTTTTTTACCTTTTTTTTATTTTTTTATTATCATGCATTTTTTATTACATTTTATTTTGTTTCATTTTATGGTTTTTATCTTATTTTGTTTTTATCCTTATCTGCTTCATATTTGATTTTAGGATTCTTTTTAATCTATTTCTTTTATTTTGTCATAAACAAAAAAAAAAGGAAAAATAAAATAAAAATTAATTGGACTACATAATTGTATTTAATTTGTAAGGGTACGATTACAAAGAAAAACATTACAATTGGAAATAAATAGGGACACAATCGAAACAATTAAAAGTTTGAAAATCAAATTGAGAGACATAGGGATATAATTGCAAGATTAAAGAAACCGGAGATCGAAATGATATGTCGAAGGGGTACAATTGCGAGAAATCTCGGACACGTAGGGACTAAAATTGAAAAAAATGATGAATGACATGACCCATTCGGAACCGGTCCAAACGACCGTTGAGCACTCGGCCCTATTCATCTCCTTCCACGGCTTCACCTACATACACAAGACAACAACGAATGAAGAGTTGGCACCGAGGTTTGGGATTCTTTTCCTAGGCTAATTGCTCATTGTACTACATTCCCAATCAAAAATTATAGTGTACCCTTCCCATATTCACGATGCACCGAACTCGCATAACACATATATATATATATATATATATATGTGTGTGTGTGTGTGTGTGTGTGTGTGTGTGTGTGTGTGTGTGTGTGTGTGTGTGTGTGTGTGTGTGTGTGTGTGTGTGTGAGAAAGAAGATAACAATAGAGGAGTTTGGATGATCTTGGTTGTAATGGGAAAGAACAAGATTAAGAGAAAGAGAATCAAATGATGGAGAGGAGGTGGGGCTCAAGTATAAATAAGGAATGAATTTCAATGTGTAACTCGACCTAAAAATAATACTTAAATTAAAAAAATGGGTTGGGTATAAAAATGGGACAATTTGACTACCCTCTTAATTTTTCTTTCTTTTTTCTTCTCTCTCACGCATTTCTCTCCGAATTTCGCCCAATTCTATTTTTCAATTGCAAAGCTAAGACTTTGTTAAATTAACTTAGAAACATTATAAACAAGTAGATTTAAGTGGAGCTTAGCTAGATTGAAGTTTGAAACGCTTGAATAGTAGGATTGAATTAGGGATTGAAGAGCAAATTGTCTAGGTCGAAATTCCATCATTTGATCTTTAAATTATGATGTTTATATGTAATTGTTGATGGATTTGAAGTTAGATTACGTTGGGTTGTTGTTTGAATGAAGAATTAATTAGATTAATGTTAGGGTTTTGAAACCCATTTAGGAAAAAGGTTGATTAAGTGATTGTAAGTGATTAAATTGCATTTAATTATCTAGGGTAAGTTGTTTATGAAGTTAATTTGAAGTGGAATGGAGTGAATTTGATTAATTTAGAGGTTGAAGATGATGAATATTGAAAAATCCAAATTTTGGGTTTTTAATCGAAAAGAATTTAAGGAAAATGGAGAATTAAGTTATATAAATGCAATTAAAGATGAATGGAATGAGTATTGAGTGCATTAGAACGAAATTGATGATTTAATTAAAAATTAATTGCTTAAAGGTTTGAATTGAAATTAAGAAAAGATGGTATGTATGAAGTTTGAATTGAATTGGAAATTGATGATGAATAATTGAGATTGATAATGGGATATTGTTCAACAATTGTTTAGAATTATTGGAGAGATTATCAAATTGAGTTAAAGTTATCGATTTGGGTCTTTCGATCAATTCCATTTGTATGGATAATCTTGTATTCCTATTTCTAGGATAATTTAATTGTTTTGAATTACTCTTTGATATATGATATTGATGGTTGTTCCATCATCATGTGTTATTAGATTCTTCGAGTGGGTAACTTCATCTTAACAACCTTGATTCCGTTCGATTCTTCGTTGTATTGTGAGTGGATATTATATAGTACATGATGCCTTTTGAACTTCTTTGATTATATGCTTATCATGCATCATAGGTTTAATTATATTTTAATCATATTCCTTAGGACTTAGATAGGAATAGACTCTTGTGTGCTTGAAATGATTGCATATTGAAAGTGATTTGATATGATTTAAAAAGGAATTTGAACAAGTGTTTTGTTTATGGTTTGATATGGAATTATGAATTTAAATGTTAATTTACTTTCAATTGTTATTTAATTATCTGTATAATTTTTGTAAATATTTATTTGATATGGAATAGTACTATCAAATGTGATTTAAGTATGCATTGTTTTTTATATATTGGATTTGAATATGTATAAGTTTATACGAGTTTTTTAAATGTTTTCGAGACCTTGGGAAGCCTAACTATAAAGATATAGCCTTTGAGCTCAATGATACTATTAGTGTAGGTGCCTAAGATCCAACCTTGTTTAGATGGGTTTGATTTATTATATTAATTGTATCATTTATATTGTTTATAATAAAAGAAGTCTTTCTATTAATTCTTGTCATTTACATTTATTCATTGATTAAAATTAGATAGAAATACCTACGATATGCATTTGCATTAGTGATTTATCGAAAGATATAAGACAAACACTAATGGATATAAATGATATCGTTAAATGTCCCAAGTCGTAGTATGGTCAAGAATGGACATTAACTATATACGGTTAGACTTGTGAGTACTATCCTCATACTATATAATAGTAGTATGATATCTCACACCTATTGGTATGATGATACCAAAGTAAGCACTTAGGTGATTTATGTTAGAGAATATATCGGTGGACTTGACTCATCATGAGAATCCATTTGGTTTAGTCTATATGAATCTCATACGCGATGGGTATAACCAATCCTTAGATTTGACGTCATCACCTTTATCTCATTAAAGGATTTATATACTTTGACACTTGTTTCAATGGACCTAGTAAAAGGTTGCATATGGGCTATTTGTTATGTACATTAGGAATCTAATAAAGGTATGTGAATGACTAAGATAGGATATGTCATTCTTTTTATGCTAAAAGATTTATCACATTGCACTTTGATGGATGTCTATTCAAGAAATCTATGGTCATAGTAGAAATACACTAATAGAGCATAGTTGGTTTACTCTAAGAGCTAAGACATTTAGGAATTAAAGAAAACTTGTGTGATCATGATCGAGTAAGACTAACAACCAAATTTGAGATCACACTATGATAAATTGACATGAGGATCTGAATTGTATGGTAACCATACTCGTGAAAGGTAATTAAGAATTAATTTATCCTCCTAGAGAATTAGATAGTCATGATGTCTTATTGGAGGTCAATCTTGACTTATGTATCAAGAGATAGAAGAGATGTCTTTTATTTTTGATACATTGCCAACATATCTAGGAGAGTATTAAGTCACACGTATAAGTTTAAGCATTTACATGGTTAAAGAGAAGCAAAGATGTTGAAAAAAGTTTTCAATTATGAAAGTTTCCTATTTTGGAAAAGGTTTTTAAAAATGAAAAGTTTCCTAAAATGAAAATTTTCTTATTTTAGAAATCAGTTTCCTAATTTAGAAGTTAGTTCCAAATTTGGAATGAATAACCTAAAATGAAAATTAGTTTCCTAATTTAGCTTTAAGGGTATTTTGAAAAATTATTTCCTAATATGAACCACCTAAAATTATCTAACTTAATTTATTTAGATAGTCCAAATTAATTAATTAAACCAAAATGTTTTTAGGCTAATAGGTTTAATTAAAAGCACTGAAAGATATTTTTATGGGAGGATAAACATTAACCATATTGGATAAAGATGAATGTTTTAAAGATAAAGATCAAAAAGTCCATATGCAAAAATGACTTATAATCCTTGGAGGATTAGGCGGAAACTATTTAGTGTCCTTTAAGGACTCATTGCCCCCCTTCTTGTAGGAAGCCTCTCCCCTATATATATGGGAGAGAGTTACGAAAAAAAGTAGTTTTAAAGAGAGAGAGAAAATTAGACACAACCAAAAAAGAAATTAGAGTACACGACTGAAAAATAAGAGAAGGGGAAAATTGTTTTCTTCCACCTTGCACGCTACTCTCTCCTCTCTCTCTTTGGGTTGTCGTAAACACCGCTACGATTAGATTTCTATAGGAAATACTAAAAAAGTCGAGAAAAGGTGGAGCTAGCACTCAATCAATTTTAAGTGCTTCTTTTTTTAGTGCTTGGACTGCGTGAATTATCGATAGAGGTTGGACAACTTAGATGGTTATTTTACGTGAAGGTTTAGATCCGCACTATAAGAGGTAATTCTCTATTCATCACTTTAATTCATAAATATATGGTTAGTTAATTTAACGATATGATCTTGGATCCTTTAAATGGAGGAAATTTTTGTTTTATTTCACACCTCTATATGATGCATGATCCTTCAAATACGAGGCTCCAACTAGGAGGAAAGGTAAAATGATAGCCCATGTGTTGGCTAACATACGAAAACGAGGCATGACCTTTGGGTGTTCTCATCCAATGATACATTATATTCAGCCCACGGGTAAATAAAAAACCTAGATATGTGATTGAACTTGATTATGATATATATATATATATATATATATATATATATGACACACACACGTTTTGATGATTTGATATGATATGGTTTTAAACTATTTAAGTTGTGATGTACGATTTGATTTTATGATATGCATTCATTTTGAAGAAATAAGCATGGCATCTGATTCGAATTTTAAGTTATCATCCTTAGTTAGTTTTCCTTCTTTAGATGTGCTATATAGTATCTACTTACTAAGTCGTTGATTTTCTCACTCTCCACTATTTTAATTTTATAAGGTTTATGAGGATGCCCTTTTAGCTTCCATTCGGCTACTTGTCTTGAAGTCGAACATTGATCGTGTGATTTATCTAGTTGTAATCTCTTAGAACTTATGTTTGATTTTGTTGTATTCTTAAAAGCTCTACAATTATAGCTTGTGGGTGTTGTATTAAAAATCAATTATGGATATTGAATTGAGGAATGCAATTTGATTTATGTTGGAAATGATATAGATTTGAGGATCATAATTAAACATTTGAGACTTGTTTGAGTCAAGATGGGTCTCACGGTTCCCTCGATTCTCACGTCGGTCATGACCCACTTTTGGGGTCGTGACATGGGGCTTTGCTAGGTTTTGAAAAGAGGGATTTTGAATTATTTTTTTCTTGTTTTAAGTTTCATAACCAAATCATAGGCTTCTTGGGTTTCATAGAAGAGATTCTTAGGTTCACAAAAGTTATTATTAGGTTTATAGAAGGGATTGGAGAGGATTGCTTAAAAAACAAATTGGCTTCTAATAATAGAGTTTTCGGGATTTTTAGGTAAGATAAAGTAATTTTTGGGTTTCGTCAAAAGGATTTTTAGGAGATTTCTAGGTTTTAATTAAAAAACCACAAGTATAAAAAAAATCAAACTAAGATAGGGAAGAAGAAGAAACCATAGCTCACCACTACCATCTTTAACCAAATACACTAGGTAATCCTCGCCTCATTCAAACTCGATTTTTTTTTTTTTTTTTAGAAAAAAAGCTCCTATCCCTATATTTTCGAAAATAATGGACAACAATGACATAGTTATTGTCAACATACAACCCTTTCCATGACCCATATCTATTGAAATTCAACTGACTTGAACTAGTGTTTGTGGTTTGAGCTTGAACTAGTTTTGTAAAGGAGAGAAACTCATTGATAATTCATAAGGTTAGTTTGTGTTTTTGGGTTTTGAGAAACAAAAGGGTATGAAGCTGAATTTGGGGAGAGGAGAAGGAGAGTGACAAAAAAAAAAAAAAAAAGAAAGGAACCGAGACAAGAGAGAAGGAAAGGAAAAATAAGCCCAACCTTAGAGGGAGAGAAAAGATATGAAGTCTAATGGGTTAGCCAAGTCTCTATTAGGTTTGGGCTTGCCTAGTGTGCTTGGCCCGATGAGTCGAAAGCCCATTAGGCCTAATAACCTTCATTTTTTGTGTGTTTTATTTAGCTAGTTTTCCTAGGTTAGTTAAATCTGAAATTCTTATGCATGCTTCATTTGTACATTTCTAGCTTATATTTAATTTGTTTAGAATTTTTAAAGTCCATTTTGCCTATTTATTTTAGTTTATTTAATTTCATGTATAGTAATTAATTTTTCTTAGTGTTTAAATTTTAGTTTAGTTTATTATTTAATATTAATTAAATCTAAAATTATGGTGGGTAATTTTAGACTTATATGTATGCTTTGGATTTTAATCTTTTAAACTTTTGATAATTTAGGTTTATTTTAATATTAAAGATTACTTAAATAATCAATAGTTAAATTATATAATTAATTGGTGAACGAATCATTGAGTCTTCTAAATTTTGAGGAATTGAGGATGATTTCCTAGCGACCTTGGAAAATATACAAAAAGAATGAAAATGATAAAAAATAATAATAATAAAAATAAAAGGATATATAAAAAAAAAAGAAAAAAGAAAAAAAACACAAAAAATATAGAGAAATTTTAGATGAATTTTAACAAATCTCCTATCTAATAGGGACTAATGTTGATTCAAATTCATCACCCTTATAATTAAGTCGTTGTTTGACATATTGATTATGTTAAGACTTAAATCGGATCCAATGCTAAATTGATAAGGTTCGACGATCGATTCAAAATAATGCCATAAAGAAAAATAAAAAAAAATTTAGTTTAGATAATAAACTTGGAAGTTGACTAAAAAATAATTTGAAAAAAATAGAAATTTCTAGGAGTTAAATTCTTATAATTAAACCGGACATGGTTCTTTCTTTAGAAATAGTGCTTTTAGGTGATTAATATCTTTCTACAAACATAACTAACTCTTTAACCTAAAATCTTTAAACTAGTGCCATTTTTAGGTTTTCAAGTTCCTTTTAATATTAAGTGGCGACTCCAAAACGTGGTTTAACTCACATAATTAGTAAATAATGAAAAACAAAATAAACAACAAAAAATCATATATTTTTTTTAAAGTCCCTTAAATATCGAATAACGACGGCATGACGACTCCACTAAGTTCTTAAAGTTAGGACATACGTTTAATCTTGTTAAATTTATCTCCTTGCTTATTTTTGCCATTTATTTTCAAGTTATTTATTTTTTAAGTTATTTATTTAATTTCAAGCCATTTATTTTATGTAATTTAATTCTTTTCATTTATTTTTATGCAATTTATTTGAATTCTTATATATATTTATTTCATTTCATTTATTTTACACAATTTATTTTCTTCATACTTTAATTTTTGTACATATTTATTATGAACCAGAGTTGGATATATTTACTTTGAATTGTTGCACACACCATAAGAAAAGCCTATAAAAGCTCTAAGCCCGAGTTAAAACCTCTTTTGGATTTATATAAAAAGATTCTAAGGCAAGTATGATAAAAGTCTATCGATACTCATCTAGACTCTTGTTTGGATTGAAACTCACCCTATGCATAGAAAATTATAAAATGGCCTTCCTATATCTCTCGATGCATAAGGTTAGAAGTTGAATTACCCTACTTGGTAACCTAAATAGTCTAGAAAACCAACAAGACTTCGAGAATTAGACAAGCTTCGCATAAATCCTATTTAGAAAAGCTAGTCATATCTATTAGAGTTGATCCATTACAGCACGAAACTAAATTGAAATGATGCTCATTTTAATCCTTGTTCTTACAAGTTATTGCCCAAAATAAATTATGACAAAAAAGTGGAGAATATTACTAAAGATTTTAGGGCCGAACAAAGCCCAAAATAAATCACATTTTTACACACATGTATTTTTATTTAGGGCAGAACAAAGCCCAAAATAAATCACATTTTTACACACATGTATTTTTATTTATGTATATTCATTGTATATATGGCTTCATGAGAATAAAAAAAAGTATAAGAAAATGTAGACTACACTTAATGAAGGCTTAACTTGCCCTAACACTAACAACTCGACCAAGATGGAAAGCCAAAATGAAACCCAAGAAGAGCAAAGCATCTAATAAAAAGTGGTCACTTTGAGAAATGAAATGTCATACTTAACGGGTTTTCTTGAGAAGGCTCTCCAATCTAAACTATCGAAGGTGAAACTTTAGTGGTGAAGGATCCGTCTTTTCCTTCCATAACACCATTCCCTCTATCTAGTTCTTTGTATTTTTATACTTCCACCATAATAGCATATCATCCTGAAGGACCTCCTCTAGTTGTTTCATTAAGTTCTATGGCACCATCCATTTCCAAGAATTCTCTACTCTTACATGCTTCACCTTAGCATATGGCCTTTGTTTTCAAATCATTTGGCTCAAACACATATCCCAACAAGTCTACCTTAAGATAATAAAGAGGTCAAGAAAGGAAATGAGGATAAGGAATATGGGTCAATTTATTTTTTTGACAATGGAAAAATTTTTTAAATATAAGAAGATGGGCACACCCCAAACCTTAAGTGATCAATTCGAGAGGAGACCATATCGACACAACTAACTAAAAAGCAAAAAATAGAAATTTCAATGACAAAAATTTTATGAGTAGAGATGACCTTTATGGTATGAGAAAAAGAATTAGTGAATCCATATGAAAATTTTCCAAGAGATAGCAAACACTAGCTCTTCGAACACATTCACCATTGACTTAGTCAAAACAAGTTGACATCTTCATCAAAACTTTGAGATCCTTATACTATGAATATCTAAGTGGTAAATTTTCATGTCTCTTTAGTGAATGTGGAAAGGGAAATAGAGCATTGTAACATTCCCATCCTAAGACCTAGATAGGTCGAGGGTATAACTAGCATTGACCTACATTCGACATGCACTGAAAGTAAGCCAACAAGCCTCCTCCATTATCATTCCTAGAGCATTAGTGAAAGTGGGCATTTATCCTTATACAAGATCCTTATTGAGTATAAGATACTAGGTCCACCTATACATAATTTGGGTGTAAATTTTTCCTCCTTAACATTAGGCTTGATTAAACCTATTACTAATTTCATTCAAACCTCTAAATCATTTAGCTATCATGTTTTATTTCAATCTTGCCTTTTAAATTCCTACCTAGTTCCTTATTTTTATCCCGAGATGCACCGTTTTCATAATCCTATCAATTATACCATCATAGCCATATTAGTCATTTAAGCATCTATAATCTAAAACTAACAAAATTTGACATAATAATGACTTAATCTTCAATTAAGATTTTTATTTATAATAAAATAATATATTTTTTAATTAATCTACATTTATATAAAAAATGCCTAACTTGATATATATATATATGTAAGCCACACATGATTCCCATACTTACTAACCTAAAGTCAAAGCATACAAAATGACAAGTCCATCACTTGTCTTAGGATCAATCATTTATTTATCTTTATCATTTCCTAGGTCATAAGAAATAAATGATAAGCAATGTAAAGCTCAATAAGTATAACTCATACAATACATGCAATCTCTTTTAAGCATGAATGCACATGGTGCATCTTTCATAAAATCCATTTCATGCCTTTAAAGCCATTTTCCTTTTTGAATACACCATTTCCTTTATCATTTCTTTAGTTGGGGCCTTCACCAAATCTCCCAACTATCGAGGCCTTTACTCGAATGCCTCGACCAAAAAATTCCTTCACCATATTCTTCAATTGGGGCCTTTACTAAATCCATCAGCTTGTCGATGCCTTTACTTGAATCCCTCGATGAAGAAGTGGGCCAATTTCTTTAGTTGGGGCCTTCACCAAATCCCCTAACTTTTGAGGCCTTTACTTGAATCGCTCAACAAAGAAATGACATTTTCATGAAACCATGAAAATCATGCAAACCTTTTTCCTTTCATGAAAACTATTTTTTTCTTTTTTCATCAAAATCATGAATAAAATTCCTCTTTCATGATAATGATGTACATGAGCATATACATTCGAATGAAATGTAATGCAATAAACATGACCATGGCATACATATTGTTTCACCTTAAGAATATGTATAAATATTATAAATCACTCATGTGTTTCAATATTCAAGTATGCATGCAACATAAAACATACTATGTACAATACATAAACACGATAAACCCCATAACAAAGCTAAACAAGCAAGCATTATAATTAATTCATTTTTCATATGAACATGACCATATTCATTCCTCTTATAACTTTAAACCTCATATTTTTTAACTTCCTTTTTGCCCTTGTTTTTCATACTTACCCAAAGCTTGAATAAATGAAGGACAACTTTCATTCTTTCAATACCTATCTTCATGAATGCCTCTAAGGCATTTCATCAAACACAAGGTAGGCATTAGATAAAGCTATCACCAAATTATATATATATATATATATATATATATATATATATATATATATATATATATATATATATATATATATATATATATATACGGTTTGTTCTTTTCCACTTTGTTTTTAGAATAAGGACATATTCAAACATGAATATTCATATCATTCAAACATTTTAACATAATCATACTCACATAATACACATATAATAATCACTAAATCATTATAATTTAATCATTATCACACAATCCTAAAAAACATTCTTATTAACCCTTCATCATATAAACTATAAACTAACACTAAATCACACTATAAATATCTAATTCTTATGGTGTAGGTGAGGAATTATACTTATCTTACTTAGAACTTTAGTCTTTCTTCTTCTTTTTCTCCTTAGCTTCTTTCTTCCTCTTCTTTCTAAATTTTTGACCAAATTGGAGAAACTTTTCCTTTCTCCTTGCTTGATCTTCTAAGATGGTTTGGAGGCTAATTTAAAGTGTTTCTAAGTGGATTAAAGTAATTAAGAGTGGTGGATTTGGATGGGTGATGTCTCTTACTCTCTATTTTGTCTTAGATTTTCTCTTCTTCTTCTTTCCCTTTTCTTTTTCTTTTTTCTCTCTCCCTATTTTTCTATCTTTAAAATCTAGAAATCTAGATTTTTATATCACCTTTTTCTCCTCAAATTCAACTAGTGGGTCCTTCACATGATAAGTACTTAATACCTCGGTCCTCAAACTTTCAATCATTGTAATTTGATCATACAATTTCAATCTGTAACTTCATATGTTCCATCAATTTAACCATTATCTAGGCCAATCCTAAAGTTAATTCAAGTCCCTAAGGTTTTATAATCATTCATGTAAAGACCTTGACACTTATTCTTTATGATTATACCCTTATATTTTGTAATTGCATCCCTATAACAATGCAAATCAATTTCAATTAAGGGTACCATTATCTAATTCAAGCTTTCTTCATTCCATAAACCTATTTCATAATTTTACTTAGGTTTCTTTTATTCTTAACTGAATTTCAAACTTTACTTATTCAACAAATACACCTCTTTATTAATTAGCAAAATTATACATACATCACATTTATATTTCTAGAAGGGTTTTAGGTCATGGATATTACATCCTCCCTCCTTATAAAACTTTCATCCTCAAAATTTCTAACCAAACAATTCGGGATACGTTGTTCTCTCTCCTTTCTCTTTCCTATGTCGCTTCCTCTATGTTATGGTTTATTGATTTTTATTATTATCGTTAGAGGTCCCTTCACCTCACTCGCTCATCTTGGATTCTTTCTTGACATGTTTGACTTTGTACATGTCATGTTATGCTCAAGTTAGTTTTGGTATCGAAATCAACATATAATGGAAATCATCCACGTATGTATGAGATTATATTTATATATATGGTAAGCATTTCATACAAAATAGGCACTTACAAGTACATCTACCTTCCAAAGGTTTTTGTGTTATATTTACAATAAAAAATTGTTCCTATTTACATCCAAAAAGTGCACGATAAGTTTCCCCTATTAACATATCTACTGAGCTGAGTTAATATACCGAACACGATAGAGAAAGGAGTACTTCACTCTCTACTAGTCGATCGTGTCAACCGATGCAATGTGTACTATCTCACGGGCGAGGGGCGAGGCGGACCCCGATTATACATTAATCGGATAAGAGTTCGCTTAACTTGTATTGGTAAGAAGGCTCGGATCGAGGTTTCAATAAGAATATCGATCAATCGGACTCCTTCAAACCTCATATAGTAGCTGCTGATCTCTCGGTAGGAGAGTCCATCGTAAATTCGGTCGTAAGAAATCCGGACTATAATGCTGGTCGAAAGTGGCATTAGCGAATACTATTCGCTGTATAAGGTCATGTACTCGAATAACATGGGTCACCATGCCACGGTCCCGAGACCATCGTGAGGTCGTTTAGCTCGGCCCAATGTGCGGCTAGGTTGGCCGGTTGATGGCGCGTTCTAGATGTTTGTGGTACACGGAATAACCATGACATCTATAACAATAATATTAATAGTCGTTAATATTTCTAGGATAGGTCTATATGCTAACATGAAGTCATATAATGATCATACGCATTCAAAGGAAAAGAATAATTAAATTCTTACTCGTTGAGTAACGTACGGTCCTCGGGCTTCGTGACACTTAGGTTTCTATCCGATTGATTAAACCAAAGGTCTTATACCACCTTATGGTGCCCCCTCCTTGGCCCACTCGCTAATTATCCAAAAGGAGTGGCCGGACGAGGAATACATCATGCTCGACATGACCAATCCTAACTTAATCCCTAATTCGTAAGTACTCATACATTAAGGGCACATAACATAATGAAATGCCTATAGTACAATTACATAACATTAACGAGATACAACAAAATAAATTACAAATTATTTATAATACCATTAATATGTCTACCGACATCCCAACCTAAAATTAAATTCAAAATAAACTTCGTTATGTTTGTGTCACGCATGAGCCTTTTTCGGGAGAAACCGACACCATTCTTGCTACTTTAACCCTTTTCCGTTATAACATAGAAATAACAACAAAGTCGGCCAAAGCTCGGTAAGTGGGGTGATGCATGTGATATGCAATGCTTTACCGACTTTCTCACCATACTCATAGATTTTAATTCCTAGTACCCTAGGTATTAGCAAGTCTACTCTATTGGTGATTACTTGAATCACCTAATGCTAACAATGAAATTACATCTCGTTGTAGCCACTATTAACGAAATCCATCGCCCAATAGTGCGATCACACAGATTAGAGTACACACACAATCTGGATCGTTAACACCCATTTATTCCAGCTAGGTTACCAAACCTAACCATGTAAACCAATTCTTAATCAATTAACTTTTCTCAATCCACCTCACAATACACATGATGCACTTGATGTTACATTTACCGTATTAAAATCTAACCCATACGGAGTCGATTTCATATATTTTTATAGGTCCAACTCTCACGGGGTTTCGAGTATTCTCTTACCTTTTATCATAATGTTCACCTCGTTAGAGTTAAAGATCGACAATTGGTATTGATTGAGTCATGGATCTAATTGTGTACGTGAATACTTCCCTTTTTGTTTCCTTTAGTAAATCTCGTCATTAAATCGTTCCACACTTGAATTGCATCATTATTAGCATTTGGATCAATTTTCAACATGGTAAGGTATAATTTTACTTTCTAGCTCTGATTTTAACACTTTTAGGCTGAATTTAGTTCTTAAGTCAAAATCTCGGTTTCTTTGGCAAGCTTACCTTTCTCTTTTTTTTTTTTTTTTGTTCAAAATGACTAATTAAACCTAATTTTTTCACCATTAAAATTTAAGTCCTTAAGTATCAAAAAGGTACTATCTTTCCCATTTTAGTCGAAAGTCACCTTAGGAAAAACCCTAAAATTTAATTTCTCTTCCTTCCTATTTTACTTTGTTCAAGTTTATATCAATCCTAGTTTAGTCCACCAAGGTTTAGTCAAGCCCCAATTCTTTCAATCAAACCTATCAATACACAAACATAGCCATGCACAAGGCTTTCCAAACTTAATAAGCAATATATCAATCATGCCTTACATATTCCATAACAACCAATAATTATATGCCAAGCCATCCAACACAATACCAACACAACACAACATAATCAAAACCTTAATCAATTACATAAATTAACATTTAAAAATCAAATAGATGACATAGATAAAACTCACTTACTTAGTTTAGGTTTGTTAAGGATTTTTCTAGCTTTTTCCTTCTTTTTTTCCTTTCTTTCTTTCCTTTCTTTTTCTCTCTTGCTTTTCCATGTTTCTCTCCCTCTCAATGATGTTTTTGTTTTTCTTCTTTTGGGTGAGCTACGGATTTCACTAAAACAAATGGCTAAATTTCATCTTTTCCTTATATATACTCCATTTGCCTTCATTATTTAGTACGCCACATGTCCTTAATTAAGTTGTCCAAGTATAAAATAAAGGAAGACTTTGGAAGGCAAGGTGGCAATTTCGTAGTCAAAGGTGATGAGTTGTCATCAATTACATTAAATGAAGTGCTTAGGTGTCTAGTTAGTTGCTAAAGATGGTCATTAAGCTAACTAAATCCTTAGGCTAGTTTAGTTTAAAGGACATGCCATTTCTTTCCAAGAAAAATTCGACCATTCTTCCTAAAGAATTAATTCGGCAATTTCCTTCCTAAAAATTTTTAAACATTCCCTGCATTATAACATACCTTTCTCACTTATATAATAGGTTCCACACACACACACACACACATACACACACACACGAGAGAAAGAAAATGCATGGTAATTAGCTAGCTTACCTAAAAATTCATTCCCTAATTCCTCACATAAACACCAAGCATCATAAAATCATCAAAACATTAAAATGGCGCATAAATCCCACCCTTGCTCAATGTATTTACTTATGAATATCCTTGTACGTATATTTATATGTTTAAAGACTTTATGGGCTTAGATTAAAATCAAACGTCGAGGCCCCAAAGATGGCTTCACACGGTCCGAGCTATATGGAAAAATTATTCTGCTATTTGAAAGGAAAGAACAAATTGGTATGAATACTCGCTATTATTTTATTGAACTAAAGAATTTATCCCAAGGAACAAATTAGGAAATGACATGGTGTGCCAACAAAATGATAGTAAAACGCACCGCCCTATCTATAATTGAGGAAAAATGTCTAAAATATCGCAGGTAGCCTTTACGATCTAATTCATTATTAAAGAAATTGTAAGCAAATTAAGAAAGAATATGAAATCCAATTTCGTACTTGGAATTTGATATATATATATATATATATATATAGAGAGAGAGAGAGAGAGAGTTTTTATATATAAATTCATGTTGAGGGGGAGAGAGTTAAAAGTGTGTTTTAGATAATTTGGTTTAATTTTTTTAAAAAATAATAATTAGTTAAAAAAATAATGGCTCAATTTTTTTAAAAAATTAATAATTAGTTAAAAAAAACTCAAATTTTTTATTTGGTTATATATATATAATCGAATTTATCGAAACTAATTTTGTAGTAGTTTTCATTTAAATCTATTTACTTCGATATGTTCCATGCGATTTAAGTGATTTTTTAATATTTTATTTATTTATTTTATATACTCTAAATCTAATAAGTATGATATATATATATATATATATATAGTTTTGATAAAAATTAATTTTTTCTATTTACATAACACCAAATTATTTGATATCTATTTTTTTTCATGTTCTAAAATCCGTATTTTTATATATATAGTTTTGTTAGAAATTAATTTTTTATGTATACATAACACCAAATTATTTTTTATTTAATTTTTTCAAGTTCTAAAATCTGTATTTTTAAATAAAATAATTTAATTAATGTTTTGAAATAACCTTTTAATTATTCAAATATAAATTTTTATACTAATATTATAAATTATCTTGTTAATAAATATATATAAATCAATCAAGTTTGCTTAATATATAGATTCGATTTATGTTAATCTTGAAAAATAAAAAATTTGCTTGCATCACGCCATAAGAATCGTTAATCTTGTATATATAATAATTATCCGACTATAGCGTAGTGCAGGTATCTAACTAGTCAAATCTATTGGAATAATTTTGACAAGCTTGCAACCAACAATATTCATAGAGCGAGGCTATGAAATGGGTTTGGAATGGAATGCTAGGGTTTCGTTGGGCTTTAAACATACATTTGTTCAAAAGTAAGAAGACAAAACTTACTAGTCCATTGGAAGCCCGGAATAGCTTTGTGTTCCCCTAATGGAATCTTCTACTATGCCCTACGATTCATAAATATGCTAACAAATTATTGTAATCGACAAACAATAATCATTTGTGTTGGAGCATTATACCTTCGGTTCGTACGAGTTCAAGCTTGAAAAGATAAATATAACATTTTGAGAAGAATGCTGAAAAGACACTTTTATGACTTACTACACTCCCTGTCCATGTACATTCAACGAACACTTGCATTGTTTGTTTACACGATTTAACATTAGATAGAGATCATAACATTGCCTTACACATGAACATGAAAATCACATCACATCCCACTTCTTTGGAGATAAAAACGAAGTAAACGACAAGAAACATCCAATTAAATAAATGTTAGATTGATGGTTTTCTTACATACTAGGGTTTTTCAAGTTTGTCGTAATTGGTTTGGATGAAGTTTGCTAATGAAGGAATACTACTAGATCCGTAAGATCAAGTTAATGAAAAATAACGTCTAGATTCTAGAAGTTTTACGCTTGCTTCTAAAGTCTAAACCCTTTTTTCCTTATAGGTAGTCGTTAATAAGACCAAGAAGCATGATATGGATTGTACCTTTTAGCTATTAAATCGGCATTAGCATTGGTTTGCATGACTTTCATTTATGATGAGAAACCAAATCTACAAACCTATATTCTCGTGATAGATAAAGCTTCAAAAGGCCTTGTGAGGAACTCTGTCCAAGTATTAACAAGAAAACTAAAGGAAAATGATCTTTCACTTGTTTGTTCACTATTTCAAACCCTATTCATTGTGAGTTACCAAGAAAACTAAAGGAAAACGATCTTTCAATGTTTGTTCACTATTTTAAACCGTTTTCATTATGAGTAAAATCACTATGGATATAGACTCAAAGTTTCGTTCCTTTAACTCGTTCGACCTCTTCTCTCTTTTCTCTCTTCTCGACTTGCTCTCTTTGTGTTTTCTTCTTGCCCTTTGTGATTTCTATTTTCTCATTGTTGCTTCTCCCCGTTTCATTATTTCTCGACTCGTCATATGTGGTCCCTCTTTCTTTCCCTCTTAAATTACTCTCTCCCTACCTTTATCTCTCCCTTCTCCTTTTTTGGTTTCTTATCGCCCTTTCATTATTTCTCGGTTTTTCCTTATTTTCGCTCTACTTTTTTTGTAAGTTCATTTAATATTCTGTGTTTTTCTTTTTACACTTTTCATAATTGCTTTTGTCTTTGTCTCTTTTATCCATGGTGGTTATTATTCTTTACATCATTTACTATGGGTTTATTAGTATTTCCTTTGTTTTTTTTTTTTGTCCAATGTAATGCACCTCTCTTTCAATTACTCTCTTTCGGTCATCTCTTCGTCTTCGCGATCAACCATTTCTCTCTTGCTTTGTTTGTCATTGATCCTCTTTGCATTAATGAGATTTTGTTTTGCTTAGGGTCCACTTATTCGGTTCTCATTCCATATTTCGCTCCTCATTCCTTCTTTCCCTTGAGAAATTTTATAATACATAAGAAGTAATTAGTGGCATGTACGGTAGTTATTCCTTGAGTCCACTTTGAGGAGAGAGATAGATACACAAAAAGAGAGAGAAGAAAATAAGAGAGAAAATAAAAAAATTTAAGCGGACGTGAAAATCTTCTTATCACTTTTGGTGAGTATGGATGTAATTTTTTTCTTTTTTTATGTGTCTATCTCTCTCGTCAAAGTGGGTTCAGAAGTAACTACTATAAATGCCACTAGTTACTCCTTGTGTATTATAAAATTTTCCCTTTCCCTCTTATTGGTATTTTTTCTCATTTCTTTCTCAATTTTTTAGTCCTCCCTTCGTTTGTTGCGGACCAAATGGCCCTCCTATGCTTTGTGCTTCAACCGGGGGTCAAATCTGTCTCGCAAGTCGTTCTTTGGACTCGTGGCGCTGTTGATGTCATTGGGTCTTGCATAATTGCCTCGATTTTGTTGTTGGTTGCTTCGATTTGGAAGCTCTTGTTATCATTAGGTGTTGTGCGGTCTTATTTCGACTTGGGATGATGTTAAGGTGTGTTAGATTCCTTCTCTTTCAACCCTTTATGCTCATTATCCCAACTCTTTTCACGGGATTTGGATAGGATAATTTTTTGGTTCTTGCCGCATGGTTTTTTTTCATTCTCACTCCTGTTTGCTTCATTTGGTTTATTTTGTCTTTCTTTGTTTTTGTTGCTTCATTAAGGATGTTTGCTCTAACATTATTTTTGTTTTCTTATGTTGCCCTTCGTACCTTATTTTGTCTTTGTTTTGGTAGGAGTTATAAATGCTAATGGCGGGAGATATATATGCTGATGTTGGATATTTACAAACTAATTTATTTCGCCACCTTTTCTCTATTCCTTTTTCTTCCTTACTCTCTCTTATGTGGAGAAGGTTTGCTCTTTTCATGCTTGCTCTTTTATTTCTTTTTTTTTTTTGCTATATATCTCTTCTTTTTCTTTTGATTTATGTTCGTTGTGAGCCCTCCCTCATCGGGAAAGAGTTATTATTCGGTCTTCTTTTTTAAGCTGTCTGTTGTTTGTTTGCCTTTGTTTTTCGGGGCTCGTATTTTGATTTCATTTGTTGGACTCGTTTTGGTTGCGGTTGTAGTTCTACTACTTCACACCGAGGATGCTTTC